>CM017798.1:2584945-3184945 GCA_008086715.1 Sitobion miscanthi
TAGGTATATAATATAATATTATAAAATATATATATTTAGCAATTTAGGTCAACCTATCTTATAGAATATGAATTATAATACTATAATTTTGTATTTTTTTATTTTTATTTTTTCAATGATCTCAAGTATTCTTACACATCTATGTAGGGCGAAGATTCGTCACTAATAATCTAGGTAGTTACTCATCCGGAAACTAGCGACGCCGGCCTCAGAACCTCAGAACACCTAAGTGACTGAAGCCAACCACCGAGCCACACCAGGCCCCCAATATTGTCAAAAAGACTACAAGCTGTAATAGGTATTGTTTTATAATATGATGACGAGAAAATGTCTTTGAATATTATAATATAATCATAGTATAAAATAGGTTAACTATATATCGTGTGTTATATGTCTTCTGTTCTTCAACGGGGGCACCGTAAATGTTCGGAAAATAATAAGGCGGACCGTAAAAATCCGGAAAAAAAATTCCCGTGGATAGTAATTATACGGACCGTAAATTTACGGAATTCAAAAATATTAAACCATAATATCACGGATTGTAATGTCCCGGACTTTAAATTACCGGACCATAAAATCCCGGAAAGTAAAAATACATGCTCCGTATTATCACGGACCGTAAAAATCCGGAATTTGCTAAAACGACATGAGCGCTATCTAGTAGCATACATAATGTTGAATATAATCATATTGTGCAACAACATCATCGTTGGTATTAATAGTGTGCAAAATCACGCCTTATCATGTGATATAATTATTAGCAAATCGGATATTGTTAAACAGTGGCGTGAGACTTAGGTCAATAGGTCACTTGTATATAAGGCCGACTTTTAGCATACTGTAGGTACTACATTTTAATATTACTTATGTGTACGTCATGCGTAAATGTTACTTATTACTAAAAGCAGTGTAGTCATTTTTGTCCAGATCGATCTACAAACATAATCCTAAATTAACACATAATTATTTGTCATAGAAATACTATTTACCATTTGATTTTATAATGATGTATGTATTTTTTATTTTTTTATTTTTGTGTCTGTCATCACCGTTTGGGGGCTGAGCAGTGGCGCTGATCTATATTTCATGTTATGGGGAAAAAAATTCTGATGTTAGACCACCACCTACTTAAAAAAATGTTTAGCTACTCTCAAATAGTGCATTAAAATCACAATATACTTCATTTAAATAATAAATAAAACTAATAACTGATGACTTATTATCACCAACCACCCACCTAGCAAACCCATAAATAGATGAGTTGATACTCGTGTTTGGCGCCACTGGGGCTTAGGCAGTGAAACTGCTTCGATTTTCTTCAACAGTATCTTGATCGATGAGAAAGTAAATTTATAGTTGGTGAATTCGAGGGGTTGAAATTTAAAAATTTCAAACAATTTTAAAAAGCGCAGGAAAAACAAAATAAAATTTAAGGAAAAATGGAAATTTCTACTCAAAATTAATTTTGTATTTTGGTGTAACTCTAAAACAAATTACCGTAGAATAAAATGTTCACTGAATGTTATCATTCTATAGGGATATGTCAATAAAATTTTATTCGTTGGGTTAAAAAGCTTGAAAATGTAATACAAGATTCCTGATATATTGTTACAATAGCAGTAGAAAAATATTAAAAATGCTAATGCATAAGCACAATATTTTTTTATAAGTATTTAGACTTCGAATATTGACAATATCCATTATTGTACCATATTAAAAATATATAAAATATTCAATTTTTATAGCTAAGTATTGAAAATTTAAAACAAAGACTCTAATAAATAGTTCTTCTGTAACCAAAGATATATAGAAGATATAAAAACACGGTTTTTTTTTTTACTGACATTTTAAATTCAAATTTGGATGAAATTACATATTGAAACTAAGAATAACGATTTTAGTTATTTTGTTGTAATTTAAAAATATTACTCGTGTATATATCAAACTTTTATAGTGTATTATTATATTTGATACACAAAATAACATCAAATGTAATTTTTTTGGCAAAAATTAATACAACCTACCGAAGTACCTATATACTAATACTACAATTAATTACTTTAATCGCAATAATATCATAAAATATACCTACTTAGTACTTAGTAATATTATAGGCTGACAGACCTCTGAAGGTCTTCCCTCTGAATCGTTATTCCTGTGCAATGGTTTTATATCATAATCCATTACAGTTACTCATATGTAACCTACTGTACAGCAGAGTGACGTCCACTTCACCACTTTTTTATATTGTTATTCATAAAATTAAAATATTTTCGTTGCTTCAATAATTATCCTAGTATTCTAATATATAAAAAATAAGTATAGTATCTTAACCAATAGCAAGTAGCAACCTATACATAAATACATAATATTATATACCTAATACATTAATAAAATAGTAATAGATTTTCGTTTTCTAAAACGAAATTCGTGTTTAAGCTACGCTATAGTAATTATTAGCAACATATTCAGGTTAAAAAAATGATCTAAACACTTCCAAATTTGGATAAGTAGTTCCAAGGAAGGTACCTACTAACAAATTCCAAATTATCTTTATGTATAAAACAACAGCATAATATTACATATTTATACCTACAATATATTTTCAAATGCATTGGAAAAATTACCTATGTAATGTACGTACCTACATATTTACTACAAACTGTAGGGTATAAAAAATTAAAAATTACACAAATAATAGATTTCCAGAAATATTTAAGTATTTGTCTTTATCTTTATCTAGATAAAAAAATACTTATCTAATCCGAACACTGAATATCTCGTATTTCCGTATGGTTATAAGACAAATGTATAGGGGAGACCAGGGCAAAGCGCTAAAGGTTAACTTAATGTCTCAAAAAACGGAGTCCAAACTATTATTTTAAGAACTATTTATTAATATAATCATAAATTGACTTCTCAAATTCATTATTTATTCCTTCAAAAAATTTAATAAGCACTTAATTAATAAAAAAATAAAAAAATTTTAAAAGTGGAATTTTATTCACTTTGCCCGGATATTAGGGAAAACGTTTGTTTTGAAAAAAGATTTCTGATTACACCCCTTACACTTTCCCCAGACACTACACTTATTTGTTATTCTTACAGTTAATTCAATATTATGCTCACGGCGACGGCCGTGGTGCGAACAATGTGTATAGGTAAAATATAGGTAATTGGTAAATACTTTTGATTATAATTTATACTTAGGCACTTAGCTGAAGAAACCGAAGCTACTAAAAATAAATATAAATAAGATATATTACTATATATACCTAACCTATAGAAATATTACCATATATAAACATTTTACTAGTTTTACTATAGTGTGTCTTAGTGTCTTCAGATTTTTAAAAAATACCTTAGTGTACACAGGTCACAGACCCAAAAAATAAAAACACATAAATTATTGTCAATAGGAACCTACATACATAAATTTGCTCAGAAACCAAAATATCAAATTGATAATAAATGAAATACACATATACTATATTAATAAATAATAATTTATTTATTTAATTTTCATTTCACAAATATATACATAAATTAAATATGAAAATGTGATATGAAATGATGATGTCTCAAAAATGCTGCAAGCTTGTGTAGAAGATGCAACGTTATATACCTAGTTTAACTTGTAAAAATTAAAATATAATATACAATATATAAATAAAACTAAACATAAAAATATTTATACAAATATATATAAAATCCAAAACAAAAATGTCTAGTAATAACTGCTGGTTGTAAGATAATATCACAATAATATAGGCATTATTTCAATACAAATTTAATTTTTATACTAATATATTTATTGCAACTGTTAAAATTATTAAAAATATTGAATCAGTCCCTAAAATTGTGTGTAGTACGAAATTTAAAAGTGTGTTATTCTAATTAAACCTTTATAATAAATAATAATAATTTGTAAAATTTTATATCTTCACTTTTTTTTATTTTATAATGGTTCTTTGCCAAACCATGTTTTAATTATTATATACTACACAGACACACAGTAAACAATATTTTGTGTTGTTACGTCTTATACTCTTATTATAGTTATTATTATTCATTGTTATTGAAAGTAGCTATTTTTATTATCAGCTTATTGAACGGTATATAGTATACTAGTGTTTATCTAAAAATATTTTAGATTTGACTATGTGTGTAGTACGAAAATTTGGATATTTTAGGGACTGTATCTAGTAGCTACACACATGCCAATACTAATATTAAGAATATCACTTTTCCCAAATTCTTATTCAAACACTTACTTAATCTAAAAACACTATTAATCGTATTTTGACGGGTGGTACTCATAGGCGCAATTTGGACAGTTGATTTTGGGGGGCTAAATATATAAAATCAATACAGACACGCATAATTTTTTTATTAGGTGGATTTAAGAATGAATATATTAAAAAAATTAGGGGGGCTTAAATAAAACTAGGAGGGGATAAGCCCCCCTAGACCCCCCAAATTGCGCCTATAGTGGTACTTATGATAAATCATAATTATGATAAAAAAAATTCATTACAATATTGAGGTGATATAAATGTAGCAAACTGTCTTTAGCGTAAAGGGGTTAGACTTTTAGTGTTCTTATTTTATAATTTCTATAAAATATATCGGTATATTTTGTTTTAAAAGGATTTTTAAATGCAATTCTTAAAAAGATCATTCATCGTAAAGTCGTAATCAAAAACCATTAGCACATAGTGACGTAGACTAAAATTTGTAATGTAATGTTTGACTTGTTTTTTATGATTCAAGTCATTGATAAGGTAGTAATATTTTTAAATTAAAAAAAGGCCATCAAATTAACTGACGACACACAGTGAAAATAAAATCAAACCAACATTTTTTTTTTTGACACGTGGTTATAGAAAAGTTCGTTATCCCTGACCTAGTCCATACCCATAGACACCATCGCACATGGATATTTCATAAGAATATACTGATTGTGCTAAGGTGGGTACATAAAATCTAGTGTTTGGTAATGTATATTAGTATATGTAAGCATTTGAAATTTATAGATTTATTTATTTAGATCAATAGTATTCCGAGATTGTTACCTATTTCACAGAGTTTGCGGATTTAAATGAGACGCAGTTACAGATTGTATTAATATTATTAAGAACTTTATACTTAGCTTAAAAAATTTTAGTCAAATATTTTAATGCATTCAATAATATTAAACATGATATTATATGCTTTAGAAATTAAAAATGGAATACAATATTTAAATTTATTTCAAGACAGTTTACGATAAACCATTTTGAATAACTGCGAGCACCTTGGTAGATTTTGGAGTTAGGTTTGACTTATCTCGATCATATATTTTATGTGTACCTACCTAGTGTCATCAGAAATACACAAAATTTGAGCTTCACACTTTAAAAGAACTGAGTTAAAAATATAAATAATGAATATTAATAGACCTAGTAATGCATGTATACATTGTATATCCTGTGGAACACCTGCATACTTTACCTCTTTATACTCACTGCTATATACATTGTTAACTTGAACTTGTTGAAGGCGATTTGTTAACGAACTTTCAATTAAATTATAAATACTAAATGGTCAACACAATCAAACGCCTTTTGTACATCAAGTAAAATGTCAAGTACCTTGTTACCATCATGTTTAGTTTATTATGAATACAACTAACAAGGTCAGAAGGGCTTGTATAGGGTAAGAAGTACCTTTTTTTTTGTTTTATCCAAAACCCAAATTAATAATCGGAAATATAAATGATTTCTCTAAAAAGTCAGTTAACCGAGTTTTAATACATTTATCTAATATTTTTAATAAGTGTGAAAGTTAAAGAAATATGGTGTTAATTTGTACAAACATTTTTTTTCCACTTTTAAATATTGCGATACAATATGTCTCCGTCAAAAGTAGTAAATTGAAGATAATATGTTCTGAACTCTAAAGAAACAAGTACATATATGTATTCGGAAATTTGTTTATAAAATAACATATTTTGAGCAATGATACCTACTGCCTATTCCATTTATAATATGTCTGTAGAACGATGTGTTATCTTTCTATTCGTGATATAGTTTAAAGGATACAACATTTGGATTATTCTTAACAAAAAAGTATTTCATTTTATTATTTTTAATATTCACCCACTAATAAATTATAAAATTCATTAGCTATTTAGCTTTGTCTTCGTTTTTAACAACAATATATAATTTTGTTTTTTAACACGTTCGTGGTCAGTTACTGCTATAGCAGTAATTTTAATTTTTTTCAATTTTGTTGTAATGGGTCACTACTGCTATAGCAGTAATTTACAAAACTAACGAAATCGGGCATTACTGCTCATGCAGTACTATTTTCAATAGTAATAAATGAAACTAGATATGTGACTGACCTGTTATGATCAGTCATGTGTTTGGACACAAATAAATAAACAATTCTATTTTTATATTTCTCGTTGGTATTTTGTTCGAATTTTATCATGTTATATTTAATTATTTTTATCGGTTTATATGTTGTTTGAACACAATTATACAATATAATTTCACATGTCTCTAGTTGGCCGTGGTCTATTGCGTGTGTAGCGTACTCGTGTTCGTGTTTTCGTATTATATTTTTCTACATTCGCGTACATAGTGTTTATTCACATACAATATTCTGGTGTTATAAAAATGAATCGTTCCAAACAAGATATAGAAGAATTTTTGAATGAAAGTTTAGAATTTGATTCCGACACTACTGAACTGTACGATTCAAATGCGGACCCCGAATATTTACCGAAAGTAATCGAAAAAACAATTTATACAGGTAATAATGATAATATTATTTCTGCTGGCCCATCGCGTACACTGTCATTGTCAAGTTCTTCATCAGATGATGAATCGGCTTCAGAAAGTTCGAGTGATAGTAGTAATGATGATGAGCCAGACACTGATTTTTGGGTAGAAACGTATGTAGATATTCCAGACTTCAATTTTTGTAGAGATAATGTTGGAATACAATTTGAAATTAATGATAGTGCACGTAATAACCCAATTGAAATTTTCAAACAATTTTGGACCAACGAAATTATTGATATAATTGTACGTTCTATTAATAATTATGGTGAAAAAATTAAAGTAAAAGATCGTCCTCACAAAAAAGGTAGCAGGTCAACACACTTTCAGCAAACTTGTTCGCAAGAAGTTCAAAATTTTTTGGGTTTGTGTCTTCTTGGTGGTTCTATAAAATTTTCGGTCGTAAGAGATATGTTTTCAGACAACCCATTGTATTATCATCCAATTGTGCGTCATATTATGTCAGGAAGAAGGTTTGAACAATTACTAAGATGTTTTAGTGTTGAGTATGCGAGTGATAATCCATTAGTTGGTCCCATGAAGAAAGTTTATCCTGTTTTTGATATGCTTATACAAAAGTTCCAAAGCCTATATTTTCCTGATGAAAATTTATCTCTCGATGAGTCTTTACTTCTACATCGTGGTCGGTTAAAATGGCGACAATATATTAAAAACAAAAAAGCCAAATATGGAATTAAGTTCTACGAACTTTGCTCACATGATGGATATGTTTCAAATATTGATATGTATAAAGGTAAAAATCAACAGTTATTGAACCTAACCTTGAAGGTTTTACAACAAAAGTTGACAGTATTGTTTTTCATCTGATGAAACCGTATTTAAATAAAGGGCATAGCCTTTATATGGATAATTTTTACAATAGTGTCACATTATCAAATTTATTGCTTGAAAAAAAGACTCACTCAACGGGAACATTAAAAAGCAACCGCAAAGGAAATCCCAAGGAAGTGACTGCCAAAAAATTAAAACATGGTGAATATGTATGGAGACGGAATACAAATGTATATGTGTCAAAGTGGAAAGATAAAAGAGACGTGCTCTGTATCACAACTAAAAATCACCCAAAAATTGTATCTACAACAAATAGATATAGTCTAGAAAAAAATAAACCAATAGAGATAAAGGACTACAATGATTTTATGAGTGGTATAGATCGTTCAGATCAGATGGTAAGCTATTACTCGTGTCCCAGAAAAACCGCTAGATGGTATAAAAAGGTGCTATTTCATTTGCTCGATATATCTACCTGGAATTCATATTTTATTTTTAACAAAAAGTTTGGTGTAACAAACGTTACCTTTAAGCAATTCCGTGATTTACTCATCAAAAATTTAATTGGTCTTCCAATAGAAACTACTGCAGCAGAACTTTTCAAAAACAAAAAAAGCAAAAAAGCAGCACCTGAAAATAATCATTACTCAGAAAAAATACCTCCTCCACCAAATTTTAAGTAGGTACTGAAAGTATATTAATTTATTATTTTGATTCTTATTTAAATATTCATTTATCACTTTCCAGACCATTTTTGTATCATTATTTACTTTATTTATTTTGTTGAACTAATACACTAATAAAAATCTTTTGCTAATTTTATTCTAAATTTTTATATTTGTAATACTATCATGGAACAATATGATCATAAATCAATAATACCTGTGGTTTTAACAGTTTAAATATTTACTATTTATTATTAAGGATCCTGCACGTGACCTGTATTTTTGCTCAAAAACATGCCTTACAGGAAAAACTCTCACGCCTCGTGGATTGTTCCGATTCCGATCATTTTTTTTTTTTTTTTTGAAAGAGAAACACTTCTTACAGGGACTTGGATTTTTAAAATTCTATTTTTAAACCAAATAATACGATTTTGAATATGACCAATATTCATAAGATTTTGTTATCTTTATTATGTTTGTTTTAAGCAACGAAATTAAAAATCGAAGTCTAATGGACACCGTAAAAAATGATCATCTTTCTAACGAGAAAAAAAATTAATCAAATCAGACCACTCTACGATGCGTGAGAGTTTTTCCCGTATTGCATATTGCCTAAATATTGCACCTTATTAAGACACACGAGCAGGCCCCTTAAGGCTCTACTTGAGAGAGCTAGTATTGTTTTTCTAATTTTCCAGATTTTTACGGTCCGATGTATTATGGTCCGCATATTTTTATTTTCTGGATTTTTATGGTCCGGGATATAACGGCCCGTACATTTTTACTTTCCGGATTTTTACGGTCCGGGAATATACGGTTTACAACTTTCCGGATTTTTATAGTCCAAATATTTACATTCCGGAATTGTACGGTCCGTTCAATTATATTCCGGGATTTTATATGCGTCGACAAATTATATAATAATTACTCCAGTCCAAACCATAAGTGCCTTTTCCATTTAGAGACTATTTTCGCTAACTATTTGCAAATTTAATCCTTATCGGCTAAACTGATCGAAAGATTTGCTTTCAATACTTATTTCACAATAGATTGTACTGTAGCCATTTTAGTATTTCACTTCATTCACATTCTCTTTAAATTTTAAGTTTTAATCACCAATAATGTATTTGATTTTGTGTTTAAGTATTTTAAAATCACTGACAAGTTGAACTAATACAACAGGTCATGATCACGACGTATTTGATGAATTAAATCAAATATCTTTTATTATTACCGCCAAAGTCAATAGAAGCAACCTGCTCGGATGCAATTACTGTAGTAGAACATAATTTTATTCTGTTGTAGCTCAAAATTATTATCGTGGAGACTTGACACTTTTACGTAGTTATATTTTTGTATTTTATGTAGAAAATTAAATTTTTCAAACATTTAGATTAGTTTTCATCTATTGCCTATTTATACCACAAAATATTCCTATCACCGTTTTTCGGAAAGACGATATTGACTCAAAAGATAATGACAATAATAAATTATATAAATATACGGTAGGTATATAATGTATCATAATATTATAATAATTAAATATTAATTCCTTTAATAAATGCAATGTTTTCGACAAAAATGTAATTAACCTATCATACTGTATATTATGTACAAATATTAAAATAAATTACTAATTGCAGTATAAATATAATAATATAAAATATCGTAGGCTGACAGATCATCTCCGCTCAGAATCGTTTTTAGTATACAATGATATATCATTAAATTTAAATTAATCGCATCATTCACATGCATTACAGTGATCCAAACGATATATTATACTAAACAGCGGAGCGGTGCCACTTCACCACTATTTTTTCAAAATTGGATTTTTGGATTAAATTACTTAAAAATCATGAAAATGCTCTTAAAAATGCATTGTTAAGAACAAAGATACCAAAAAATGGAAATAATTCGTTGCAAGTAGATAACCATTTCTCTAGGCATGGGACAGATTGGTACAAACACCGGCATTCGTGTATAAAATATATAAATGTATAATATACCAGTAGCAAATTGAAATACTTGCCCCAATTAAAAAACTTTTCACTAGGTATATTGTATTCAATTTTTAAGCATTCCCAAGTATTGAAATATTATGACATTACAGTATCAATGTATAAAATGTACTGCGTGAAGTTATTTTTTTCATCGAAGAACATCCTCTGAATTACATCAAGTAATTAAATACTATTGTGAATATATAATTACACTAATAATCATAACGATTCGTTCGGTGTCTTTTGACAAAATAGTCAACATTTTGTCTAGATCAGCAGCTGTTATATTGCAGAAACATACGGAACATTGTCGATTCTTTGATTTTCTAGAAAACTGAAATCTAGAAAGTAGAAAGCGCTCAATGAATTTGCAATTTATATAATATACGTGTGAGACACGAAGCTTTTTTACTACCTATCGCAAAACACTATCGCTCCGTTCGGAATCTGTAAAACCATAAAGTACAGTACTCACTGATTTTCAAACGACTGACCATAAACTGCAGCAAAACAATAAAAGCGTTCCCAGAACATCCCAAGGCAGCGTTGTTTCTTCTAGAATTTATTGAAGGGGGTGATGAGAGGTTATGTGAGATAACTGTGGTCGCGCAAACCACACTCCTTGTCGTATATATCTATCACGGACGGAGCTGAGTGGGGCGGGGGGGGGAATGAAAACACTGGGGAAGTGTTAACGACGGTTAAAACCATATAAGGTCAAGACAGCGGCGGCGGGAATGGAGGTCACAAGTCTGAAACAAATATATACGGTTGGGCGACAAGAGTGCTGCGGAGCGGCACAAATAGATCTGTTCCGATTGTTATTGTTACTGTGTACCTGTGTACCTATACAATAATATATAATAGAATACTATATAATACACGTATACATAAAAGACATTATAAAATATTATAATAATATATAATACTAGCTGAACCCGTGCAATTTGTTGCCCGTTGAATGTACCAACTATATGACTCAAACTTTGTTCAATTCGTTATTTAATATCCGGTGTATGGTGTTAGGTGTACGGTGTATTTTGTTAATTAATCTTAACTTTTCCGTTGTCCAGAATAAAAATTTTGATTCGCAGCAGTATATTATCAGGTAGGCAATCTACCTGCGGTAGATCGCAGACACCCATGCTTTTACACGTAAGTGTATGATTTAACTCTAAAGTATAAAATTTATAACAAGTTTATCATATTCTACCTATTGCGGATTAATATAATCAATAAATACAAAATCCTAACCTAACCATACTAAAATTAGATTTATGAAAAAAAACCAAATTTAAACATTTTTAAATTAGCCTATCTTCTTTCTAGAGATCTAATCTACACACAAAAATTCAATCTATATATATGAAAATAAGTGTACATTTTGAATTAATTTTATAACTCAAGATTCACTGGAACTACTTATCAAATCTTCTTATTATATATATGTATATTGACAAAAAATAATAATACGAATCAACAAACATGCCCGATTAACCAATAGCAACCTAAAGTTCTTTCATATAAACATTCTGCGTGAAATAATCTTTCGTTTAAAAAAAAAATCAAGAAGATTTGATAAGTAGTTCCTGTTGCAGCGCAACAATATATGTAAAATAGAATAATAGCTGGACATACACACACACTCACCGTCACGTATAATTGTTATCTTTGTATTGTTTTATTTTTGTATTAATTACCGTGTCTTGTGAATTATGTAATGTATAGAATATAGATTATAAGTTGATCGTCGCTGCCGCCATACCGTCTACGCGAATTATTATTATTTAACACGGCCGCCCAGACAACCAGTCCGTTCCGTAGTATCAACATGAATGTTACCTGCAAAAAACGTGCGCTAATCGCCGTTGTTTACTATAATTCATTAAAATACTTTTTTGTGAGGCGCTAATCGCCATAATTTTTATAATAATATAAGTTTTGTTTTTTTATTTTATATTATATTATTTTGGTATAAGCGCAAATCGCTGGGTTTTATTATTTCGGTCGGAGCGAATCGCCAAATTTATTATATATTATTACGTGCGCTAATCGCCGTTTTAATTATACTGGTCAAGGAGCTAATCGCCACTTATTTTATTATATATTTTAATTTGTCCTTAGTTTCTGTGTGAGTGTGTGCGTGCGATCGCGGCTGCACCTGTAAGCCGGCGACGAGTATACGTATGTTCGTGCGCGCGCGGACGGCGGCCGAGACGCAACCCGCCCTGTGCGACGGATACTTACGTCGAGATCGATAACCCTGTGGGAGGGGATGAGTGGACTGTATAATAGGAAGATGGTTACAAAATAATTATCTTAAATAAGGATGTTGAGTACGAGGTAACTTCGAGAGACAACAGTTTGTTGTATAATGTACATAAAAATTTATTGAGATGTTATAATCAGGGCGCACGATCACAAGCCGATCGGCAAATCAAAAAAAATCAAGTTGAATAATAATTTAATAACAAAAAAATACATTTCGCGTGATGCGGGTACTATAGTAAACAATAAATACGTATGCGGGTATTATAGTAAACAGTAAATACGTGTGTTCGACCTGATATCGGCGTTGAATGGCGGTGATAACACGGTGACGGTGTGGTTGCCCCGGAACGACAAATAGTGGGGGAAGGTAGTCCTGAATGCGACGATACACCGAACCTCAATCAAGACGAAATCGGATGAAAACACGTGGATATCAATATAACGGCGAAACGCACTGCGTACTAAACGGGCGGGCGTTTGACTTCGAATGAAGACACTTGGATGGTGGATATCAATATGACGGCGAACGCACTGCGTAATATACGGGCGGGCGTTTGACTTCGAATGAAGACACGTGGATGGTGGATATCAATATGACGGCGAACGCACTGCGTAATATACGGGCGGGCGTTTGACTTCGAATGAAGACACGTGGATGGTGGATATCAATATGACGGCGAACGCACTGCGTACTAAACGGGCGGGCGTTTGACTTCGAATGAAGACACGTGGATGGTGGATATCAATATGACGGCGAACGCACTGCGTAATATACGGGCGGGCGTTTGACTTCGAATGAAGACACGTGGATATCAATATGACGGCGAACGCACTGCGTAGTATACGGGCGGGCGTAGATATCAATATAACGGCGAAACGCACTGCGTAGTATACGGGCGGGCGTAGAAGAAAACCAATATGGTTCTGTTGACGGCGACGGCGCACCGGTTCGCGACATGAAAAACAGTTCCGGTAAAATGGAGACAAAAACGGCACGTGTAAAAGTTACGACGGTTGGGCAACGACAAAAGTAGCGGCGGCGGCCGACCGCTGGAAGAACGACTGCGGCGCGTCCGTCCCCTCTCCGAGGGTACAAAGGCCGACTTTACGGCGCGTCGGCGATATAGATTCCATGAGTGGCAACGTTGCGACACGGGTCGTGACGGCCACGTCGCGCGAAATTTAAACGTGAATTTCGTGTCCAACAGTGTGAGTTTTTCCTATTATATAGCTAGGACCAGCTGGCCAGACTGTGCTCCACCAAATTGTGAGTTTTATTGTTATTTATTATATTATTCATATTTATTAGTAGGCCAAAAGTGTCTTATATTTTATTAATCTGTTGGGCCAGAAGGGCTACATATTATTTGTTAGATTATTTTTACCCTGCGGTTGCTGTGAGTTATATTTTATTTTGTGTATTATTTTGAATTATTTATATATTATACAGCAACCTATATTTACCAAAAACCGTGTTACCATCTTTTTTATTAGTTACTATTATTTTTAAGCACACACACTACCTAGATACACATTTAGACACAAATACACATATTACAAAACAAGCATCACGTAGTTCTACAGTAATTGCCCGGCGACCCCGACCACTGCTGTTTGAACTACTACGCCACTACACACCCAGCTATTTTTATATAATTTCTCCCTTCTAAGTTCTAGGTGTTAGTGTTATTGTTGATAGGCGTTGGAGTTCGGGCGCGCGTATTATTTTAATATGCTCCCGGACCGTCCATTTTGGTTGAACCTTGAAGGTTTAACCTTTCTAATATCAGTGTTGTCAGAATTTTATAGCATGTGTCCAGTAGCGAAATTCCTCTATAGTTCTCGGTTTTAGTAGGGTTGCCTTTTTTAAATATTGGGCATATAATTGCAGTTTTCATTCTTCCGGGATTGTCTCAGTTTTCCATATTGTTTTAATAACTTCTGTAATTTTGCTCACCAACATCGTACCACCTTTTTTAAGTAATTCCGCTACTATGCTGTTTTCTCCTGGGGCTTTGTTATTTTTAAGCCTCTTAATCATATTATCAATTTCTTCGTATTTGGGAGCGTCTATATCTATTTCTGCTGTTAGGCAGTCCTCGCTTGGATTTAAACCCTGCCTTATTGAGGGTCGGTTCAGGAGGTCTTCAAAATGTTCCTTGAATTGGTTAATTACTTGTCTTTCTTCTGTGATCATAGTTCCCGTACCGTCCACTAAGATCCTTGTTTGTGGTTTAAAGCCAACTTTTACTTCCCCGGTCATTTTGAAAAACTTTTTTGCGTTGTATCTATTGGTTTCTATTTCTTCTATTTTCTTCTTTTCGTTTAGACGTTTCTCTCTCCTTAACGCTTTATTTGTCAATTTTCTTTGTTCTTCATATTCTCTTATGCACTCGTGTGATGTATTTTGTAGTGCTTTTTTCCTCAATTTGTTTATTCTGATAACTGCATTCTTACATAAATCGTTGAACCAGTTTTTATTCTTTTCTTTTGGTTTCGTTCCTAGAATCTCCGTTGCACTATTAACCACCGCTCCCTTTGTTCTGTTCCAAATCGTATCAATTTCTGTACTATGGCTTATTTGATTTATATTATTATTTTGTAATTCATGTGCAATTCTCTCAATATAATTATGATTTATTTCAATATCATTTAATTTTTAAATGTCGTACTTTATTGTAGGTTTCCTTTTTTCCAAGTTCCATTTTGTTGCCAGTCTCAGGTTAAATTTCGCATACACTAGGTAGTGATCTGAGTCTGCGTCAGCTCCTCTATACGTTCTTACATTCCTTATGCATCCCCTAAATCTCCTGTCGATAAGTATGTGGTCAATTTGATTAAATGTTCTTCCATCAGGGGATTTCCAAGTGACTTAGTGTATATTTTTTCTGGGGAAATATGTACTGCTTATTATAAAATTTTTTGAATGTGCAAAATTTATCAGTCTGGTTCCATTTCCGTTACTAATTTCGTGTAAGCTGTTAAGTCCTATGACCGGTCTATATATATGTTCCCTTCCAACCTTCGCGTTCATATCACCTACTACTATCTTTATACAGTGCAACGGTAAAGTGTCATATACCCTTTCTAGTTCTTCGTAGAATTTGTCCTTTATGTCTTCATCTTTTTCCTCTGTTGGGGCATAGCAGTTTATGATAATTAAATCAAATATCCTTCCCGCTATACGTATATAGCAAATTCTATCATTAAAGGCTGAGAAGTTCTTAACATTTGGTAGTATCTTGTCGTGTACTATAAAACCTACTCCATTTTCATGTCTTCCATTAGTAGTGCCACTGTATAATAATGTTATATTGTCTTTCTTTAGGTTTCCACTATTTGGCCACCTTATCTCTTGTACTGCTAATATGCCAATTGTATAGTTATTATAAGCGTCAAGTACATATTACAATGCTCCAGGTTTGTTTAGTGTTCTGACGTTCCAAGTTCCTATACGTAGCCCATTTTCCGATTCCAATTGTTTGCCATTATCAATCCAGTTCCGAGGCTTTTTTTATGGTTTCTTAACTGAGTGTTTTTTGCGAGAACGGGTTGTTGGCCCGAAGCTCAACCCCCAAGATTGGAGGGCCGTTCCGTGCCGACTACTTAAAGTCAGCGTGGTGCTATTGCAATATACTTTGCAGTGTATTGGGCGATGGGAGCGCAACTTTCCCTACGCCAATGACTGGGATCCGCGGGTTTGTCACGCCCGTTACCAATTAAGGTACCCCATGCGGGTCGTATTCAAATTAACTTTGGTATTATAAAACATATTGCTGTTAAATTTCAGAAAAATAAAAGTTATAAAACTCATATTATAATCATTGTAAATCAATAAATTAATCCTTACTTTTTAATTTTTCTAAATTTGGTTCTGTAGCCGCCGGCATAATCCAAACTGAAATAACAATAAATGTAAGCGTTATTAAATATTGCTTAAAAAAAATCATTTTGATTAAATATTTTAATATGAGAAAATAATAAAATATAATGTGAACGTTGAGCAACAAATGAAATAGTATACTACTTCTCGATCTCTTTTATATTAAGCAGTATGTTCCTAATCAACATGCCTGGGTACAAAATAA
This sequence comes from Sitobion miscanthi, assembly GCA_008086715.1. Lineage (NCBI taxonomy): Eukaryota > Metazoa > Arthropoda > Insecta > Hemiptera > Aphididae > Sitobion > Sitobion miscanthi. Next base: position 2,601,595 of record CM017798.1, read on the forward strand.
ATAATGTTCACAATAAATTGTTTATTTAGTAGGTAACGAGTAATTAATATAACAAGACAATAAAATATTATTCACTATTTGTTAGCGAACGCCATATGTATTAGATTTTATATTAACTGAGTAAATCATTCGTTTACAAAATTAAATATGGCAAAGATGCTCTATAGGCATCCAGAATACACATTTTTAATTTTTACGCTTTTCGACTTCAAAATACCAATAAAAATATGATACAACACACTTTTCAATTATTTATCATGCCGAAAAAAAAATGTTTCTTATATTATGAGTCATTTCTGAATCAATAACGTATTATGAATTTTGTATTTATTTCATTTTCCGAATTACAATATTTTTCGGTATATTTCATACAAAAATGTTAAAATTTAACTATTAAAGTTATACATTTTTAAAGTTTATATAAGTGGTACAAGTAATATATAACATATGATTTCATTGAATTACAACGATTGGAAATGTATTACACAGATTCTCAGGAGTTGTTCATACCTCAATTAAACAATATAGATGCTAAAGACATAGTCAAATTTACATATGTATTTTATACGTCTCAGAAATAACCTCTTTAAACACATCAAATCGATTTATATTTAAAAATTTATATTATTGATAATTTAATAAATATTTTTTTAGTTATGTAACAGCCAATTTATAACATACGTTTTGTTAATATAATAAACATCTGTGTGATATTCACTTATGATGTCATCCATTGATCATTTCAAAAATTTGGTTATTTTTTTACTGATCTACAATTTTTTTTAACATAAAAACAGATGTGTAGACATGTATTAATTAGGAAAAATGATTTTAAAATAATACAAATAATAAAACGGAATATATTTTACTAAATGACAAATATATTTAATATTTAAAAAAAATCAATTATGATATTGTGTAGACCTGTCACTTTACGTTCAAGTAGTAGTGCCTTCCGCTACATAATTTGGAAGGTTCATTAAATGTCTTATACTAATTTAGAGTTACTTAGACTTAGAGTTATATTAATTTCTTATATCGGATAATTCTTTTATTAAACAACACTCATTATTTCAAAAATAGTAGATTTTTTGGAAAATATTTATTTACATAGTTTCAAGTCGCTTATAAAACAACGTTTTTATTAAAAAATTATATTTTTAATTTTTTTATCCTTATAATTTTTTAATTTTTTACTTTTTTGAATGACTACATAGGGTTTTAATTTTATATTTCAAAGCAGAATATTTTTCTTAGTATTTCGATACATGAACATCGAATTTGGGGTGAGTAGTTTATGAGTTATAAATATTGAAAGTTTTGATGAGTGGTGAAGTGGACAAACATTTCGCGGGGTAACCCCGTACCACTTCACTCCGCTCATCTAAACTTTAAATACTTATAACTCATTAACTACTCATCCAAAATTCGATTTCCATGTATCAAAATACTAAGAAAAATATTCTGTTTTGGAATATAAAATTAAAACCCTAGACTATTGTATAACGTGTTAATACAGATTGTAAATATACATTTTTGTTTAATAAAACAAAAAAAAGTTTTCACATGTTATTTTTAAATTACAGTAAGCATGTTTATAAATGTGATTTTAAATTCTAAAATATTATATAATGTATAATATAATCATAATGTATGATACAACTCCAAACTAAAATTGTCATAATATACAATTAATTTATAAAATACTATCATCAACCTACTTATAGTTTATTAGCAAGTTATTACCTGGTTGGTACTTCAAAAAATATTATAATATACAATCAGAACCTTCAGTCCAACTGTAATTAAATTTACCTCCCATATGAGACGTATACATTTAACTTTCTAGTTTATATGTCTTATTATACGAGTAACTGGATCCACGTGGTATTTGGCCAATACACGAGGACTTAAAATACCAGCAGTTAACGAATTAGCAACTACAAAAAAAATTCGTTCTAAACTCCACTCCAATCAAATTTGCTTAATCTCTCGTATGTCATCAATCACCGCCGCCCATATTAATCCATCAAGGAGATGGCCACGAGGTGCTCTTGAATAATAATGCACAAAAAAATATATCTAAATAATAGAAGGACGTTCTGTTGATGAACGGCTTTCACACTCACGCCTATTAATCCATCTGCTTCACTATCTATTATTATATCACACTTATAATTACTTTGCTTCTTGTATAGATTTTAAATAAATTATTTTTATAGTATATTTGTTTTCCTTTAAGATGTCGATTAAATTAAAAAAATAAACACAATATTATATTTACATTTCACTGTTTGAAGTTGTCGCCGATAAGAAAAAAAACCGAAGTACCTATAAATATTATAGTGGAACCTCAATAAGTCGAATTTCGAGAGAAATTAAATTGTTTCGGCTAGTCGAGGTTTTTGACTTACTAAGGGTACGAGTATGTTAGTTTAGGTTGGATGAGGAAATAGAACGGAATTTCTTTTAACTTATTAAGGTTTTTGACTTATAGACGTTCCACTGTATATATAATAATTACATGTTTATTTAAATTGTAAACGATCGTTACGGAATTGCCATTCGAATATGACTGTACTACCCATAATAATCAATATGATTACATTATAGTTGTAAAATGGTGGGTTGTACACTTTATAAGTGTCTTCCGTTTTGTATAATCAGCTAAAAAATGTAATCAGACAAAAATTATTATCTCCATTAATATAGAGTGTCCGTCAAACTAGTCTTTGATACTGAATTGTTTTATGTTATTTGTTTTTATTTTTATTTTTTGATCATCTCTATTCGAAATCTGACCCGCTGCAGCATTATATACACGATGGCCATAATTATTGTATTTCACATTTTAGACACGCGTGCGTTATTATTTATATACGACCGGTTGTATTAGTGTCAGCGTTTTGTAAATGACAAGTTGTCGGCGTCAGAACACTTGACTTGAAATCATTTGAAGTATTAAACGGACTGTATGCAGTCGTCGCCGCCAAAACGAGCAGCCCATTAACAATTAAATAGCATGCGAACGATACTTGTCCACCGCCGCCTTCTTCGCTGTAGGGTGGAAACGGCTGAAACGGCAGAAACAATGTCGACGACGTAGCAGATATCTTGCGCGCGAAGTCGATTACAACGTCTGAATTTATAACCAAGTCCGAGAAAAAAATACACAAATGTCATCGCGGAAAAACAATAAAGAAAATCGAACATTTTATTTTCGGCGAATTTAACAAATACAACAATAAATAAATAACAATTGAAATAATTTATTTTGAGTGGCCAGGTAAACCACAAGGCACTAAGCCACTAACCTATAACGATACGGATTTACAGGATGCCTGTTAAAAGGTACTTGTAGCAGTAGTGGATCCAGAAGGGGTATCCCCCCCCCCCAATCACTATATTTTCCGTTTGTTTTACATTGTATTTAGGCAATTTTGTACACAATTGTTGTACTTTTCAGACTTTTGCCTCCTCCCAAAATTAAGCTCCGGATCTGCCACTGAATCTTGTAGATACATAAAATGTAATACTTTAACATTTTATTTTCTGTCACACTACTATAGTTGTATAGTATAATACAATTGCATCTAATAAAATAAATAATTATTATTTATTATTTGATATTATTTAAGTCGTAAAACTTGAAAAACGTCACTTGCGATTAGATTTATATTTTTCGTATGAGCTCGTTAAAGCAAAATATCACTGTTCTGAGTTTTTGAGTTGTTTCTCCTACCATACCCCTACTCGTAAAATCCGGTCTAAAAATATCTATAGTATATCTTGTTGGTTTTTTTACGATTCTTTTATTTAGTTTATTACGCACATTTTAATACTCACAATTCACTTGAAAAAAAATATCGATATGTTCACAGATAATGTTTTTATATTTAAGTTTGATAATAGGTCAATTCACTCTAATATTTATGCCAACAACACAAAATTGGAACTACTGGACGTAGGTACATTTTTGTATACAATGCGTTAGTAAGATAGAGATAACAAATGCGGGTGTGACTTCCTATTAAATCTTGACATCAAATTATTCAAATACAATAATAATATTATAATATAATATAATATCATACGGTACCTAATTTAGTTATCCAGCACTTGACGTATTATACGGACATCCATATTATTTATTAATATATATATATAGGAAATGAGCTGATTATAATAAAGTGTATAATAGTAATAATAATATATTATAAGTAAGATTCTCTCATTATTAGATGTATATATATATATATGCGTAGTATATGACGTATAGTTTATAATATTCTGTCCCCGAAGAGTTATGATTATAGTTATATTTGTGACACTCGATTTTTGACTGTCCGGCTTTGACATGAAACGCAATCAAACCGTTTTCTCTTTTCTCACCCCGCACAGGAAAATCTGTGCATAAATATATGAAGCTTCTTATAACCTCGTCACTTGTAAATTTTAAATTAATGTTATCATTCAGCGGCCAACGTATTAACTAACCACGTGCAATACGATTTTATCCCTATTTATTTTATTACCTATTTTTTGTACCATTTTATTGGGGTTCTAAATTGATTCGTTACTACCGTTAGAATTTGTGCACAAATGTATGTCATGCGTAGTAATAATATAATGGTTGTACGTGACACTCATTATGCAGCAATAATCGATGATCGTTACACTGTGTAGTGAGTACACTTCTCGATTATCCGCGGGCGGATTATCCAGTTTGCTGGTAATGTATATTGTCTAGGTTTATATAACATAATTATAAGAATTAATATCATTTACTATATTATAATAGTATACGGTTTCAGTCCCAAGTCCCAATATTTACCCTCGAAACGCTGTATAATATTGCTCAATGCCCCGCGTCCCTCCTAGTGGTTTTGAGATCGAGAGATGGATTTTTTGTCAAGTTTTGCCTCCCATTACCTTGAGAATTTGCTCATTCGTGTGGTTGTACATAATATATTATTCTATCGTCAAGCCCGTATTGCGAGCACTAAGCTCGTTCACGACAAAAGCATTATTGGTAAAAACAAATAGAAAACTTCGGCGATAGTATATAATCGCTCCTCCGCTATGGACCTGAACTATGACTGCTATAGCAGTAGATATTATACACAACGCAGTTATCGGTGTTCTTTAAATCACTTTCCGCCACACAATCACGAGATTATATTATAGTGGCCTATACAATACAATTTATATATTATTAAATTTATAATATCACAGGCCATTAAACCTTCCGATATCATTGACGACTGTACACTGTTTGAGTGCATTATCACCCAAAACTCGTTGTTATTATATTATTATATTAATAGAACTGCTTGCAGATTAACGTCGAGACTCGCAAATTGCCTTATCGCACGTCATAATATGTCAATCGTTTTAAATCTTGTCCTAAGTTTTCAACTGAGATGATGTTTTCTCGTAGTCCTTTCCGTAATAATGTACGAAGATATTAAAATGTTCATATATTTATTAAATATAATTGGGGTCGACTGTGTTCGGTTATATTTGAGTAGGTATTAGGTACAAATACCATATTGTGCTGACTTGCGTTGATAATAATTCATAATAACAATAATATAACATACAGACATTGTAAGAAAATATATATTATTATTATTATTAGTATTGTTATTATTGATGTTATTATATTTTAATTATTTTTCATGAAGTTTGATTGTCTTATTTATACCCGAAGCTGACAATAAATTATCTGAAGCATAATTATTATTATCTTAACATAATTTCCAAAAGCGAGAGATGGCGAAATAGTTCCGGTAGGTACTTCAAAAGTGACTTGTCAATATGCAGTTGGCTTTTGCGAATTAAATTGTTCGTGTAAGGTATTATGTAGGTAACGCTGTGAAACGAAACAATATATACAAATTCGTGGAAGTTTTGAATTTAAGCTGTTAATATTTTTAAGTAAATACTGATAAATGATAAGTAGAAATCGATACTGATTCCATGATACATATGTACATTTTTTTTTCAATATAATAAACTCGAAATATTAATTATGAAAGGTATAAAATATAAAGTTTACCATTTTTAATCAATTCCAAATCGATTTATAATGTTTTTCTCTAATCGGAAACTAAAACGATATAGGTACTCAAAAATAAAATAAGATATAAAAAATACAAATAATATAAAATGTATAAATATTTAAAGCGTCGAGCTTTTTTACGCATTATATTTGTTTTTGTGTTTTTGTGTTATTGTAGATTAAACTCATAAAAATAAAAATGTAATTTTAAAAGGTCGTCAGTGTAATTTAAGTGAATCATTCTTTATGTTAATTTTTGAGACGTTCGGTCCGATCTACGAACCATGAAAACTTCTTAGACTTCTGTTTTTATTATTTGGATTTCCATTAAAGGAAATTTGTTACATACATATAAACAAATGTCATCTTTCACTCACGTAAAGGATTTTCGGCACGCTTTATTTATTTTAAGCTCTGTTAAACTATATTTTGAATAACAATGGTTAAAACGTAACAATAAGACTTGTCCTACTTTTGCAGAGGTCTTACGAGTTTCTTATTCCAAAGGAATTTATACTTTATTTTCTCACAATATTCAATAATATCCTAACTAAGTTTTCAGGCTTTTTTTTCAACTCGAACAACGAACTTAAAAATACAATATTCAAATACATTTATTTTTGATCTTTTGACCGCATATGCACACAATACTTGGTTGAATTAAAATAATTTAAAATATTTATTACGATTTACGAAATGGATATGTTCCTCATAATAAATTATTCTTATATTGAAATGATATAAATATCTTAATTAGTTTTTGTTTATTCGTCACCTATGGACTCAAATTCTACCGGACCGTATCCAATACAAATAGTTATATCAGTAGATTTCTGGAGACAAGGAGAGTGTTTATAACTTATTTTTTCTACCTCTATATTATGTTAATACAGAGTTTCACACCACACACACGTGCATTTTATTTTGGTTAAGGAAAATCGAATATTACTTTTATTTATTTAAAAGCCGTAGTTGGTTATAGATTATATTATAACTATTAAAATTAGTAGAAACATGACAAATAAAAATGTTTACAAATATATTAAACATAAAAATAAATCTTAAAATATAATTCTTATAAACACATATTTTATTAAAATGATTACTTTTATGATTTGATTTCTTAAATCTGAACAAATTTATGTATCCAACGTGTTATTTGCAGCCACGTAAAGACGAATGTCAATCTTAACTAACTACTTTAATCGATAATTTAACACATTGTTTCATTTTTACTAAAAATATTTTTCATATTATATCTGACAAGAAAACATTATACTGCAATTTTGAACAAAAGTTCTTTATTAGTTTTAAAAATTCATAAATGTTAAAATATTTGTAAAATACAAACGTATAAACTAGTATTGTGTCTAAAAATGAAGTTTGTATATTGTATTTTCATTACTGTAAAATGTATATCATTGTGACTTGTTCAGTACAAGAATATTGCCTATACGAAAATGTACAAAAATAAACATGACGTATAAATATATTAATATTTGATATTTTTATAAAATTTTACATAAGTAATTTATAAGTTGTGGGCTTTCAATAAATTAGAAAATATTATTGTGCATATTTGAATTTACTTGAATAAATATAACCAAATTAATTTAATGATACTTGTTATGCCTTTCGGATTTTTTTTTTCATATCTTCTCATTTATACATTATAAATATATAAGATGTATGTTTACTGTTTAGTCAAATTTAAATTTAAATAAACTTACCATTTCATAATAGTACGGTATTAAAATTACTAAAAAATATTTGTGTGTAAATCTAATAATTTTGTTTTTCTTTAATAGTAGGTATAGAAAGTAATTTCATAGCATAATAATTGATCAACAAATAATTAAAAACTAAAAGTCCCTTCAATGTTAAGTCGTGTAAGTCGTAGTTGCTACGAGGGTTGATTTGATTTATGCAACCCTCAAACAGCAACCATCATGCCTTCTTGGAATAACAATCATTTGGAAACGTAATATCATGATACATTCAATTAATATCGAGACATAATTTCGATTAATTATCTTAACAAACAATCCATACCAAGTACCAACATTATAGTATGGTCTTATTTTGGCATGATAGATAAATGCCACTTTAATTAACATTTACTACAATCTATATTATAATCTCTCTTAATACCGCATAGCTACTCAATAAAATTCATGAAAAAAATACTGTTTACAAAGAACACGAATAAAACTAATGTTTAAATAGGTACCTAATCGACAATCGTTATATTGCGTTCTTCTAATAGTGTACGATAATCTATGTTTATAATCCTAGTAAGAAAAAAGTTGCCATTAATCAAAACAATATATTTTTTCAATCGTGAAAAATAAAATGATGAATATGTGGTTATACCTTAAATTTACCTACTTTATTTAAAACGTTTTCCGAAACTACAAGTATAATCATAATATAAATCTGACTGAACTATAGTGTTAACAAAAATTTAATTTTTATAATTTTATGAAGATATTCGACTATGTGTTATTTTATTTCAAATACTTGTTTATTAATGATTGCTATGGGTTATAGGAGTTGAGAATAATACTAATTTATAACTATTATTTATTATAACGTAACAGGCCGTTATTTATAATAATTGATAACTCCTTTGTTTATTAAGTTAGAGAATCGATCAAATGCCATAAACCTTATCCGCAATGATCTCTTCAATTTAAAAAAAAAAATCATAACGATCAGTTCAGTAGTTTCCGGGAACATAGGCCTCAAAGGTTTTCATTTTCACATTTATATATAAGGATATTATCTATATATAGATTAACAACTAAAACTATAGCAATTATAACCAATACCAACCTTACAATAAACAAAAATATATTATTAATATGTTTATTTTTCTCCTGGACAGATGGCGCCACTATTGTATTTTTGACTTCCAGATTTCCTACTTTTCCGGTGAATTTTCCTAAAATTTTCTTTCATAAGAATCTTGTCCTTAAAATTACGAACATAACAAAAAAAAAGAATAAGCCAATTCGTTATTTAATATTCTGTGTATGGTGTTTAAAATGTATCTTAACTTTTACGTTGCCCGGAATAAAAATTCTGATTCACGGCAGTACATTATCAGGTAGGAAATCTACCTGCGGTAAATCGCGGACCCCATGTTGTTGGTGCGAAAGTGTACGATTTTAGTGTATAACTCTAAAGTATTAAAGTTATACCAAGTTTGTCGTTCTTACTTAATTCCACCTACAGTGGATTAATATAATCTATTCATACTAAATCCTATTCTAACCTTACCGTACTAAAATCAAAAGAATAAAAAAAAAAACAAATTTAACCCTTTGTAAATTGACCTATCTTCTTCCCAGAGGTCCAATCTACCCACAAACATTAATTTATATATAAATTAATATATATATAATTTTATATAAAGTTTGAGTCATATAGAGTTGATACATTTAACGGGCAACGAAGTGCACGGGATCAGCTAGTCTATATACTATTATATAAAGAAGAGTTGTTAGTTACGATTGTTGAGAATAATCTCTGGAACTACTGAACCAATTTCAAAAATTCTAAAATTGATCACCCCTGGTAGGTTCTCAAACAGGAATTTTGAGATTTACGATAGAAATTGTTGTTTATTAATGGTTGCTATGGGTTATAGGAGTTGAGAATAATACTGCTTTATTATTACTATTTATTATAACGTAATAGGCCATTATTTATAATAATTGATAACTCCTTCGTTTATTAAGTTAAAGAATCTATCAAATGCCATAAACCTTCTCCGCAATGAGTCCTTCAAATTTTTAAAAAAAAATTTAACGATCGGTTCAGTAGTTTCCGGGAACATAGGCCTCAAAGGTTTTCATTTTCACATTTATATATAAAATAATATTAAATTATAATATAAAAATTACAAGTACTACATGGTTAGGTACTGTGTACTTAGCGTTCACGGTCAAGGTACTCAATCTGGACGCTGTGTCCACCGCGGGAGAGATGCTGGGGGCCCTCCATGCCACCACTCCTGGCGATAACGACCCCGTGGCAGTCACCGAACGTGAAGGGATAAGTGATGTACGGATATGGTTGGTCCGAGCCAGACAGCTGGTTGCGACGGTCAAGATGAGCAGGTTTGCCGCATCCCTGGTTACCAGGGTCCCGTTCGGATGGACCATGGGCCGTGTACGCCTCAGGACCCAGGCACCGGACAGATGCTTCAAGTGCCAGGCCTTCGGTGACAACACCAGTAAATGCACCGCATCTGACAAGACGGGGGCGTGTTGGAGATGTGGTGAAAAGGTCACGCTATGAAGGATTGCACGGCTGGGGCCGACCGCTGCCTGGTATGCAAGTTGGCGGGTCTGCAGAGGGCTATCCACAAACCCAGATTGGGCGCCTGTGCAACCAGAAGGAACTCGCCGTCGGGAAGGATGGTGTCGACAAGGCGCTGGCCTCGGCCTTCACACTGGACGCCTACCTAACGACTGCATGTGAAGGGTCCATGCCTAGGAAGAGGCCCGGTCCCTCGAGCAAGCCCCCAGTCTACTGGTGCGGTGGTCTGATGGCATTGCAGAGCTGCGCAGAAACTGCTTGGCTCTCTTAAGGCAATATCAGAGGCGCTTTCACTACGCCGACCAGCCAGGAATACTTGAAGCAAGGTCTTCACGGCTGCTAGGACTCCGTACGGCCATCCAAGACACAAAAAAGGATTGCTGGTGAGATGCAAGGCCCACCAAGGGTCCACTCGATGGGCTTCACAGATGACTTGACCCTAGTGGGTGTGGTCAGGACCGGCCAGCTGCTTGAGGAGGCACTCAACCCCACCCTGAAAGCTTTAGACGTATGAATGACGCAGAAGGGCCTGCAGCTCGCAAGAGACGCGCGTTCGTCCCACCTCGCCTGGCGGCTGGTGGACACAAAAGAATTATCGAAAAAAATCTGAGGTATCTCGGGGTTATTCTGGACTGGTGCCAAATACTCACGCTGCATATCGGCATGGTCGCCAAAAAAGCCTATTCGACAGGAGCCTTAGCAAGGCTAATGCCAAATGTAAGGGTTCCCTGCCAATGGAAGCGCAGGCTCCTGGCCCTGGTGGTCGAGAGCCAGTTGTACGCGCCCCCAGTCAGGGCCACCAAAGTGGCCAACATTGCCGGAACCAAGGAAAACCTGATCCACCCACAGAGGACAGCTGCGATAAGAGTGATTTGAGAAGACAGGGCTGTTTCTGACAAGGCCACCTTGATCTTGGCCGACATGCCACCGGCGGATCTTATTGGTCTAGAAAGGGCCAGGATAAAGGATCGGCTAGGAGTCGCAATCAACCTCGGCGAACCCCAGTAATCAAGTGGAAAGAGAGGAGGGTCGCCATCGACCTCTGGCAAGAGAGATAGGACGCCACAGAGAAAGGTGCGTGGACGTGCCAAGCGATACCTAGTATAAGGAGATGGATTGAAAGAACCATGCCGATAGTGCCTTTGTCATTTCATATGACTCAAGCATTGTCAAACCACGGCTGTTTTGAACAATACTTGTCAAGAATGGCAAGAACTGACAACGCAGCATGCTGGCACTGCCCAGCACGCAATGACTCGACAGAACACACAATATTTGCATGCCTTAACTGGAGTAACCTTCGCAACGAGCTTGGTGCCCTTCGCCATCAGCCTACCACAGACGACCTACCCTACTTCCTGTGCGGACCTGACTTCAACCTCCTCCCCGAGGATCCAGAGAAGAAGACCACGATGCTGGCCAACGTAGCAAAATCATTCGGGCTGTTGTACAAAATGGTGGAAAACATCCTCTCCTTCAAGGAAACGGAAGAAAGAGCAAGGCAGGCAGCCGGAAGGAGAGAGCTCACACCGGACCCCGACGTCCAATACGCTGTAAAAGGAGTTCCCAATGAATCTCCGACCTAGCAAGTCTTCGCCTTATGCAATACTATCTTTTTATCTTTTTTTTTTAACTTATTTTGTGAGCCCCTCTAGCAACGCGCTCCCTGGCAGACATATACTTAACAGCGTTCGCTGAGGAAGTCTTCCAGGTCGCGGGGGCTTAGGCCTGATGCCATTGATGTTAACTACGTTTTGTGTCAATAAACGTTGGGGCCGGAGGAGAAGTAATTCTAACGCAGTCCCTTCTTCGTCCCTCGATTAACTCGAAAAAAAAAGGTACTGTGTTCTATGTATTATACACTGTGAGAATATATTTTATCAATTAAATTATTAACATGGGCCAGACCCATATTATATTATCAGACCTAACCTTAAAAAATACAAATATGCTTAAAGCTTTAAAGAATATTAACATGAGTTAAAAATATACGTAGGCTGGTAGACATTATACCAAAAAAAAATAAATAAATTGAGGTACATGAATTAATTGTTCTATGTGAGCAAACTGAAAAATTTCTCAGGATAGAAATAAAAATAAAAATACTCATTAAATAATAAATATGGCTTACGAATAAATTAAGAAAATTTAATGGACTAGAGGCATCTTTATGGATCAACAATACGGAAGTCGTTTTCCTAACCACAAAATTTATTTTTAAGTCAAACTTGAACATACTTCAAATTAGGTTAACTATAAAAAATATTTAACCATCCGTCTGATTATTTTGTGTAAGTCATTCAATTCGAGACAATTTCTAAACAACTATCTTTAATAATTCAGTTTTACACCAGTGTTAAGACAATTATTTAAGTTATAGTTGGTAATATTAATTGATAGTTGCTTGACAAAACCAAAATCAAATTGAAATATTAGGAGTTTACGAATTACTTTACTTCACCAGATATACTAGATTGCTTATATAAAATAAATGTAACATCAGAATATTTAATACTTTTTAAAGCATCTCTAAAGATGTCACTCAAGCATCTCTAAAGCATCTATCATACTATGAAACTGAAAAGTAAAAAATTGTTTATGTTTTATTTGTCTCTAGATTATCATAAAAAAACAATAATTAATAATTATATTTAAATTAATTATGGTGTTATAAAACGTATTGCTGTTAAATTTCAGGAAATAAAAATAATAACACATATATTATAATCATTGTAAATCAATAAATTAATCCTTACTTTTTAATCTTGCTAAATCTGGTTCAGTAGCCGCCGGCATAACCCAAACTGAAATTACAATAAATGTAAGCGTAATAAAATATTGCTTAAAAAAATCATTTTTATTTAATATTTTAATATGAGAAAATAATAAAATATAATGTAAATGTTGAGCAACAATTGAAATAGAACACTACTTCTCGATTTATTTTATAATCAGTATGTTCCTAATCGAAACTATCTGAGTACAAAATAAATAATGTGCACAATATTGTTTATTTAGTAAGTAACTTATAATATTAATAGTAGTGTGTAAACAGTGTCAGCTTGGCCTAAGCAGCTAGGAGGCGATCGCCTCCGAGTCCCCGACCCGTACTTTTCAAGAAATAAATGAAATTTTTACCAAAATTTAGTTACTTTAAATATATCCCAGTGGTATGTGTTTGGATCCTTTAAATAATTTTATAATAATAATATAATATACATTTTATTATTTTAATGATACTAAATTACTAAAGTCATAATATCTTAATCAATGGTAATAAAAAAATTATCAAATTGAATCATCTAATGATACTGACGGTGAAGATGATGTAACAAAAAAACCTGATTGTAATAAATGCAGAAATTGTATTTATTGTGATTTTGTAATAATTCAAGAATTATCTTCTCAATCAAATCTGTTTTATAATCTATTCATAGTTTACAAATTTATATTAATTTTACCATCTACACAAGTTCCGTTCGAGAGAGTTTTTTCGAAATTAAAGATTAGGTATAAATACAAAATTAAGATCAACCAATAAACAAGAAAATTTAGGTCCATTAATGATTATGGCTGTAGAATAAGATATAGAAATTGACCGAGAAAAATTGATTGATAATGTGGCTCACTCATAAAATTTATTAAAAGGATTACTAATATAAATTGTACCATACAACAATCTAGTTTTGTTCAATTATATAGTTTTTAATTTTTTATACATATTATATTTTGTGGTGACATATTGTATAAAATAAATAGCTGTCAAAAAAAATTATTTTTGAGAGGCCTTTTGAATAATTTGCCTCCTGGATCCTTTAGATTCCAGACCGACACTGTGTGTAACGCTAATTTTATTTGGCTTATTATCATAAGTATACGTATGTTATATCCATTTTATAAAAAGTACATTCGATATCCAAACATCATACAAATTCGTAGATCAGCATCTTCCACGTTGATGACTGTTATTATGTATATATAATATATATATATATGGCCATATATGCTCAACAACATATTTTTACTAGAAAATTTACAATCCGTACAATTTGCACAATAAGTACATATGATACAAGAAGATTATTTATAACAGTGTAAATTGTATAAATGAACAATCTTCACAATAAGTTGTTTATTTAGTATGTAAAAACTAACAAATAATATAATATAACAAGACAATATAATATTATCCACTATTTGTTAGCGAACGTCATATGTATTATTTTTTATATCAACTGAGTAAATAATTCGTTTGCAAAATTAAATATGGCAAAGAATATAGGCACCCAGAACACACATTTTTAATTTTTACGCTTTTCGACTTCAAAATACCATTTAAAATGTGATACGACACACTTTTAAAATATTTGTCATGCCAAAGAAAAAATGTTTCTTATATTAAGAGTCATTTCTGAATCAATAACGTATTATGAATTTTGTGTTTATTTCATTTTCCGAATTACAATATTTTTCGGTATATTTCATACAAAAATGTTAAAATTTAACTATTAAAGTTATACATTTTTAAAGTTTATATAAGTGGTACAAATAATATACAACATACTGTTTTATTGAATTACAACGATTGGAAATGTTTTACACAGATCCTCAGGAGTTGCTAATATAGATGTTAAAGACGGTTAATTTACATACGTATTTATACGTCTCAGAAATAAACTCTTTAAACATATCAATCCGATATCATATTTAAAAATGTATAGTTATCATTGATAATTTGTTATATATATTGTAAGTTATGTCTCAGCCACCTTTTAACATACGTTTTTTTAATATAATAAACATCTGTGTGATGTTCACTTATGACGACATCCATTGATAATTTTAAAAATTTGGTTATTTTTTTTACTGATCTACAATTTTTTTTGACCACAAAAACAGATTTGTAGATAGGTATTAATTAGGTAAAATTATTTTAAAATAAGTCAGATAATAAAACAGAATAAATAATTATACTAAAATGACAAATATATTTAATATTTAAAAAAAAATAGTTTATCAGTCAGTTAGATTCTTCCTTACTTAACATTATATTATTATTAATATTAAAAATACAATAGGTATACATTATATATACCAATACGAATAACAAATATACAATATACAAAGCTATAAAATATAATAATTA
Source organism: Sitobion miscanthi (assembly GCA_008086715.1). Classification (NCBI taxonomy): domain Eukaryota; kingdom Metazoa; phylum Arthropoda; class Insecta; order Hemiptera; family Aphididae; genus Sitobion; species Sitobion miscanthi. The sequence goes on from CM017798.1 coordinate 2,617,131, forward strand.
ATAGGTACTTTAATATAACAAAAATTATCTTAGCACTTCTCGTGCTATTTTATTATTAACCTAAAAAAACAAAATGTGTAAATTTTATAATAAAATTACTGTAAAAATTAATGTTAGATTGTTTATAAATTATAATTCATTATGAGTTAAAGACATTACAATAGCATTGCCAGTCGTTAAAGGGACAAAATAGATATTATATTTACTGTACTCTGGTAGTCTAAAACTCCAAGGTGTAGAGACCAGAGGGTCATACAGAAATTCGGTTGATGAACAATACAGAGGTCAAGATATTTTAAAAATTGAAACATGGAAAAATGCAGCTGAAAAAGTTATTGCTACATTAGTTGTTACCATATTATGTCTAAAAGAGATCAGAAAAATAAACAGATAAGTGAAATTAAAAATATTACTCAAGTAGACACTTAAATATTGTTCGTGTTATTGAAGCATATTTATTGACCTTACTAACTGCGTATATTATATTATAATACGAAATACATATTCACCATCTTAAATTATTAGTATTGGCTTTAGCCTTATATATTAATATAGATAAATAGAAAATCAAGGATTTATTGTTAGTTTGTTATCGTTTCTAGGGAAAAATTATTTGATTAGGAAAATTTAAAACATTTTTTTACCAGGTTCTGGTAAAAAAAGTACACCTACGGTTTATAAACACGCTTGAGTCACAACATTTTATAAACATCGTGAATGACAATAGCACAAACATACATTATCATAGGTAAACGTATTTATATCCATTTTATAAAAGGTATATCCGATATCCAAACATCATACAAATACAATGATCAACATCTTCCACGTTGATGTCTGTTATTATGTATATATATAAATGGCCATATATGCTCAACAACAACTAATTTAGAAATAGCTGGATAATTACATTCTACTATAATATAAAATGCAATATAATCAAAACTTAAATATATATATAATTTTATAAAGATACCAAGATACCAATAACCGTTAATTATTTTGATCGGAAATAGATTTTGGTTATAAAACCAGATTTGAAAATAAAAAGCGCTCTACGGTCTACATTTTCGAGTTTTCCACTCTGTTCGATCAACTTTAAAATATTATTGAATATTTTCAAACGTTGAGGCATGTCGAGTTATAGGTATGAAAAACAGTTATTTAGTTAAAAAAAGAAAAAACACTCATTAATCAAAAAAAAAAAAAATATATAATGTATGACAATAGCTTCTTATACGTAGATCTTACATTATATTATATTCAAGGAGAATAATTTAATACTATTTTACAAAAAAAATAAAAATAATATTATATAATTAAATATTGTTTGCTCATGATTTACAATATAATTTACATAATTTTTATAAATATACAGTTGTAAAATATTTTATGATTACTCGATAATTTCATCAGGCATTTAGAGTTACTTTTTTATCGTTTCTAGGAAAAAATATTTGGTTGGGAAAATTTAAAGTATTATTCTCTAGGTTCTGGTAAAACAGGTATTTATACCTACAGTTTATAAACACGCTTGAGTCACAAAGTTGTCCTTTTGCACCAATATCAACAAAACTAAACCAATAATTTGTGTATTAATGAAAAATAATGTTTTTGAGTTATTATGAAACAACGAATACTATTTGTAGATAATATTGGTGTTCATTAATGTTTCCCACCGAAAGAACCATCACAGTTTTGAAAATTTTTTAGTTTTTGACAACCATTTGATTCCATTTCTCGTCAGAAATGTAAACATATTATAATAACCATGTGTTATTTCGTCGACTTATTTAAATTCATTCATCGCACCGTTTAAATACATTTGGGTAGGTAGTTAAAGGGTGAATACAATATAGTCATTAATCATTTTAGTATTTTTCACATTTTTTTTATAAATGTGACCAGTAAAAAGTCTACTTTTTTCTTTGTTTATCAATATTCACTTTTATATAATAGGTGTTCACGGAACTACTAAAGCAAGACCAATAATTAAAATATCTAAACACGGGTAGCTTTGCCTACAAACTCCTGAATGTGAACCGATAATAGGGTCAGGTGGTTTTCGTCAGCTTTATGATACCCGTTCATGTAAAGTGCCTGCCACTTGTTGTGTACCGGAAGGAAGGTAAAAAATAAAAAAAAAATGATTCTTGAATTAAGTTGACTTGTCCGTCCTGTTTGTGTCTCGTCTTCCTCGTTATAATTTTTGTTTTTATCTATTAATTCAACTTCTACACAAATATTATACAGTACGCATATTAATATGATATTGTGTAGACCTGTCACCTGACGTTCATGTAGTTGTGCCTTCTACTACATAATATGGAAGGTTCATTAAATGTCTAATATTAATTTAAGTTACTTAGACTTAGAGTTATATTAATTTCTTATATAGAATATATACTAAATGAATTATGTTTCATTGTTATATTTTTGATTATTATCAATACCGCGGAGAAGATTTTTTTTTTTTTTAATAAAGAAGTTATATATCCGTACGCCCCAACAACTAACCTTAAACCACCCCCCCCCCCAAAAAAAAAAAAAATACACCATTACACGCATTATTTATAATTGTAACTTAATTTAATATTTGTACATTTTTTTGTAAGTGATTTGTATAGGTACAATTGTCGATATTAATTGTTCTCATAGTTCGATCTTGAAGGCTCTATCAATAGCCCCTTTATTCGTGCTACAGTACTTGTGCTTAGCGTAGCAGCTTTAAAAGCCAATGATACTTGTTATTATTTATTCGTGCTTTTATTTAAGACACAAATAGCTCATCTACGATTCTAACTATAAATAACGATATGCAACTATTTAATTTATCATTTTATATTTTGTAGACTTGTGAATATTCACAAATGTATAAGCTATATTTATAGTAATATTATATTAATTGGTACGAATGATTTATTCATATTTCAGGAATAACAGCTCAGTTCGGAATAAGACAGTGTGCCCAACTTGGTTTGTGCACTTTTTTATGACAATATTACACTATTACATACTGAAAAAACATAATTATTTTATCGTGGGGGACTTTTTTCCCCAGAGAAAACGTAAGGTAATTGTAAATTTGGAAAACACTTACTTATTGTCTATATAACTAACAAATCGGAATATTAAAGTTAGAACAACTACTATGTGGTAAATTCCAAATGGTTTTAAAGTATACTAATTTCTACAAATAAATTACATACTTAAAGTCACGGTAGTAATATTTCTCGAAGTCTTCTTGATTGAATGGGAGAAACAATTTTTAAATATGCACCATTTTATTATTATTATTATTGAGCCACAAGAGCTAATGTTTTAACTGACTTAATATATTTATTTAGAATTATTTATTAGGTACAAATGTACAATATTTTTTTACTGCTGCAGCAAGGTATAACATACTTAAACAATACCGTTGATAAAAGCACAAATTAAAAATTAAAAATATATAGAAAAATATACACAACAATTTTTTTTTTTTATTAGATAACCCGCGGCAATTAAGGCCATTGGGTGTGGGATGGGAACTGTAGGTTTTTAGGTTGGGTAGGTTGGTACACGAGGGTGTGTTGTTTTTGGCAGAATTTCTAATGGGGCACCCGTAGGTTTCTGTCATGCCCCGGGTGGGGGGGGGGATGGCGGCACTTGTTCTCCTGACACCGTGACTTGCCTGAAGAAAAATGCCACCGCGGCCGGAGTATCGAACTCGGGTCGGCCACTCCGTCCCCCATACACAACAATTATTATACATTTTAACTGTCAAAATATAATTTAAATAGTTTTAAATAATGAGATTATATTAAAAATTTAGTTCAAATATTTAAGCAAAATATATTACAAAAAACATAGATTTTAAATAATATTATTAATTATTTAAAAAAAATGATATTTCCGTGTTGTATAATAATAATTGTACAATGCTGTTTAACTATACTATCTTAATACATCGTATAATATTACGATAACTTATAACTGCAGAGCTGATTTCTATACATAGCGATATAAAATGTCTGTATTTTCTTTTTAATTTCGTGATAATTACTATAGGCAACATAAAATACAGAAACTATGAAAAATGTAAATTATTTTAGTTAATAAAAAAAAAAGTAATTACCTGCGTATAAAAATCACAAAAAAACATAATAATCTTAACTCATTCTTAATCCGAAAAACATGAAACGAATTGATATTTATAAAAACTATATTTCTATTGTAAAAAAAAAAAAGAAAGAAAAAGAGAGACCCATTTGTTACAAACCCCGAGCCCTTTAATCTACACTATTATAATAAAGTACCTGCCCATAAAATATAATATCGCATCGTCATTATTATTGTTATAGGTTGATATCTTATAATACGTATTATAGTGGCACAATATGTTGTTGCGCGCGTCGACGGACGATGAGAAAAAGTGATAAATAGCATTTTATGCAATAATTGTCGTCGTTTGGCTCGTTGGCCAGTTGGACTCGGTTCGACAGCGGCGGCGGACCGTGAGAACTCGAGAGACGAGTCCCACAGTAAATTTCTTTTATCTCTTTCTCACTCACTCTTTCTCTCTCTTTCTCTCTCTCTCTCTCTCTCTCTGTAGTTTCTCCCGTCTCGGTTGAGTATTTTTTCGCTTATTTTTCTGCGTTTTTATATAAATGCATAGACACACACACACACTTACACTTGTGTGTAGGTCTCTTAGGCAGGTGAGCCGTTTAACAGGTGCGTGTTTGTATGCATGTAGTATACAATATTATATATATATATGTAGGTACCATAATTTATGCTGTACAGCGACGAAGAGGACACGCCGCCGTGTGCTGTTTAATGGTAGGGAAGAAAAATATCGTACACCGTGTATATTATATAATAATATATTACAGATCCCTATACATAATATCTCGTGTGGTAGTTTTATAAATTTGCGACTATAAATGTACATTGTATGTATATAATATTATTATGTGTATACGTTTTCCTAGTATATACCTATATTGTTTGAGTGAAAAAAAAATATTAAATAACGTCTGTGCCAACGCGCACCAAACCATATTATAACGAATTATACGAATACCCAGATAGTTTATAATAATAATAATAATATAGTCTTACAACAATATCATTATTGTACGTCTATTAAAGACAGGTATACTACTGCAGTGTGTGTATAGGTACGTATATTATATTTGAGCTGATAATATACCACAAACAGGCGAATTTAATATTAAATCGTTGGTATATATAAAATATAAGGCGAAAGAAAATTGGATTTATGAATAATTCGCGGGTCGCCACCGCTGCCGCTTTCGGGATGGTATATAGGTATACATATATATTATATACCTATTATATATATAAAATATACCTACCATATATTACCACGATATAGGTACCTACCGTATATTACCACGATATACATACATATAGCTGTGCGTAGATATATATATAGGGTTTCGTATTCCGATTTGTTGAAGTCTGCAGCTGCTGTTGAACGTTTATGATATAGTGTGTACCTACCGCCATTTTATAGTTATACACGCTAAGACCGACAGAAGTGCGAGGCGTGGTGTTATAATATTACTCACGTGGCGTGTGTATGTGTGTATAAGGTACACGGCGATGGCAGTGACTTACGCAAAAGAACCGTTTACGTCCCGTTGCACTCGATGATATATTATAAATTATAATATATTTGTGTGTGTGTGTGTTTAAGTTATATGCTTATGGGTACCACCCACCAACAGCCGTCACTGGGGGAGGGGGTGGTCCCGAGACTGTATAGATAGGTATAGTAGGCTCATACTGAACGTGACTGCAAATTAAAACTTGGCCAATTATTAGAGAATAAATAAATGTATCATTATAATGACAAATTAATTAGATGATGTACGAAAAAAATCTATTCATTCGGGTAGTTTGGATAGGTAATCCTATGGGTGAAATTATATTTTGACATCTGTTAGACTTAACGGTTGTAAACGTAATAGTACCTATAAACGTCGAATAATAGGATTCAGATCAAAATAGGCTAAATAATAATATTTTAATGGTATTATAGTTAGTTCGGGGCTAAGATAGCTTAACAATAATATAACAAAACCTAATATAATACGATTAATTAATTATAATGTTTTCAAAATTATTTTACCCACGACCTACCTAGTACCTATACATGACTATATTATATACGTTCATATTATTATATGTTTTACAATAAATTATTATTAGTCATTAGGTATTGCAAAAATTGTTTCTGTCGTACAAGAAATTCATTTAATAACCCATAAATTAGGTGCCTACCTACCTATCTATAAATTATTCACAACAATTTTAGAAAACTTGAGTTTTCAAGGAAATTTTAAGTTCATAAAATATGCAAATATTTGGTTTTTTTTTAAAACGCCTGCGTCTTGTATACTCTTGTGTCCTGCTTGTGAATTATATAAAAAAGCATAATACAGTATTTTAAAATATGACATTTATGTTCACTTAAAATAAAAAATCTAAATTCGAATAAATACATCATCAAATGATGAAATGGAGAGATCGGATGCTCGGAGTATCACCCTGTAAATAATATATTAATGATAATAATATGTATATTATGTGAGGTGTTCCACGTGTTCACATTCCACACGATTTTACCGTTATCCGATTAATTAGGATATTTTGTAATAACAATAATAATAATAATATTATGTACATGCAATTATAATAATTGTGATTTTCAGTTTTTCGCGGTTCGCTGTAAATGCGTAAATGTTTTCCATGTGAAATATATGGCCATGTGTGCAGTGTGCTCACACATGTTGTATAATAGATCGTTATAACCATTGTCACTTTAAAAGGCATTATAATATCGATGTTGTTCGAAACCCATTTTATATGGTAGTAAAATTGTTAATATTACGTCGTTTACTGTTTTATCCGCGGTCCATCCAAACGACGCCAATTACCTATTATGTGTTATTGTCATATTTAACTGCAAAAGTATTATAGGTACATAAATACATAATATAATATGAATAATATAGGTATAAGAATATTATACGATAACTAAATTTATGTGTATAAAATACTGTAGGTATAAAGTTTATATACTATAAAGTATAGACCGCGGATATAATATAATTATAATTTAATGTCATACACGTATCTACCTAGCTTGACCATTTTAGTATTTTCCTACATCATATTATTATAATATTTTATGAACGTCAACAATCAAAATTGTTTTCCATGTACTCGTTAAATATTGTTGTATTACTTTTTGTCTACCTTTTAATAACCCGCGCGTGTACTATATTATATTTATTATAGGTTAATAGGTGACGTCGTATCGATCATTTTTTACAATTTATGCAAATGGAAAACTATACTTAGAAATACCATTTATATTTTTAAACAATCATCTTGTTGGTATTCTTTTGTAAAATACAATTTCATAATATTTCTGCTTTTGTGGAGATTTCCGCAAATCAAAAGTAGATAAATAAAAATAAAACATAATTTAATATTCTACGCAAAAGAATCCTTTTATTTACTCTGTTGTTTTTAATATCAGAGTGAATTGATCTATAATCAAATTTAAATGAGCATTTTAAAATTTATATCAAATTTACGATTTCAAAAGCTCATAACATGCTTTAAAATATCGAAAAAATCATTTTAGGTGCCCTAGATAATATTCTTACCTTTAAATTTCATAATATAGGTCAGTACACATTAATAATAAAAATGATTGAGTAAATTGTATCCTTCTAAACGTTAAATTATCTGTGTCATAACACGACGACAACACGTGGGGGTAGTATATAGAAGGTCCTCTTAAGAACTCCAATAAATTTATCTGAAATTAAATTACAGTATTAAAACGTTGTCATAGCTATAATATAGCTTCATTCGGTTTTAAATAATTGTTTATATCATTAATAATTGATTAATATAATAATATGAATGTGGAAAATATACCTAATATTACGCGTGTAAATGTGTAATATACTAATAAGTAGGGTTCGGGACTTATTGCACACAAATTGTAGAAAATATGCATGCACATATGCGCTTAAAATAACCGAAATATGCAACTAACAATTTTTTTTAAATATGATTAAAAAATTTGATTTATTCATTTAAATTTAGACAATTTTTTGTAACTAGTTATTTTTTGACAACAAGAACACTATCACATTATATTACTGAAATATATGTTCGATTTCGTTTTCTTCGTCTTCTCCTACAATGAAAAAAAGCTGGATTTTTTTAATATAATAAATTATTAATAATATAAAAATGATTAATTGTTTATTTGTAAAGTTTGACTGTACAATAAGACATTTTCTGATATTATCAAATTTAAATGAAAACTGATTAGGTATATTGAACAACGCATGAAAGAAAAAAAAAATAATCCTTAAAATAAAATATGTACTTAACATAAAACAAAACTGTGTAAATATGCTATAAATAACAATTAAACTGCCAAAATCGGCAAATATGCATTTTGCACAGAAAACGGCAAAATATGCGAAAATATGCAATTAAAATTTTTGTATTTCAATCCGTTATGACTTAAAACAAATGTAAATCTTACTTAGACTATTCTGCAGTCATTATTGAGCAATATGCAAATGCAACAAGTCCCGAACCCTACTAATAAGTTATATTATGTTATATTTCTTAATTCTAATAATCCAAACGGAATATAATAATATTATAGTTGAGTGGGAAATGTGATATAATTATTAAGTGTATTAATGCAGTCAATTTTGAAGTAAAAAAATATACACATATTTAAGTTTTGGTTAGTGGTTTCAATTTATTATGAGAAGTCGAATGAAATACGAATAATTTCTTATACCCGTTAATGGTACATCATACTATGTGGGTATATAGACGTATAATCATTGCAATTCCATGCATTCAATACTTATTGTAGTATGAATGTCTCTAGTGGTTTTTTTTTTTAACGAAGCAAAAATAATCATTTGATGAATGACTCATTAAATGGATTAGATTATATTATATAGTATGATCTTAAGTCTAACCGATTTTTAACTTTAAGCTTTTTGGGTATCACGATAGTTCAAAAAGAAACTTTAAACGAGTTACATATTTCTTTTCGAGGGATCTCCACATTAAAGTCACCGAGGTAGGATTCGTCGTCACATAGCATTACAAATAAGAGATTTATAGAAGAAAGTTTTGATTGGCTTATAAAAAATTTAAAAAAAAAATAATAATATAACACTTTTTGGGAAATAGTATAATTACTTGACCATATATGTGCTACGCATCAAAACTTTTCGCGAATAATATAGAAATATTTAAAAATGTTTCTTTGTTGTTAGGGTTAAAACGTTTTGTAGTTTTTGATATTAATCGTAAAGCTTTAAACAACAGTACAATTTATTAAAAAGTTTGATTGCAGGTTGTCATAACTTATAATAATGTACTAATTATATAATACCAGGGCTTTGTACCCGAACGTAACCCGAAACCCGTATTAACCCTAATAAATAGCATAACCCAAAACCCGTATATACAAAACCGATTGAAAAAATTAACACCCGAAAATAACCCAAATTAACCTAAATTTCCATTTGGGTTTACCGGAAACCCGAATTATTGAAAACTAAGTGGCATATCAATTTGTATTTATTTTTTGCTACTAACACGACTAAGAAGATAAAAAGATAGTAGTGTAAGTGTGAAACGGATAACTCATTTGTTTTTGTAACTAACAAAATAATTAAGTACAAATTAAAAAAGATCTTAATGCTAGATGATTTTTTTATTTTATTTCACAATATTCAATAATAGACAATAGTAATTGTGATGTCTAACATTCTTCATCAAAAATAAATATAACGAAAATATGTTTAGTTAAAAAATAAAAAAATGAAATAAGCGAAAACTTTTTTCTGTATAAAAAGGACTGAGTAAGTACTAAGTAATAATTGTAATAAACTATTAACTAATAAATATTAATATTTAATTAAGTTTTTTAATGTTTTAATTATTTTTATTATGTTTTATTTAAATATAAAATCAGATTACTATATCAAATTCGATTCGTATTAAAAATCTCATGTTAATTGATATACAACATGTGTTTTTTTAAAATACCGGAATTAACCATAATCAACTCGAATAAATTTTCATTTAACCGTAACCAGAAAAGTGTATTAACCCGTAACACCAGAATTCAATAATCCAAATTTTCTTTTAACACCCGAAACCCGAAAAAATGATTACGGTGCAAAGCTCTATATAATACATTTTATAAACGTTTTACATAAAAAAAAATTCCAATCAAAATTGCCCGAAAAAAGGCATAAACCTAAATAATAATAATAATACTATAAAATATTATATTGTATATTTCAATCGACCAAATTATATTATTGTAACTTGTAACAGTATTCAAAATTAAAATTGTATTACCATTGTATAATACATTTCACTTATATTTACGAGTTAAATAAATATTTATTTACCAGACAAAAACCATTAGATAATAGTATAATGTGATAAATTGCGTATAGTTTTATTTCAAAATGACCCATTACCTCACCTCTCCTTCGTAAACTAAAACCATTATTTTTTACATAAATCTCAAAATATTATTTTTAAACAAAGAATGCGGTAAAACCTAGTCAATTAATCATGACGATTATTTGAAAATTCTTAAATGTCAGTTTTTAAAATCTTTACTGAAATTAATCAAAACAAAATGTTATGTATAATGATGACGATTTAACGAGTTTTACTCAAATTATTAATTATTTTTTATTTCAAAATTCGTAAACGAACAACTATTTTATCAACAAGTAGGTATTACCTATAATTATTGCTATATTCAATTAAAATATCATTAAAACGTATACATATTTAGATATTTTTTTACATATTGACTTGACGAAACGTTATTTTTAAAGTTGGCTTAAAATGCACACAAATTAGTATAATATTTAAGTATAACCTCCTTCATAATAATATTATATTACGTGTATAGATACTTATATGATACGGAAATTCCTACTTTAATAACTAGCTTAGGTTACTAGCTTAAAAATGTAAATACATTAAAAACCTACGTACAAAATTACTAACACAGATGATGACATAATATATTATGTTCTTACCTAAAATATTAATATGTAAGCTTACAGTACAAAATTGTTGATTTAGCTGAACGCAAATTTGTTGTTGTTCGTTTGTTAAGACATTATATTATTATTATTATTATGCTAAATTAATTATTAATTATTCGATAACCTCCTTTGCTTAATACCTTAAAGACGATAAGCCATATCAACATGACGCTTTATCCGCATGTGCTGTTTTTGTCGTTCTGATCCATTTTTATTCTAACAAACTACCGTGTATCACGATTCACGATACATAAATACATAATATATTATATTATACAATAATAGTATATTATAACATTGTATTAAGAACGGATGGTACCTACAAAGAAAAAAATCAACACGAAAAATCAATGTATAGCCTATTATAAGTAACAATATTAATAAAAATACCTAATTGAAATTAACATTATGCTTGTATATACATTTTTTTAAAATATTATATGAAAGAGGGACTTATTTTTTATCACGTACCTATTGGTGTCTTGTGAATATCTGGATTCATCGCCAAGTTTTTAGCTTATTCGTTGGAACACCGCAATTTTGATTTTTATTATTCAAAACGATGAATGGAGTGTTTAAAATTCACAAAGTCGATCTGCCAGGGCAACATTAGTTGCTGATGTATACTTGGTAAACATAAAAAAATATCATTTAAAAGTCTGTGTAACAAATGATGATTTTCTCGTGCAAATTGTTGTATTTGTATTATATTGAAATACAGATTTTAAATAGTTGTGTTTCAACTTTTTCAATACACGCTAAACTGCAAAAGTGAAACACGCTCAACAATTCCAATTCCCCGTGAAATTAAACTGTAGTTTAGGTACACTTAATAGCTTAAAAATCTTCCTATTAATATATACACAATACATTATACATGCTAATATAGTAAGATGGCAATATGCATAAAAAGAAACTATAGGTCAGTTATAAAACTAATCTTACTTTTAATTACGATTCATTACAATATTTGTTTTTTTATTACAAGAATAAATGTTAGATGACATCTATTTATTGTGAAACCTCCAAAATCGCTTTGTATTATTAAAATTAAATTTATCAAAGACATACATGAAACCGTCTTTCGGTAAAATTTCACGTCCGCGATTTGGTAATAAATTATTATACATCTTAATTAGAAATTTTTATAACTGAATATTACTGATCGACTATTCCACTATGACTGACTTACAAACTACAGTTAATACTCTACACGTCTACGGTCAGACGGTCGATTCATCGCTTTATCTTAACTGCTGGTAGGTACCTACTTTTATCTTACTATTTAATCGGTTTTTACGTTACATGATAACAGCTATTGAATTGGATTGGATTGTACTATTGACGACTACGGTTATTTTTCATAATTTTATTTAAAAAAAAAAAAAAATATGACGAAAACATTTAATACTTGGTAGTTAGGTTAGCCGCGCTGAAATGCCCAGCGCCGATTTGTCTTCGCGCCGAAATGGCCGTGCCGAAATGTCCAATTTCCTATATTATTGTATTTAAAGTATAAGTGAAACCTAAGGTAGCTAGATAAGTAGGTACCTAGATAATTACATTAAATTAATTTTTTTTTGTTAAATTAAAAATTTTCTTGAATCTTTATATCGATGGCGACAATGCAAAAGAGAATAAGCGACATTTTCGAAATTATTCAGGAGAGCCAAAAAACTATTTTTTAACAGTAATTACATTTTGTAGATTATATTTTTAATTTAAAAAAATATGATACGAATAAAAAAGATGAGTTATACTCTATTCAAGACAATTGTTCTACCATTTGTTTAGTTTAACATTTGTATTAGTTAAAATTGGCTATTATTATATAATTTGGTACTTATGCCCCATTCATTTCCTTACCTATAATTTTAGTACTAGTATTTTGGCGCTCATGTCCTATTAATTTTCTTCTTATTGTGTGAATATTCACATGCAAAACTAATAATTATTATAAAACACAAAGAGGTAGTCTATCATAGTTAATTTTCATTGATAATAATATTATAATTTATAATCGTAAATCATAAATAAATGACATGTTATTTTAATACAAACGTAGATAAATATTCTCTTTGAAATAAAAATGTTAATAACTTCATATGATATTACATTTTTAAGATTTAGATTATTAATCGTCAACCGAACAGATAACAGAAAATGGTTTTTTTTATATAAAATCTATTATTAACTATAATAATGATGTTGTCGCTTAGGCCCCATAAAGTATAATCCTATGGCGCTTATGTTAACATTTGAAACTAAATTTCGCTTATTCCCTATTTATATACGTACCTGTTAATTAATTTACATTTTTTGGCGCTTATGTCTATATCTAAATTTTCGTTTTATATTGTAAATAATAATCGTATCAATAAATGAGTAAGAGCAATCGATACAGAATGTCGTCGCTTATGCCCTAATTACAAAAAGACGACTTCATAAAAAGTGTTGCTTACGCCCTTTTGCATTGTCGCCATCTATATTATACATAAAGCATTATAAGTGAATACCTATACGGAGCGAGGGGCGATTTTGAAAACTGCGAGGAGCTTATTAAAAATCGTATTTTTCCGTCAAAAATAAATGGCAAACCATTATCGTGGTTTCTTCGCGGCGCACCCAATATCAAACACTATATGTTAAAATTTACACTTTTAGGCAACATGTTTAACCAAGATAATAATATTATATTGCCTGCAGTTCCTCACCATTTTACTGACATTGAAACAATATTTAAATAGCTGCCTGTTATTTTATTTTTTTATTTACATTTATCAGCGATCAAACCGCAGTGGCACATTCGATGGTTGCGTTAAATTTCGAATTTTGTAGTGTTCAAAATTATTATATGATGTAAAAGCTATAGTAAAAACTGGCTCATCACAGTAACTGTAGTCAACAATATATTATTTTTTTTTAATTCAGGTGCCGGGCTGGTGGGCCTTATTGTTATACTTTTGATAATGCTCTTGTACGTAATTATATCGCAGTGATAACACGAATATGACGTGTACATGCCGCGTACAACAGGTGTGCAAGTAATACGCCGACTTCTATTATAATACACCTATTGTGCGTGTAGGTGGACTGCTGCAGCAGCTGTTGCAGGTTTGTACAACGGGCTTCCACCGACAAAACTACACAAAACCCAGCCATATAACAATACGTATATTATATTCAGTATACATATTATAATATACATCATTGTTTGATACAAATACCTATACAATATAATTCACCTACGCCATCTACCTTTTATTTACAATATAATATGTATAATATTATATATAGGTACACACATCTTAAACGCGTATTAGGCACACGATTTGTCACGGTTTGTGCCATCAATTACTTTTTAATCCATCATGAAAATCGCACCCGCCGTCGGATGTTCTACATTATATTATATTTTTATACGTAGCCGTCTTCCCGTCCGTCCATAATTCGGTCGCGGTGTTCAAAACCGCCGACGTTGCACCATCTCATTTTATAATAATAATATATTTTATCAGGTGTAGGATGTGTCCGACATCGGCTTTTACTGACGCCTCCATGTATATAGAATGAAACGAGTAATATCGTTGCGATTTCCTATATATTATTATAGAGGTATTAATATAATACAGCTGTGATACTGCTGTAGTGCCACCTATTATTTTATACAATATTATAATATCGCTATTACGGTATACCGAACAAACATATTATTTTGTCTCACACATGCGCAGTGTTTTGTTTCCGTTTATATTTTTTTTAATCTACGTTTTCAAAGTGTGGTTTTGTCTTCACGTGTTTATCAAACGTCTGAGATAAAGGCTTGAAGCAGCGACGCAGCGCTAGATTTTTTTTCTCCGGGGGTACTGAGTGGAGCATATACGTTTTGTACATGGACTACGGTTTTTTCGAAAACTACAGTGATTACTCAGATGAATAATATAATTTATTTTAATATAGCACTGCAGCTATAGCAGCACACATTTAACTTTTTATAACAACCAGTAGCATAAACGTACATGGAGGGGAGGGGGCAACTGGCAACTGGCAAAAATATTATCGAAGAGGCATTACTGATTTCTAAGAATTATTTTATCAAGAAAAGTATAATATTTTAAATGATGTGCTATAGAAAAAAAAATAATGGATTAATCAAAAATGTTTCATGATTGTCATTTGCTATCAGAATACATCATGGTAACAGAATTTTATTTATTCTCATAATTCTCGACTAAAAACAAATTAAATTATTATAATATATATACATATAATATTTATTCTAATATAGTAAATATTATGTAACTATTAAGTGATAAGCAGAATGTTTTTATTGGATCTGTCATTATTTCAACAAGCGTTTTCTATCACGTTGTTTAACCGTACAAGCTACAATAAAGATTTAGTTTAGACAATATTATATTACAATTTCGACAGATTAAAAATATATAGTATATCGGCATTAAATAAAGTTCTTCTCCCACCAAACATAATAATCTTCCAATTTACGCTTTTATATTCTATGTTATAAATAGATAATAATATGTATGAACTTTTGATTAATAAACAATGTTTAATAATATTATACATAATAAAATAAATAATATATTTTTAAAAAATGTTTTTTTGTTAATAGAAAATGTTTGAACACAAAATTTAAGCAACTAGGTAGTAGGTACATTAACAATGATGTACAAATTTTACAATTTTACTTTTACTTTTATTGCATACAACTTTATGGCTTTATGACTGAAAGGTTATGCTATACCTGCTACTTTTAATTTTTTTTCATAAATATAAATATAAATTATTGTGTTAACTATTTACTATTTAGTTGTGAGTAGATGAATTTGATTGACTGGAAATCACCAAATGTAGTTTGTTGAAATTTTAGAAAACAATATTACTATTAGATATTTATAAATAATAATAAATACAATTAATAATTTAACTCTTATAAAAATAACATGTGACGTTCTGATATATTTTTCAGCGGGTAGAAGGGTGAGGGGGCTGGACCAATTTTAGAGCGGACCAAATCTTTCCCTGCCACCACCTCCCCACCACTAGTACCGTGCCTGGCTTGATGGTGGTTCTATCTGTAGTGTCACAGAGTACCGCGCATTGAAAGGCCTCGTGAACTGTTGCAAAATTAATTAGTGCTATTATAGTTCATGTTCATCGATAGATTTAAAATCTTAGTGTCTCTGAGGCTCAAAGTAACACCAGCTAACGCCTCGCAAAGGCCTCATAAAAACATTTCGCTCATAACCCCGATATTCACAAAGCAATACATAGGTATGGGTAGTTACAGACTTAAAGAGAAAGCTATAGTGGATATAAATATTTTAACAATAGTTAATTATTACCTGCAATTTCCACCGATTATTCAAATGGGTCAATTAAGGAACTAATAGGTTTTGGCTAGAGAAAGGTACATACCAATAATACCATTGGTTACAAACACTATATTATTTATAATCAGCCATAGCAGGTCCACATTAAATAAATTAAGTCCCTAACATTTCAAACACAGTAAATATTGTGTTAAAGACATTTACTTTTGTCCCTGCAAAATGTATTGACTAGATAGTAATTGTTAGTAGTTACCTATAGAATAATATTAATTAGGCACTATTATACTATATAAGCTAAACACACTGTTTATAAATCATCAAATCTTTTCATTAAATTCCATCTATTCTATTTTAATTGTTTATTTAATTTAATTTTATATGTATATATTGGAGACCAAACTTTCTTATGTTATATTAAAATATAATAATAATATGTAATAAGTAAAGCATAGTATCCAGAATTTTTTTTTTTTTTTTGGGGGGGAGGGGTTCATTAATTTAACTTAGGGGCAGTTAATTATTTTTCTCTTGTTTTTTAACTTGAATTTATACTTATCATTTGTTACTTTATGATACTAAAATGCGTAGAAAAATGTTGAAGGGCACACTAACCCCCAGTTACCTCTCCCCCTGCATACGACACTAGGGAATGTGTAGTAGTACCTATACTAGTTGGAATGTACCTTAAAGGACGACAAAAAAAAGACGAGTACATCGAATTAAGCACAACATGGGTTGTAGGTAGTAGCCATTATAGTTATACAAAGCTACTAAAGGTGGCTTGATGTGGCACAGTAGTTAGCTTCGGTCACAAAACGTGTTATGAAGTTAAGCCGGTGCTACTAGTTCTCGGATGTATGACCACCCGGGTTCTAGTCACAAATCTTCGCCATATATACATACGTGTTCTAACCAACCGTACCATCAACTACAGTTAAAATAAATCTACTAAAAATAACCACCCAAACTGTTGCCGCCGGTCAATGAATAAAAAAAATAATAGTTAACTACGACGAAGTAATGGATATCCATGTATCGGTATGTATTATATATTTATATTATTATTATGTTTTTACTTTATCCAACCATGGTGGAAATCACCGACATCCAATCACGGAGTGTTATCACGTGTACCTATTTTGTTTAAATTACCGTATTATTTTTATTTTTTTTTTTTGAACGTATAGACGTTATATTTTAAACAATACGTCTATATGTCATCGTCAGTTATCGTCTATCAATATCTATCTGTATAATTCACTAGAGACTAACTGTCCGACGTATGTTTTGTCCAAATAATTTAATTGGTACCTTTTTTTTTTTTTCATTTTGTAACTGACAGCGCCGCGGGAATAGCTTTCGCATCACTGCCGTGACGCCGCCATCGTTTATTAGACATCAAAGCTTAACATGTACACATTCGGCTTTCACCACAATGGAGGGTAGATAGGACAGTCCCTCGCCTTACCCCCCTTACATTAATTAGTTTTCCATTTTTCCTGCTCTGGATCTTCTCCTGGACTTGGCGAGCCGACCGTAGTCCGCCACCCTGGTAACTCGTTCGTGAGTCCACTGCAGTGATCGTCGTCCCTCCCGTGGTGTCATCGGTAGTGGTAATGAAGAACGTGGTGGTTGGTGACACCTTCGACGTTTCACTGTTGCCACTCGAGGGTGAGACTGACCGTTCTTCATTGTGGCTACTTGCAGCTCAGGCTGGAGCTTGCCGCACTCTTCGCCTGTTCGTTGCTGCTCTGTGGTAGGCCTCGTCTTCTCATTCGTCGTCTTCCTTTGTTGACATGATGGATTCGATCATGGCGATCAGCTCGGTCCGATTTACCATCGATTGGAGCAGCAATCATTTTCTGGCGATAGTTTCCTCCGGTTAGGTTGGCCGGCGAGGGTTCGCATAGGATTTCCTCGACGTTGGCGGCGTTCGGGGGTCTCTTAAGTATCTGGGTCATGCGGGCACGGTCGTTGAGCCATCTCGGACATGCGAACACCGTGTGCTCGACTGTGTCGTATGGGTCCATGCAATAGTAGTAATAGCTGTCGACGGCTCGATCCTTATCGTGCAGATAGCTCCTGAAGCACCCGTGCCCGGACAGTGCCTGAGTCAGGTGATACGTCGAACTCAGAGGTGGCTTGGACAGCCAGCGACCCACGTCAGGGAGAAGTCTGTGTGTCCATCTGGCGTTTGGTGAACGATCCCATCTTGCTTGCCACGCTGTGATGCTGATGGCTCTTTCCTGCTTCTTTATGCCGCTTTTGAGCGTAACCTCATCTTGATCGTCGAGACGCTGGCGCATCCTGACTCTCTCGTTGGCTACGAAATCGGCTGGAACCATGGACGCGAGCAGAGAAGACCCGTCGGCCGAGACGGTGCAGTATGCTCGTATGGTGCGGATCGCGATGGTACGCTGAGCCCTCGCCATCTCATTTCGGTTCTTCGCCGTTTTAGTGCCTTGAGTGGCCCAGGTTGAAGCAGCGTACAGCATGTTGGTGACTGTTCCTAGGAGAGCTCTCTTGCACTGCGACGGTCCTCCGACGTTAGCCATCATTCTCGCTATAGCGAGCGCTGATTTGGATGCCTTCGACGACGCCTGGCGGACGTGCTTGGTGAACAATAGACGCGTATCGAGCTCGACGCCGAGGTATCGCATGGATTGTTTGACCGGAATCGCATGACCTTCAACGATGATCTCAGGGTCGTTGTACACATTTTTCCCGGTGAGAACTATTGCCTCAGTTTTGGCCGGAGCTAGTTGGAGGCCGTTAGTGTTCATCCACCGCCTCGAGGACCGGGTTCATAAGAGTCGTGGCAGACTCGCCGTTCCACGATTTAATTGGTGCCTATAGCCATGTATTATACATCCGATTTCATTATAGTCACATATAATATATTATTATACGGTTGATTTATGGCGAACGACAGTATTTAGGTATAACTATTAATTAATATATGTTCTTCATTGTTGCGATCGTTCATATGTTAAAAACCAAAAACTGTTAATAAAATTTGAAAACTGTTCAATGTATAATCGTCATAGTCTATTTTTTTAGAATATCTATTTATATTTTAATATAAAAGTGATTATTATTTTGACGCACAGGTGTTTCGAAACCATTATATCATCAAAGCATTTTAATTAATAATAATATAATATTAGTACTTATACCTGCAGTTGTAGGTTATAATAAAAAACCTTTCTAACATGAATATAATATAGTTGTTTGACGTATAGTAGGAATTATATTTTATTGACGATGTGAAAATTCTAATGCGGTATAAATGCACGTCGAATGACGAAACGCGTATCATATACTGTTACATTATATTGTAATAATATGATAAATAAAAGACTGCAGCAGTACACATTATACGTAAAGGACGAGACCTAAGTATAAATGGGTTAGTTCAGAGTTCAAACGTTAGTTGAATATATATTATATGTAGGTATAATCTAAACGAATTCGAATATTCTGCACCGTAGCTATATATATGCGTGTAAAAGGATACACATTTATTCAGGATACATACTTGCCTTATTCATCCACCTTTGAAATCGTAAATAAAATGTCGAATAGCTCAAAAGATTGTATTTTCAGACAAAAAAAAAATATTGGCTCTGAAAGATAATCGATTTTTAAGGACTTGTGAATGGCTTCAGGCAGGCAGCTTTGAATTTAAATTTTCGGGGACACGATATATAATACAATAATATACCATCATATAACACCATTTGTCAATTATTTCTCTCACAGACAAATAGTATTTTTGTAAACTATAAATTATTCAGCCATTTGGGCTTGGAATATTAATTTTCAGGTTAGGTATACCTAATAGTCTACTATAATAGTCTACTACTAATAGTCTACTATAATATGTTGCAGATGGTAATAGAAAATATAATACGCTTATAAACTTGATGTACGGCTTTTCAGGCACTGCCAATATTTTTAAGATATTTAATTTCAATTTTCGAGTACTATGCGTACAAATAATAATTAATTATTCAGTTATATATGAAAAATTGGTGCATATTAATTTTAAACATTTAGTTTTTTGAATACATGTTGAATAGTGTATAATTAATTAATTAGTTATAATTGACGCCAACTGGCAATAACAATAATGTAGGTTAATATAAATTTTCTTTGTTAGATTTTACGAGAGATTTAGATGCCGAAACAACCAATTGCCTCCACTCACCTCTATCTTGAGCCAGTTCATCTTCATTGGTCACTCCCAACTTCGATGCATCTTTGGTGATCCTGTATTTCCATTGCTGTTAGCAAGGGCCATCTTCTCGGCCTTTCTGTGTTTGGTTTCCAACTATTGTGGCCTTCAAAACAAGAAATATTACCTAGTTAATTTAAACTTTTTAACTCTTATATAATTAACTAATTAAGTAGATTAAAACCGTGGATATACATTTTTTTTAATGAAGTGTTATAATAAAAATTATCAATATTTTAGTCAAAAAAAAAAAACTTGGTGTTTGACTTCAGAACACTTTAGTCTCTGAGGCCATCTGCCTAACCACACTAAGCCCAGACTAGGTATATTTAACACAGATACCTATATTTTCTTGGCTTTGCAACAATTTCAATATAATATTGTGTTTAATGTTATTAAAAACTTAATAATATTAAATAAACTAACCTCGATTGTAAATTAAATAACTATATTAAATGCATTTTTGAGTTCATAATAACCACATACAATATTATATTATATGCAGTGTTCAAAAGTTCATTAAAACTATAGCAATAATTTAGGTAAAAGTTCGAGATGTGGTGAAATGACTGATATGGTTTGAATTATTTTTTTACTCAATCTCATTATACTTGTAAATAACAATCTCACATCTACTGTTTTATCAGACATTTTGGTTCTCTTGTTTGAAATAACCTTCAAACTGGTAATTGAGTTTTTTTATTAAATATGTTCAAAGAACTTCTTAACTATCTTTAATTGATTTATACTTTGAAATGAGTTTTTCAAAGTTCATACAACTATGGTAGATTGAGATTACCATGGTGTACCGTGTGCATATAGTGTTGTCATAGTAAATTATTGCAATTTTTGCTTTTCTTCTATAATACAATATTACGTTCTGGCTGGTTCGAAAAAAAATAAAAAAACGTAAATTATATTCTTATTTCACTGAACTTATAATCTTATATGTCCAGGTTAGAAAAATGCATAAGGTTAGAAAGATGCATGCATACAAAATGTATAATATTATATATTGATTAGCTTTTCTATTATATAATGTAGGTAGTAATACATAATATACAGTCATACTGAGCGGCAAACGTTAACATATATTAACATGATCTTATTTTACAGTGTTTGATGTACCTAATAATCTACACATTATCCTCATGCGTAAGTATCTGCTTATATTATATCTGTAGTACACACACTATAACTAATAGAGGTAACATATTTAATTATTAGGTTTAATATTATATTGTATTATATTTGGTCCCCCACACGAGTTCTCTCAGTCGGCTCTAGTATTCATATACATTCTAATATTATCCTTATTATTATGTAATTATAATAAAAATAGTTTCAACAAACTTAGTAATTCTTGCTAATTAAAATATATCATTAATTAACAATTTATCAATTTCCACTAGAGATGTAAGCTTGAACATTTTCAATTTTAAAATTTTTTTTTTCATTTACATTTTTTGAAAATGTTCAACTTTCTTTGAAAAATTTTTAATTTTAAGTTAAATTTTGAATGTATTTTTCAATTAACTTTTGAAGTTGTACAGTTTGTATGTTAGTTAAATGTTCATTATTTAATTAAGAATTAAACTACTATGAACATGAACTAAAATCAAATATACTTATATGCACTTAAATGTTAAATATAACATATCTATCAGTTATAAAATATTGTCCTGACTTATGATCTTGTGTTAAACTAGATAAATTTTAATTTGTAATAAGTAATAACTATAATAACTACTCATAAAAAACAGTTTGTGTATAATTATGGAAATAACTCAAACAATAAATTTCAAAAAATGTAAAAATCAATAAATATATAGGAAGGTAAACGAAAAACTGGTATGTTGATATATACAGATATACAGAATCTAAAGGTAAATATAAATAAGATCGGATATATGTAATAAGATAATAATTTGTGAATTGATATGAATAACTATAGTACTCCGAGGCGTAATATAAAGCAACGACTAATCGTCCTACAGGCTACTACATAGAACGAATATGCTATAGAAATATAAAATGCTATTCAGCGTCTGCTGTACTACAGTATGAATAATTTGCTTATAATCTACATAATACAGGGTGTGTTGTTTACATTCAACAGTCTGTATAAACGCGGAATACTGGTACGTTTCACAATAGTAAAGGTTTCCCAAACTTTTATGAAAAAAAAAAATAAAATATCAACGATTATTTTAATTTTATTTTACCGACGATCGATGAGAAACCACGACTCACGAGTGACTGCGAGTGAAAATAATGCGATAACGATAAGATACGATAAATATCTATTAATCAATAAATGTCACGAACTATAATATACAGCAAGTTCTCACCAGTTAGCAATAGTAGATTGAGTGTGTTACTTCAACAAAAATTATACCTAATATGGACAATTTTGAAAGTCAAAGAGGCTCAGAGTTAATAGTATACAAGAAATATTCTTACGTGTTTTAAGGAACAATAATAATTCTATCAGGTGGAAATGCACGCAAAACACAAATTTGAAATGCCCGGGAAAAGTTACAACTAATTTGATCAAACCGGTAAGTTATAATATTATTATATTATAATATATTTTTATTTATGTATTTATGGAACTAACTGAAATTCCAGTACGTAAATTATTCAAATGAAATTTCTCATAAGTGCACAGTTAACAACAAAATAGAGGAGATAATTGTTGTTAAAAATAGTATAAAGGAAAAATCTGTAGGAACACGAGAAACCCCAAGTCAAATATTGTCAACTATTATGCACGACATCCCAAGATGTATTATTTTATAATTTATTATTTAAAAATGTATTGAATATCGTTGTAATTTAATGATTGTATGTGTACAAAGGATACGGCTGTAGCAGACATTTTTCTTTGTTAAAACAAAATATTCGAAATTACCGCCATAGATATTTACCTAGAGCAGTGTTTCTCAAACTGTGGTACGCGTACCCTTTGGGGGTACTTAACATTTTTTAAGGGGTACAAGTCTGGCCAACAAAACTTTAAATTAAAATAGAGAAAAAAATTCTAAAATCCAAGGTAACATTTGTGAATTTTAAATTAAAATGGCGTATCTAACTTTTTCATTCGTCATTGATTGAGTAAGCGTGGCTATCGTTATACCAAGTAGAGTAGGAGACAGTAGAATATATAATTATAAAAGCGCGACGTTAAGCTAGGTGTCATGTGCGTGGCGCGTCTACGCTCGGATATAAAATCTTGCGTCCTTACCGCGAACGACACGCGTGTGTGCGTTATTTTCTTATCGCGATTAACGATTTTATTAGCGATTAACTGGTACGTTTGTACGGACGCACACAAATAAAAATAAGACATATACTTATCAGTAGGACACGGGTTATCTTGTGGGAGTGCCCAAACCAACGCAGGTCATCTGCGGCGGTGAAATATCGGCATAAGCTGTATCACTATAGTAGTAGGTATTGCCTGTTATTACAAGCTCGCTCACAGTATTGTGTTGATATGCGGATACTCAATCCTATTTAAACAATTTTTCAGGCTTGTTGACTCTGTTTATAGTGAGTACAGTACTTAAATATAATACTGTAATTATAAAATATTGTATATGAATTAAGTAATTATTTTAATTATATAATTTATAATAAAAATTAACAATGAATAAATGGCTCATAAATAAAAGACCTCGTAAGGATGATAATCAAAATTCTGAACCATCAACTTCACAAAATATAAGTAAGATACTAATGAGCAGCACAAGAGAAAAATTAAAAAACTCAAAAAGCTGATAAATGTCTCTAAAACTAAAAAAAGAAAATATGACGAGTTGTACTTAAAATTAGGTTTTACTTGGACGAGCCTAATCCACAGTGCGTTGTTTGTTCTGAAATATTATTAAACAATTCTATGAAACCATCATTTTTAAAACGCCATTTAGAAAGTAAACATAAAAATGTAGTAAATAAGGAGTTACAGTACTTTGAACGTCTTTTAGAAGATCTTAAAAATAGGAAAAACAATTTAAAACAGTTTTCTGGTGCAGAACAAAATAAAAATGCACTAAAAGCTTCTTACGAAGTAAGTCATTTGATCGCAAAGTCTGGGAAAACCACACTATTGGCGAAAATGTAATCCTTCCAGCCGCAGTAGAAATTGTTTCTTGCATGTTTGGAGAAAAAGAGGCAAAAATAATTAAAACAATTCCACTATCAAATGATACAGTTTCAAGGAGAATCAATGATATGGTGTATGACACAAAAGAACAACTTGTTCGAAGAATTCGAGGTAGCCCTTGCTTTGGGATACAACTCGACGAAAGCACGGATGTCGCTGGCCTAGCTCAACTGATCGTTTTCGTTCATGGTATATTCCAAGATGAAGTATTTGAAGATCTTTTATTTTGTAAAACAATTAAAACGTCTACAAAAGATGAAGATATTTTCAAATTGCTAGATTCTTTTTTTTCTGAACACCAGCTTGAATGGAAAAATTGTGTGTCAGTGTGTATGGATGGTGCCAAGGCTATGAGCGGTCATATCACAGGGCTGGTAGGCCATATTAAAAAAGTTTCAGCTGAGTGTAAGTTCACTCATTGTGTTCTTCACCGAGAGGCTTTGGCAGCTAAGCACTTCTCTGAGGAACTTAAGGAAGTCCTTGATCAGAGTGTAAAAATTGTAAACTTCATCAAAACTAGGCCTCAAAAATCACGCTACTTTAAAATTCTATGTCAGGATATGGGGAGCCTTCATGAAAATGTATTGCTTCACACTGAAATACTATGGCTATCACGGGGAAACGTTTTGTCCCGTGTGTTTGAACTCCGCAAAGAATTGCATTATTTTTTTACCGAACACAAATCGCATTTTTCTTCAGTAATTAATGAATTTAATTGGCTTTTAAAGTGATATTTTTTGAAAACTCAACATCTAGAATTTGTCCATGCAGGGCAGTATTTCTGATATTTTTCATGTAGAAAAAAAAACCAATTCAATGATTAAAAAAATCACTCTCTGGGAAAAAGAAATACAAAAAAATAACTGTGAGCCGTTTGAAAAATTGAACATATTTTTGTAAGATAATAAGAAAAATGTATCTAATTTTACTGAACTCAAGACTCAAATGGTCCAGCACTTGAATGCACTGAAGATCCGTGTAAGAGAGTATTTTCCGCCTTTGGAGAAACAATATGACTGGATACATGATCCCTTTGATGTTGATGCTACAGACACTAACCTGACTACATTTGAAAAGGAGCAGCTCATTGAAGTCTCGTGTGATCCCTCGACGAAAAACAAATTCTTAAATTCTGGTACTAAATTGTAAGATTTTTGGATCTGTGTTGGAAAGGAACAAAAAGAACTGTCTAGCACTGCTGTCAAATTTCTTGTTGGATTTTCCACCACTTATTTATGTGAAAGAGGTTTTTCAAGTTTAACTTATGTTAAATGTAAATATAAAAATAAATTAAATGTTGAAGATGATTTAAGATGGTATTTAACTAAATTAGAACCCAATATTGATAAACTGTGCCAACAGAAACAAACTCACCCATCTCACTAATTTCTTTGAAAATAAACGTTTATAGTTTTTAAAATTTTTTGTATAATAGTATATATTAACTTAATCTTAATGAAATAATAATTTATGTAAGTCTTTAAATTTTTTTATATTTTAGTTTAGTAATTAAGAATGGGTACCCAAAAAATTTATTGATAAAAAGGGGTACAGTGTTTATATAAGTTTGAGAATACTCTGACCTAGAGAACCAATAAATTCTGATTTCAATATCCCTGAAGAGTGGAAAACTACAATGGGGTCTGAACCTCGGTCATTCATGATATTTGATAGTGAGCAACCTGATTCAAGAATTTTTATAATTGCTTCTGACTTTGCCATAAATATTCTAGCAAAATCTGAATCATGGTTTATGGATGGTACATTCAAGAGTTCATCTAATATGTTTCAACAACTTTACGTTATACGAGGAGAGTATAAAAGTAAAGTATATACTTGTGTGTACGCGTTTTTATCAAATAAGTCAAAAAAATCGTATACGACTGTTTTACAACAAGTTATCATTAAATGCATTCAAGTTTCTCGACATCCGAAACCAAAATATGTAATTATGGATTTCGAAATCGCTGTTATGAGTGCAACAAATGACGTGTTTGGTGATAGCGTGCATGTCAAAGGGTGTAAATGGCATAAATGAAAAAACATTTATGCCAATCTACATGGCGAAAAGCTCAACAATTAGGTATATGTTCCTTACACAGAAATAACATAGATTTTAGAATAATTTACGGTATGATTAACGCTTTAGCGTTTTTACCCCTTAGTGAAGTAATAGATGGAATGGTTTATTTATATACGACACCTGTAGAATTGTTACCGTTACTAAAATATTTTGACGAAACTTATGTTAGTGGGAAGTCTGGGAGCCCAATATTTTCTCCAAACTTATGGAATGTACACGAAATAACTTTAAATAATGGCAACAGAACAAACAATTTTTGTGAAGGGTGGAATAGCTATTTCAATAAACTTGTAGGAACAAGTAATCCATCATTTTGGTTAGTAATAAAATGTATCCAACAAGATGAAGCGACAATGCGGATTGAAAGAACCCATTTTGAATCAAATATACACAATATCTTACCGCCTAAAAGTTCAAAAAAAAAAATACTTTGCAAGACAAACTATACAACGAATGTGAGAACTTCTTAAATAAAGAAATTCAAATAGGACAATTTTTAAATAATATAGCAAAGTATACGAAATAATAATTATTAATCATAAATTATATTATATTATATTTATTGTACCTATATTTTATATTTATTTTAGCTAACCTTATTTTATCTAACCTGCCTGTTACTTTGTATGTACTTATTTGTGTTTTTTGGTAATTTTGATTGCTAACATATTTTTTTTTGTTTTAAGTATTATTTAAATTTAACTTGTTGACGATGGTGATTTATCAAAATTATATTATAAACATTGTAAATATTTTAGGATCCCTGAAAATTAAATTTTGAATAGTACCAGTTTTCTGCGTGTTTTATTTCTTTTGTTATAAATTGTATGGACCGTACTAATATCCGGGTATCATATAGGAAAACGTATTTGGACTTTGGAGTGTATTTATATATATGTTACGGTCAAAAGCCGAAATCGGGCAAACCTCAGAAATGCCCGGGCAAAACGCGAACTGCCCACAATCCTTGGGCAAATTGTCATATTTCGGCTTTTGACCGGGCATACCTAGTTATGACCAACCTCATTTGGGCAAAAACCGTAGCGTCTTAAATAACTAATATTAAATACAAATAAATAATAATCATAAAATATTGTACAGATATAATTGAATACACTTAAATAATAATAAATATATAATGATATTAAGTACTCGTATAAAAATAAACATATAATAAATTAGGTACTCTTATAAAACCTCATTTGGGCAAAACCGTATACTGACTTTTATCGTAATGGCAAAACCGTAGTGTCAATAGTACAATTATATGTATCAGTGATTTACCGAATATCGAAATACCACTGAGGACTGCTAGTACTCAAAATTCGTTAACTGGAGGACAAGGGTTTATTTATTGTTCTTGCAAAACTAAGTGTACCTACTACGAGACGATGCAAATGTAAACAACAAAATATTTTGTGTAGTTCTAAATGCCATGGTTCTAATATGTGTAGCAACAAATAAACAAATATATTATTATTTTATTATTATATTCAATTATTTATTTTAACATTAAAGAGTACCTAATATTATTATATGTTTATTTTTATACGAGTACTTAATATCATTATATTTTTATTATTATTTAAGTGTATTCAATTATATCTGTACAATATTTTATGATTATTATTTACTTGTATTAATATTAGTTAAGTTATTTAAGACGCTACGGTTTTTGCCCAAATGAGGTTGGTCATAACTAGGTATGCCCGGTCAAAAGCCGAAATATGACAATTTGCCCAAGGATTGTGGGCATTTCGCGTTTTGCCCGGGCATTTCTGAGGTTTGCCCGATTTCGGCTTTTGACCGTAACATATACACTCAACATTTATACTGAGATAAACATATTATACATTATTTTATAATAAATAAAAATGCACATTTAATACCATGATAAATTTATTTGTATTTTGGATATCCTATATTATTTTATGTTTAATAGTTTAATATTAAAATGGATAAATAGTAATAAAAATACAATTTTTTTTCTTTTTTATTGGTCTTGAGCCGTGCAATTATGGCCTTTAGCTATTGTAGGAGTTACGGTTGGTAGGGTTGGAAAGTTTGGTAAGGTTATTAAATATAATTATGTAAGTTAAATATATTATAACTATAAAATACCAAGGGATTTATTTGATAAGAAAAATAAAAAATTCATAACATTTTCAAAAATTTCAACTTTTTGTAATGTTTATGACAAGATACATACGACGATACATTTTTATAAAAATAACAAAATATGTACATCACTAGTTTCCAACATTCATGAAAACTTTGATGGGGTACGTTAAATTCACCCATGCTACAATTAAAAAAAATGTATTTAATTAAAATTCTAAAAATGAACTTATAAAATAATGTTGGTGGTTTGTGTTATGGTTTTATATTTTTATTCTATTACTTACAAATATTACATAACCGATGTACCTCATTTACCAAAAAGTTTTTACTAATGAAGCTATGAAACCGTGAAGATTGCAAGAACATTTAATACGAAAAAAAACCGTTCAAAAATGGCAATAACATTAAAACAACACAGTACTAGTTACAAATCAAAATATAGGTTATTTTACTTTTAAAAAACACGTGAGCAGTAGACGCTTGACCAAATAAAAAACAATTTTTTTAATCTTTTCAACTTTTTTACCTATCAGTTAATTGGTCTATGTTTTTATCCATGATGCTTATCAATTATAAAAAGTCTTGGCATAATCAAATAAATATTAATTTTTTTCTTCTAAGATACTGGATTTTGCTTATCAGATGTTGTCTGATTATTTTGTGCTCAAGACGCAGTCCATTTAGTTAATAGGTCTATGTGGCAGTACGCACGGCAGGTACGCACAAGAACATTTTATTATTATTATTATTGTTAAAACGGTGATGATAACAACTATGGTGAATACCACGTCGCTATAATATTATCAAGTTCATGATAATTTTTAATTGAGTTAAAAGAACACATTTCAAAAAGTTTCCTAATTAGTTATCCTAATTTTTTTTTAACTCGGTTATGTTAAAAGTTATATGGATTATAGAAACTTATAAATTCCAACTGACTTATTAACTGCATTTAAGTTATTTATTTTTTTATTAATTTATAAATAGCTTGTAATGTGGTTTAAAATAATAAAAAGTAAATTTTTATAATATGTATCATCAATAATAATTATTAGAAATAAAAAAAAAGCGGATAAGTGAATGTTGCTCTGCTGTACAGTAGGTTACAAGTGGGCCAATGTATAATGAATTGTATTAAACTAAACTTCAATGATATAATATCATTGTATAAGAAAAACGATTCTGAGTGAAGACGTTTTGTCAGTCTTGATTTTTTATATTGTTATTATTTATTATGGCCTGTAAGTTGAATTAATATTATATTATTGTTTTTTATTCATTGCTATGGTGATAAAAAAAGCGTTAGAAATTAAAATTTTTTAGTGGTTTTTCGTAATTTTTCGGTGGGTTTTCGCGTGGCATTAAATAACTATTGAGAAAATCGAATGACCTCTTTATAGTACCATCTTCATCCAATTTGCTAAAAGATAAGGTACTATAATATGTTGAAATCGAAAAGTGCCTTCTGGTAGAAATTTTGTGTACAGCATAAAATAAAAATAAAAATAAACATCATTGTAAAACCACTAGCTTTCTTGCTCCGCTCAGATTCTAAAATATATTAAATATTTATTATTTTATTATTTATAAAATAACGTAACTTGGATTTGATTAAAAGTAACTCGTCGTTTATTAAGTTTATATCAATAAAATCAGGTAAGTTAAAAATTAAGTTAGCGAGCATTACATTTTAAAAAGTAAGTTAAGTAGTTAAAATTAACTTAACTTTATTTTTTAACTCGTTTATGCCCAAGCTTGAATATTATGCGTCGTTAGTATGTACATACATGGTATATGTGTATCAACTTTGAGTCGATATTATATTATAATTTATATGTGTACCGTCACGATAAATGAGGAAAAAAGATATTGTACGCGAAACCGGAACGACTATATTAATATTATTCATGTACATCCGGTCGTCGTCAGTGAGACGCATTTTTGAATATTCCTGACGTATCTGTCGTGCGTGTCAACTTTAAGCGAATTATTAATTTCTGTTTTTTCATCGGTATAAAAATATTATATATAATATTGCTCATTTTCGTACTGTTCGATTCGTTTAAACATGCGCACTACATATTATTATATTATATGATGATTAATAATTATTGTCGTTTGTTATCGTTGTCCGAATTATTTCTAGTTATTATTATTATTATTATTATTATTACTACGGCGATGATGAATCGACGACGTCAGTAGAAAATAACTCAGACCGGAAACCGGAAACCTTTTTGTTTTTTGTTTCTTTCACCACCCCTCATACCCATTTCCGGGAGAGGAAACACGTATAATAATACACGTCACGATCGGCCAGAATCAAACGTGCAAATTATACAAAATATTATAATATAGTTTTATAATATAATTTTACAATTTTACATCACAATAATATCGTATTACAAAGGACCTCTGTGCAGGGGACGAAATCACATAATAAGTATAATGTGGGTATATACTATAAATTATAATAATCATAATATTATATATATATAGGTATAGTATGACCGAGAGCTGAGCTATATAATTTATTACATTTTTTTAACTTACAGCAACCACTCTATAGTTTGGTCATCTGATGACATGCTTGTGTTGATGACAAAACATGAATAAATACACAAAACGACAATCCGATTTTCCAATAAGCCCACCAAATAGCAGAGATATTCTTTTAGTGCAAAAGACACGATCGCCTTTGGGCGAGCATGCATACAGTGGAACAGTATGCGAGACGTATTAATATATATATATACGTATGTGTACTGTGTGTGCAATGAGCGTAGTTCGTCTTCGACCATAAAACTTCCACACGTTAAAGCTCAAATTTATCACTAGTTCCCCTCCCCCGTCCACGTCATGACTCGTTACGATCTCAACCCTCTCGGCATATATTTACAGGGTGGTGAGCGAATTCCGGGTTATTTGTGATCACATAACGACACGTCAAAACTCAAAACGATACTTCCCACCTTGTACACACCAACACACACCCACACACATATGTGTATATGTATGTTGAACCATGGTGCGCGTATACCCGCACACCGCTGTTAGTTGTCTATGCTCCACTGAAAAGCCCACACACACAGTATATATATATAGGGGACGCGCTTGGAGCTTACGATGACAAATAATAATAATATAGAGTAAATGTCAAAACGAAGCAATGACAAACGCCACCGCATCGAAATAATGGAGTGTACGAGAAAAGAAAAAGAAAAAGAAAATGATAAAAACAACTATAAATAATCGTAATCGCTACAAAACAATATATATAACATTATATACAATATTTTGAAGTGTACATAATACCTATACATGCACGTCGCCGTCAGTGTTGTACTTAGATAAAAAAAATTATATAGATATAGATAAGATATGTGAATTTAAAATTATTTAGATATATATAGATAAAATTATTTTTGTAAAAAATTTATTTTACATACTAGATTTTGAGTGGAACAATGAATGTAATAATTATACAATAATGTGTGTTTTTTTTTTATTTTATTATTTTTTTTTTTGGCTGTTATCACCTGTTAGTACAGTTAAAATGCTTAGATTTTCTTCAACAGTATCTTTTCTGATAGGAAAGTGAATCTAGTTGGTACTTTGGAGAGGATCAAAAGTAAAAATTTCACAGTAGTTTTCAAAAGTTCCGTGACAAACTAAAGAAAAATTAAGGAAAAACGTGAATTTTTACGCATAATCTGTTTTCGAGAACAATATGTTATTATATATTAAAAAATGAATTAAAGAGTTTTAAGCATTTTATTCAACTTATATAAACTTTTAAAATGTATAACTTTAATAGTTAAATTGTAAAATTTTTGTATGAAGTATACCATAAAATATTCTGTTTCGGAAAATGAAATAATCGCAATATTCATAATACGTTATTGATTCAGTAATGACTCAAAATATATGAAACAATAATTCGCCATTTGTCTTACACACCTTCTTTGTTTGTTATTGTTATTTTTATTACCTGAGTAAATAATAATTAGTATGAACATATTTTAACACGGCAAAGAGGCATTACATTTTTAACTTTTTCACTTTATTCGATCGATTACATATTACTACTAAATATTTTCAAATTAATTGCTAGTAATTACGTTACCTAGGTAGTTAAATACGAAAAACTAGCCAGAAACATATCAAAATACATAATAATATAATATTCTTATAATATTATATAACAACATAATTGTATGCTTCATATACGTGATATATCACAATTTTAATATATATGTCATGCCGAAGAAAAGTAGGCATTTAAATGTAGTTTTTATACCAATAATAGGTACCTATATTATTTATAAATACCTAAACGCTATGAATATTATACAATTCTCAAATACATTTTTAACGTTTAAGTTTTATATTATTATATGGGTATGAGATGAGTACCTAGGTATCTTATATACGCATGTAGAGATATGGATATTGGAAACGCATAATGAGTTTCAAAAAAGATACAATTTTTCATCAACCCAGAAAAAATACCACAGCTATGACTACAGCTTCCTAGGTCTTATATATATATTATATTCAGGGAGAAAAAAATATTTAACTAATAAATAATTGAATTGCTTGGTCATGACTTCGATTCATAGGGATGAAAACAAGCTGTTTAATGGATGACGCAGTCAGGAAGTCTTAACTAGACTTTGAAAAACTAAAAGAAGATGCGATTTTAATTTGTAAAATGTAACATACACATAATATTATATAAAAAATGGATTCAATACTTGTTTTTAATAAATATAAGAATAATACATTTGAATAACATATTATTTTTCAGTATACCTAAACATGATGAAAATTCGACACGGCTTATTTTGTTTTTAATTTTTATACATTTCACTATTTTATTCTATTTCCTTTTTATGACAAAAGATATTTACCCTGAGTTGTTTAAAGTTAAAACTTTTATATTTTTTCAATCAAATTTATATGGAAATAATATAGAAAGTATAAACACTATAGTCTATAATTTAGTTTTGGATTGGAAACAGATTAAATACGCTAACGTTGTGTAAAAACATTAACTTTTTTTAACTTAAAAAAGTTAACAAAAAGTGTGTATTACTTTTAATTTAACTTAATTATAGGTTATTAAATTAACTTTTAATTAATTGTTAAAAAAAATTATTAAATTTCCCAGACTTCCAAAAAGTATATGATTCATTGTCAACAATTACAATAATTCAATTTGAAACTGGAGAAGAATAGTTAATTATAAAGACAATAACACTGCGATAAGAAACAAAACACGAATTGCCTCGAAGAAGCGACGGCCACCACCGTAAAAACCTATTTCATGCATAAACTAATATTTTGAATGGGGGGGGAGGGGGTCAGAAAAAGATGTAAACCAACTTACCTGCACATTAAAAGAATAATATATAAGAAAATATAGGTACTATATAATTAAGTACAATAGCCTGTCAATAAATATTTCAATTTGAGTTTAAATAATTTAAGTAGGTACAAACTTAGTATTATTAGGTATAGTATATTTATAATATATTATAATATTAGTTATTACATGGAAAATATTAGGGTTCTAATTTTCAAGAGTAACGAGAAAACATTTTTTTGTAATAATTAGTATATTGGTCTGCTCAACTTTTTTTTGGCTTACCTACCTACAGAAGTGTTGATATTTAGATACTTTATCCTATATATTTTTGGATGAAAATAAGCAACAACATTGCTTAATTTATTGTATTCTTGTACCACTAAAGTTTATTTCAATATAAATAATATGTCGAGTTTTTACAGTATTTTACAATAACCTTAAGATTCGTATATTACTGCACTACTGTCATACACCGATTCATACTAGGTATATTATAACTTTATGGTAACTACAGGCAAGTAGGTACTTAAACAAATATTAATATTGGGGTTGAGCCAGTATTACCTTAAGTGTATAGTTATTTATTCATAAAATAGTAAAATAATGTGGAGTGTTTTAGTTTTTGACAGCATAAGTATTTTCCAGAATAATTTAAAATGAACTGTGATAATTTTTTGTTTTTAGGTCTCTAAACATAATTATTGTAGAACACCTTATATCACCGTTATGTCCTTTCGTCTGATGGACAGTGTATTCATCTGTTATTTGTCAGTACATAGTTAGGATCGTTTATATAATATATATGGTTGATTTTATTTATTATTTACCAGTACATAGTTACGATTATTGATATGTATTGTTGATTTTTATTTATTTACTGTTACTAACTTTTAGTTATGAAGGTAGAAATTTAGGTAGTTATACCTACTGATTGCCATTGTGTTGAAAATACACCACAGGGTGTATTTTGATAATTTTAAGCCATGGCACTTATATGGAATAATAATAATTATTAAATCACATTTTTGGCTGTGGAGGGGGGTAAAAATATCCTTGTATATTTATACCTCACATAAGACTATATACCTTTGCCGGGAGGTAACTATATATCCTAGGATATTTATACCCTCCATAACATTGCATTTTTACCGGCGGTAAATATATCTTAGGTTTATTTTACCCCCAGTAAAAATATACTAGGTTAATTTCAGTCTTGGGTAAAATACTTTTTAAAAGTATTTGGAATAAATACTCGAATACTCATGAAAAATAGTATTCCGAATATGTATTCGAATACACCATAAAAATAGTATTCTGAATAAAGTATTTAGAATACTATAAAAATATTCCAAATAGTTTTAAAATATTTTTTGTTAAAGATATTAATAAAATAATAATTGCTTTTGGGACATTATAGCCAATGTTTAAATATATAATATATTGTTTGCAAATTAAAATTATAATATACCCAACTATGACTATTTATGATTTACAATATTATATAATATTTATTAATAAAATTTATTTATAGCATTCTTGTTATTGCAATCGGTATCGCTGATCGGTAACCACTAATCAGTAAACATGATATGAACCAATACCGGTCATAATTTTATTATTGTATGAATGTATGATATTAAATATTGAGAGATGTTAACAATTACCTACAATTTTCCAACACAAATTATACGTTTTCTATTTTTCGTTTTAAATTGTATAATCAAAATCCTAAAAAAAATATATTGTTATACTATTAAAGCATTCCGAATATAGTATTTGGAATACTTTCGAAGGTATTCTGAATACTGCATAAAATACTTTTAGGAAAAGTATTTTCAAAAGTATTCTGAATACCTAAATAGTATTCCGAATACTGTATTTGGAATACTTTATTCGGAATACTACTCAAGACTGCCCAAGACTGGTTAATTTTACCCCCGGTAAAAATATACGGTAGGTTTGAAATATACGGGCGTAAAAATCGTTACATCAGAACCATTTATTGTGGTATTTTGAAGTCGATCGAACAAAGCGGAAATATTGAAACCTGTGTTCAAGGCACCTAAAGAGCATCTTTGCTATGTTTAATTTTGAATACGAATTATTTACTCAAGTGATATGAAAAATAATTAGAGATGTAAGCTCGGTAAATTTTTACCGCGTAAATTTACCGGTAAGGTAAATTACCAGTAAATTACCAATTATTGTTTTACAGGTAAATATTATTTTACCGAAAATATTAGCATGTGACACCTTAAATTATACGTCTTAACGAGATGAATATTCTTAATATATTAATATAATGGAATAGTAGATATAATATAACTTAAAACGTCAAACGTTCAACATGCTCACAACTACTGATAGTGTATTACACTATTACATTTACATAACATATTATCGTACCATCAATTATTATCGCTATTAATAGTACGGTTGTAGACACTAGACATTATATTTATTTACAGCCGTGCTATTAATAAATTTGATATTATTGACATCGGCACATCGCGGCCTATGGACTATGACAGTATCACTTGTTTTGTGGCTGTAGATACTACTATCAACTTTTATTATTTAAAACTTATTGATTTTACATTTTCACATTAATTTGTTTAATAGTTTACTTTTTATTTAATTTGTGTCATTAAATGAACCTATTATGAATATTATTATTACTACCCCAGAACCAGTTGTTTACAAATCTTTAAGTACTACTACAAGTAGACACACAGCTGAGTATGTAGCCAATGAGTTAAGTATAGTCATTGATAGTATTGGAAAAGATCGTTGCTTAGGTGTTGTATCAGATAACGCAGCTTCTATGAAAAAAGCATGGACAATTTTAAAGAATGATCCACGTTATAAAGACTTGCCTATAGCGTATTATTCATGTATATGCCATACATTAAACTTACTTGTACACTATATATTCAAACTTAAAAATGTGAGTGCTTTGGAAGAAATCGCAAAAACCATAGTAAAGACAAT
Source organism: Sitobion miscanthi (assembly GCA_008086715.1). Classification (NCBI taxonomy): domain Eukaryota; kingdom Metazoa; phylum Arthropoda; class Insecta; order Hemiptera; family Aphididae; genus Sitobion; species Sitobion miscanthi. The sequence goes on from CM017798.1 coordinate 2,654,609, forward strand.
TAATAACACTTATATTTTAAAATCTACATTTGTTATAATTCAAAAGTCAAAAAAAGAGGTATTTACTACTTTAAAAATGCCTGTTAAAACTCGATGGGGCTCAATTGTTCACTGCTTAGAAAGTCTTATACAAAATAAAGGGATTTTGCAGCAATTAGCTTGGTCTGATGATGAAAATGTAGTTAAGAAACTAGAAAATATACAAATGCACATTGTTGAGTTTTCATTTTGGTATAAAATAGATAAAGTATTGGACCTAATGAAACCTATAGCTGAATGGATAAAAAAGTTAGAATCAGATAATCCATATGTTAGTGATGTATTTTATGCATTAAATGACATAAGTTCTCTCTTGACATTAAAGCTTCCTAACATAGATTTTATTTCGGATGAAGAAAAAACATCCATACTTGAATCATTTGAACATAGAAAATGTATGGCTCTTCATGCTATGCATTACGCTAGTTCCATACTTGATCCAAGACATAAAGGACAACATTTATCACAAACAAATGACAAAGCAGGTGTTGAGTACATTTTCAATGTAGCCACAGCAATAATGCCTGAAGAAACTCAGCAAATAATGATTGAACTAGCTCAATACCGTTCCAATGAAGGCCTTTGGAGTAATAATTTTATTTGGTCTACTGAAATAAAAAATTTAAATCCTTTCACTTGGTGGAAGGGGATATGTGGTAGTTCTTATTTAAACAAAATCGCAATAGCAATTTTATCTCTGCCTCCATCTTCTGCTGCTACAGAAAGGTCTTTCAGTACATTTTCATTAATACACACAAAAAAAAGAAATAGATTAACAAATGAACGTGCAGCAAAATTACTTTATATTCATCAAAATAGAAATAATTTAAAAAAATCAAGTATTCCTAAAAATAAACCTTGCAAAGAGAGACAGGTAAATACAATATGTCATGACACTAATGAATTCGACGATCAATCTACATCTGGACCATCTACACCTAGACCATTTACACCTGGACCATCAACATTCATGGCAACAAGTACACCAAAATCTAAAAATATGTTAAACTTAACTTCAAGTTCTTTCTCAGAATCTTCAGAAGAAGATTGGAGTTCTAAAGATTTATTTGATGATTCAGATTCCACTCTATCTTCTAGATCAGACTGGGAAGATTATATAAATATTTTTAATTTTGATTTTATACTTATTAATTATTATTATTAATAAGATCTTTTTATAATTTTGTTACACAATAACCAGATTGGTAAAATGCATTTATTTTTATTATTAAATTTAATTACAATTTTAAACAATTATAACTTGAGGAAAAGAGTAAAGACAAATGAAATATAAAACTAAAAGACTAGAATTTAAATTGTTTTTTTGTTGTTGATGTTATAGTTACCTAATGAATCTGATTTGATTAATTTACAATTTATTTTATTGGTATATTTTTAATATTAATAGTCGTATAAAGTAATTTAAAATACATGAAAAGAAAAGAAGTCAATAATAACACTACTGGGAACTTATATAAAATCATATATTAAATTTATAATACCATGGTCCATTAACACCACACTAATACACTATCCAGTAAATAATAAAAATAAGCGTTACAATAATTATAAGTTCAAGGAAAAGTGGAAGTGAGGAGTTCCTAAGGGTGTTCCTATGGTGACATACAAAAATTATCAAAATTTACCAAATTTACAGAATTTACGTAAATTTTTCTCGGTAAATTACCAAAAAAAAAATTTACGTAAATTTTACATCTCTAAAAATAATACATATGGTATTCACTAACAAATACTGAATAATATTATTCTCTTGTTATATTATATTCCTTGACTCCTTGTTACCCTACTAAATAAACAACTTATTGTGAACATTATTTATTTCATACCCACGGAGTTTAGATTAGGAACATATATTGTTTATAAAAGAAATCGAGAAGAAGTATTATATTTCATTTGTTGTTCAACCTCCACATTTTCTTTTAAAATTTTCTCATATTAAGATATTAAATCAAAATGATTTGTTCTAAGCAATATTTAATAACGCTTACATGTATTGTAATTTCAATTTCGGTTATCTCAGTGGCTATTGAACCAGATTTCAAAAAATTAAATAGTAAGGATTAATTTATTGATTTACAATGATTATAATATTTTTTTGAAATTTAACAGCAATAAGTTTTATAACATTAAAATTAATTATAACAATAATTATAACTAATTATTGTTATTTTATGATAATCTAGAGACAAAAGTACATAGACAATTTCTTACTTCTCAGTTTAACATAATATGATATTGTTAATAAAAATTGTATGACTAGAGATATTTTAAAAAGTATAAAATATTCTGTCATTACATTTGTATAAATTCATTCTAGTATATCTGGTGAAGTTTAATTGTAATATGTTACTCATAAGTCATTACATTTGTTTGAATAATTTTGTTTAGTCAAGCAACTGAGACAACTCGAGTCATATTGCTCATGACCCGAGAGTCATGTGGTCGAGTCAGGTCGCCAACCACGAGCCGAGACCCCAAAAGGTCGGAGCGCCGTGGATTTTTAATATTTTGTAGTGCCAGAAATGAGAAAATTCTAACAATAATAATACGATGATGAAAACATGACACACTTTCGAGTAAAATATTAATATATTGTTTTTTTAATTGGTGCTGAGAAAGCCGTCGGCATAAAACTCGGACAGACAGAGATAACTAATAAAAAAATACACCATAATAATAATAATAATAATAATAATAATAATACAATCAGCCAATAATATGGCAATAAGAATGACTTAGAACTATATAGGGATACCGGCCATGGTGTTAAATAGATATTGTATACAAATAATTCAGGTACGTAACCACCATGCTCCTGTATGTGCCGTCCGGGGGCGCTATGACGATCGCGGTGCTCTATTCCAACATGGTGCTTGAACTGGCGTATAAAGAAAAAGTGTCATCCGTCGGCTTAGTCAGCCGCAAACGCACGAAAAAGACGACGAGTGACAGAGACAGTGGTAGTGAAGAGAACAGAGAAAAAGCATGTGGAGACGTAAATTATTCGGCCGATATCCCTACACACGGTATTAGTCGGCGTGGCCCAGACCATGGAGACGAAAGAGGGGAGCGTGTGTGCGTTTGCCGCACCGGCAGGTATTGTCGTCGATCGGCGGACTTGGACCCATTACAGGACAAAGTCGCTATCGCACGCACACGCAACATACTTATCACTGCAGCCTAATTCGTACACAACAATTAATTAATATTATCTACAATAACTTAAATCATTTTTTTTTCATTGGCGTAGAACTTAATTATTATAGATTTATGTTTAGAAATTGTCTCGAATTGAATGACTTATACAAAATCATCAGAGGATAGTTATATATTTTTAATAGTTTACCTAATTTGTAGAAAATAGACAAGATTGACTAATAAAAATGATTTTTTTTCAGCGCTCTGTCAACGTAATATTTTTAATTAGTAATCAAATACTAAATTAGAATAGTTATGATGATATACACAATTTTATATAAAAAAAATATTGTTTGGGTGTAAACCTTGCAGACGGAAGAAATCATATGAAAATAGATTTTATTTTAATTGGTCTAAAGCCCAAGAACTATGGCCATTAACTATTGTTAGGGTGACGGGTGTAACGGTTGTAACAATGCACTTAAGCCATTGGGTGGTTTTTTAAACTGTGGGGGAGGGTACTGTAGGTTCTTGGTAAACACGTGTGTTTAGTTTTGGGAGAATTTAAAATTGGGTACCCGTAAGTTTCTGCCATGCCCGATCGGGGGATGACAGTCTCTTTCACTAGACAGTTTCCTGCCCAATGTGACGGTATGGTCCGATAATGGCCGGATAAGCCCAAAAAATAAGTAGAAGCAGAAAATTAGATGATAACGTAATTGAAAAAAACTAAAATGTTAATGTATATTGTGTGTTATTAAATTATGGTTAGTGTAAATGCCCATTATTCAAAAAGAAAATGTCACAAAAACAATAAATTCAGAATCAATATTTAATTGACATAGATTTTCGTTTGAAAGTCGACTTGTCATATTCGTAAATTATTACAGCTATTAGGAAAGTATCTTAAAAATAACATGTGTACAATTTTTAGTAAGATTTAGTTACTAATGATTTGACCATAAGAGATTAGAGAACCATTCAACTATTCAATTTATGGTACCTACTCAAGCATTGTTTTAGGTAACTTTGTTTTAATAATTTTAAAATGTTATAGAACTTTTAATAACATCTTTTGAAATTGATAGTAAGTATATTGTAATTAACAAATAATTAATTAATCCTTATTTTAAATTAAGAATTGACTTGTTACTTGTATGATCTTAAAGGTAAATTTAACATTGTATACATATTATATTAATAATATGTCGATATTTGGATATTTGAGCTTAAAACAAAAATATTTATTAATTTATTTATTATTTTTTTTTTGATTAACATTTGAACTCTAAATCATTACTTGGGTATTATAATTTATGATATATTGCAGTTCCAATATTCCTCTTGTCCATTCAATCGTCTAAAAATATCCGTAAATCGTGTTTATTATTTAATCAGTATTTTAATTTATTGTTCACATACAATTTGAAAAACAGACAAACAGGACACTCACAAAAAATTCAAGAATTTAAAATAATTGCCATACTGTTCAGCATAATAGTATATTAATTTTTAGTCCACCTCCTTAATATACATAAATTCCTTTAAAAACCTACTTATATAATTTTACTTAATCTTATTATATTATGACAATGATGACAGTTTTATAAATTTAAAAAAACTTTATTTAACTGACATTTATTTACTTAAGAAACTAGGTCTTATTTATTTATGCATAGCCAAACAATAAAAAAGTGCAGGAACTGTTGAAAATTTGAGATCTAGATTATCAAAATACTTTGAGGAGTCGTAAAACAATAAGATGATTGTGAAGAGACTTTAACCGAAAAAAGCTATTCGAACCAAATCATTTAATAATAAATTGAAATTACAGAAATAATTAAATATGATTTAAGTCCAGAATAAAACAACGAAATTACGGACACTTCTGAATCAATATTAAACAATTTAAGACAAACTAATTACGATTTAAATATAAATATTGTATCGACCTGGGGATACAATATTAAACACCAGTAACGAATCATATCAAAACATTCTAAAAAAAATTAATCACGAATATAATTGTATGAATTCTGGTGTAACGATCAATAGAAAAGAACATTTTTACGCAGATATCTTCACGTGAATACTAGTTTGAGCAAAATAAAACAAAATTTTCAAAACTACGAAATTAAGCAATTTAGAATTAATTCTAGAGTCCCTCCTGCAGGTTATATTGAAAACATTGAAAGATGAAATAAGCAGATAATCCAAGTTGATAAATATTCAAAGGACTGAGCTGAAAAATTAAGCGCAAAAATCGATCAATTGAATTTCTTTATGTAAAAAGAACATTTTAAAGATAATTCTTATAACAGAGAAAATAGCATTGACAAAAGTAGGTATCTACTGATAGATTCTACATAGATAAATCATGAAATAGAGAAAAACCAAAACGATAAGAGGAACTCAGACCACTATAAATATAGAACAATAGTCTATTTCCGAATAGATCAGATTATGGTAACAGAAAATTGAGCACTGACAGAAACTACAAAATACAAATAAACATAATTATTATTGAGATAATAGTAAGTTACGACCAAACATATTAATTATTAACAATATGACAGGTTTAGTCAGATCAGAGGCAGATCGTACACTAGGGATAGAAGTTACGACGAAGAAGTAATAGAAAACGTACACTTAGTACCTATTATATATACAATATTTTTTTTTTTCATTACCGGGCAACATTGCAACTGGCCACTGTGTTAGTAGCTGCCTGATAATGTTAAAAGAAATCGCTTATATAAACAATTAATAAAAATGGCATAACATTTTAAAAATTAAATAAACGACATAAACAAATTATGTTATCAAGAATATCAGATATGATATTTCAGTGATGACGATGGGGAAGCATTAAGAGGCAAATAAAATTGGAAGATCATTGTAAATTAAAACGCTCCGCATTCTACCGATCCTTGTCCAAACATGTCAGAAAAACACAAAATCAAGTATCACACCTTCGCTCTCCCCGAATAAAAGTCTCTCAATAGCAATTAAATGCATCCCTCTCAACATAAGCGAAGACGAGCTCTCTAAAGAACTTTTTAATATCGGATTTGAACCGAATTCTATACGTACTTTCCAAAAAGGTGACAAAAGAATTTCAACACATATGGTCTCGTTAAAACGCTCGCCAAATGTCAAAGACATTTTGACTATTAGCAACCTATTTTATGTAAAAGTCATAGTAGAATCGTATAGATCATCCAGGCCAGCCCAGTGTTTTTCGTGTCAACGCTTTGGGCATATATCTCTACAATATGAACACACAACTCGCTGTGTTAAATGTGGTAACAATCACGGTAGTAGCACATGCACTCAAGATAAAGATACTAAAGCCACTACAACCAAGGTTGTCCTTCATATATAGAGATCGTCAAACACAAATCCACTTAAATACAAAACTCGTTAAAGAAGGACTTATTATTAGGGACCCACTGAAGTTTTATTAAAAACCTCCTACCCGACCACTATCTCAAACCCACCCAACGCAAAGCATACTCAGCTGCCACCAAAAATACAACAGGAAGTTACAATTAGGATATCATTGAAAACACCCCAAACTTAACTCCAGCAAAATAACCTACGATATCGGCTACCCAAATACGAAGGATCATTAAACAACTTTTTTCTACCATCCAAGTTTTTGTAGACAACTTTGCCAAGGAAACCATCCTATATACAATAATGTTAATTATAAACTCAGTTACCTTAAAAACGAATTGGTTCACTCAATGGAGATTGCGACTAAATGTTACAAAAACAATGACAATATTTTTTGGAACAAAAACCACATCCAATCTAAAGAAAATAGTAATCTACGATACAGAGATCAAAAGATCAAACACGGCAAAATACTTAGGAGTAACATTAAACAAATAATTAAGTCTCAACAACCACGTTAACGACACGATTATCAAGGCCAAACGCTCAAGAGCAACAGTGCTGCTATCTACTGCTAAATAGCAAAAGCCAAATTCTAATCAACGCAAGATTATCCCTATTTAAGATCAATATAAGGCCAATCCTTCGGTACGCTGCACCCGCAAGGGGCCTAAAAAAGACAGGTCAATCTGGAAAAAATAGAAGCCGTGCAACACATGGGGCTAAAAACAGTAACACCAATTCCACCATACCACACAAACAAATCTTTACTCGCGAACACAGAAATCTCGCCAATCGAGGAAGATGTCCAAACATCTACTACAATAATGTTTAAAAAAAATGCTAGATCCCTCTACCCGCATATACAAATCCTAGGAATACCAGACCCAGGAAACCCAAAATATTATTCAAGACCTTTCTACTTCACAAATAAAACCTAAATAACAAGCCAAAATTCTGGAAAACACCTCCAACTGGAAGAAAAAGACAAAAGTCTAATACTTCAATTTGGCCATAGGCCATCATCTATAGCAATAGCAATAATAAATACAACATCATCAGTACATTGGCTCAGTACTCACATACGACAGTCCCGCCTGGGCCCCCTTACTGTCGCGTTCGAACTGGAGGAAGGTTGAGTCGGTTAAAAACATTGGTATACCGAAAATTACCGCCTCACCCCGGTTTGTAAATAATGTCACTATTCGCAAGTCCTCCCGTGCAGACAATATCGAAGAAAAAACCAAAAAAAACATGAGAACACTTTTCCACACAAATCTACAATCTCCCCACCCACAAATCCGTGACCTAGGTCGAACAAGAGCTAACCCACTCCTAACTAAAACCTACATTCACCATCTTGATTGAGCATATTCCCAGTAAACTAAAATAAAACAAACAGTCTCACCAGTCATAGGCTCACGCATGACACTGGCATAATATAGGCCCCACGGTTGTCCTAAAAGCAAAGCAAAAACAACATCATCAGTCTTCAATCAATCTTCATACCTTCAAGAACTAAACGAAGACCCGCAGAACTGAAGACTCTAAGACCGAAGCCACTACCGCCAATCAGAGCTCCTGCCAGGCTATAAACGCCGAAGATCAGCGATCTTATAAAAGCTCCAGAACGACCAACCCACGGCAGCGACGGTCGACCCCCAAGCGTCTAGCCGTCTGAAAACTACAAGCATCCGTTCTACAACCTCGATCTACGGGTATACAGTCAGCCGGCAGTCCACGGTTTACTTCACATAAGTCAGCACTCAGCCGGAAACCACGGACAATCGTCGATTCTAAGACCCGGCTCCTCGTCAGGCGTCACCAAGCAATACGCGCCGGAAGCCAGACAGCAAGGCCATAACGCCATAATCGTTTTACCAGGCCGCTCCGGGCACCAGGGCCCCAGCTAACCCGAGTGGCGTAGCGCACGTACACCACCACTCGCACGCACTACGCGACGCCGTCGCAGCAACGACGGCGTTCGATATACGAAGTATGAAGGTCCAAGCAAACCACCGAGTCCGACCAATGACTAACGGAACGCCGATCAACAGACATCTCACCATAGACCACGGCTATAGATAGTATGGTTGCCCATCGACCCATGATTCCCATACTTGAAAAGTGTCTACTGAAATAAATCTCTATAATCAGTATTAAAGTTAAATTAAACATCTGGAGACTTAAGCATTAGCGTTTATATGTTATAGTAGCTATCACGGAACTACAATTTACATTTGAAAGGTAATTTCATTTATAGTCTCTACAAATAATAAGCGCTGGTGCGCAAGTCTCCGGCTGTTTAATTCTGATAACGGAGATTCATTTCGGTGAACACTTTTCTAGATTCGTTGGGCAACCATACTATCTTTAATTGTGCCATAGACATATAAATAAACTTATATGTCTATGCCTCTCACCCCCCACCCCCCCCCCCCCCCCCAACCGGCCAATTTGTCGAGTTGTGCCAATCAAGGGGTCTTGTCTATCACAGTAGCCGCTTTGTCGAGTCACGCGCTGCTGATGGACAGCCCCACCCTGCCAAATAGAGCCAAACTCTGTCTATAGCCGTTTCCCCAACTATAATACTTATATTGTACATAGGACTGTGCTTACGCCAGTCGTCCCGAGGTCTCGCCGCGACGGTCAGTTTCTGTAGGCCGACCATCGCACCCGTGTCATCGCTGCCCTGGTAATTGTAAATAACTAATCCATGTAAAATATAGAAAACACGTAATAGTGTAATACAATGAACCAAGTGTTATTATTCTACGGACGCTGGTCCGCTGTCACCGTGCCATATCAGTTTCACATAAATCATGAAAACTTAATCAATATTCAATTGGCGTTGATTTCCTTTTGAAAGTCGACTTGTCTAATTTGAAAATTATTGAGGTTATTAGGAAAGTATCTTAAAAAGTACATATAAAATGCTTACTAAAATTTAGCGATTGGATCATAAGAGATTAGTGAACCATTCAAATAATCATTTGATTTGATTATTTTTAAATTTAATAGATTTGTATTATGACAACGGTGAAGTTATAGGTAAGAATTTTGTAACTAACAAATAAATAATTTCATTACATCGTTTTTTTGAAGTTTATTAGACCAAATTAGAACTTTTATTATTTGATCTCAAATTAATTTTACTTTTAAAGAGGGATACAGTTGGTAGTGTATTAAGGAAATTAATATAGACAATTTAACATGATGACATCTAAGTGACTTGTAAGTGTGTGTAAAGTAAACGCACATAAGTAAGTGTGAGTTTTATATTTAATCGTTTTTGGTCAATATTTCATAGAAATTTCTTGAATTATAACAGTAGGCAGGCATTATTTATATTCACTGTAAATAATTAACCGCCTTTAATATAAAGTAGTTTTCAAAAAAAAAAAAATAACTTTATATGAAAAAAAAGCTCATATCCACGCAATGATAGGTATACTAGAAACGCACCCATTAATGCCACTTCAACCATATTAATATAAGTACCTAATGATTATTTAATATTTATTATATTAATATGTAAAATGATAATGTAATAGTTTATTTATCTCAATCCCAAGAGTTTATTGTAAATTTGTGAATGGATATTATGTTTACAACTAAATATACCTATTTCTAACGTTTTATTGATGATAAAAGTAGATTAAATGTATATAATTTATTTTTAATTTATTTAATAAATATTAAGCCAATTAATATAAAAATTTACCGTACTTATAAAAACTTATTTGTATTTTTTATTTAGATAAAGAGGATCGTACGTATTTTTTGTGTTTTTAATTGTATTGCAAATGTGCGTGATTAAATATAATTTTATACGATACGCATTGCTCATAGTTAATTTTATCAATTACTGTTAGCCCCACATTTTGTATTTACTTCAAATATAATTTTATCTTCTAGACACATAATACAAATAGTACTAACCTATAATGACTAACAATGTAGAGTTTATGTCTAACTTATATGAGTGCCTTGCATTTTTTTTACAAACATAATATTTGATAAAAGCAATCTACTATTCAATTTTTAAAAAAAAAATCTCTCTTTTGAGTATAATAAATTAATTAATAACTTATTAATTATTATTATAATTTTTTAAAGCTGATATTGGTACGTATAATTATATATATATTTTTTATTTAAATCTTATATTTTATTCTGTGTGAAATTTGATGATTATATTATAATAATTTCGTCTATTAAACCTTCAATGTCCATTTGTAGATGAAAAATGACATTGAAGATCAGAAACATTTTAGTACATGTTGTTCGTAGTCTTAATTTAAGTATAAGATGTTTTACAAAAGTGTCACTTTCAAAATGTTCAATCGCTGTTATTCAAAATGTTTCTATATTCGTATATTAAAATAGAAATAAAGGTGAATCCCATAAACCAAAAATTAAATAACCTTCAAATGTACCTATAATGTAAAGCACATTAAATGATAAGGGTATTAATTTTAAAACTGCAGAAAATACTTAATATGATTGGACAACCGACTAAAATCATAAAAATTAAGCACGATCACAAAATAATATATTTGAACAACAGCTACATTTTCAAAGCAAAAAAAAATAAATAAATAAAAATAATATTTAAAAAAAATAAGCTTATAAACAATGATAGGTCTGCAAGAAACAAACTAATTTATTCTAAGATATACAGAGTGTATCATTGTGGTAACTACTATATTTTTTATGGATTCTGGTAAAGCTTTATTTTCTTAAAATTTTGATGTTAAATTATCATTTTTGGTTCGCTAGTTTATTAACTATGGTCCTCTAAAGTTTAATAAAATATGCATTCATACTCTTTATTAAAATAGTTGATATAGGTTTAACTTACAAGACCTAAATAATTTTTTTCTTATAACTACCTTTTTAAACACTTAGTAGTTGTACTTAACAAGTAGTTTAATCGGTAATCTAATGACCCTCAAAAAAAAAAAACACATAAACACAATTTTTGGCAAACATAGTTAATCATTTTTTTTTTTTATTGATCTTTAAGCCCGGTGACATAACTATGGCCATTAGGCATTTGATTGTAGGGTTTTTTATGATTGCTGGTAGTAGGGTTTGTAACGGTAGGGTTTTTACACGTGTGTGTTGTGTTTGGCAGAATTTCTAATGGGGCACCCGTAGGTTTCTGCCATACCTCGATCGGTGAATGGCAGCATCTTTCTCCAGACAGTTGCGTGCCCGGAGGAAAATTCCACCCGAAGCCGATAGAACCAGCGACGGCGCGCGTAGCAACCGACGCCTTAGACCACTCAGCCACTCCGTCCCCCCTTCATTATTTTTATTTTAACGTACAATCATCAAACTCAGTATTATTATTTTAATATGTTATTATAGGTAATCGTAATTAATTACTTCACAGTTACTTTTCTTACAATACAATAAATTTGAGTTCTTTATTAAATGAGTAAAGTAATAATGTTAAATTGGTAAATGGTATTCGATTGTTGACATTAATGTATTAGGTATGAATGGGGGTTAAAAAAATTGCGGAATGAAAAAAGTGCAATGTTTTGTGGTGCTCTTCTCGTAGTGGGATAAACTTGAAATTTGTACCATATAGGATCCCTATATTGGTAGGTATCGCATGGAAAGTATGAATTTAGGAGTACATTCATAACCCTTCTTATTTTTAGTTTTGGACATTTACATTTTATTTATCACGATTATTAAATTATTATAGGGAACTTATGGTTCAAATTTCAAGTTATTAAAGTTAATTATAAGAAAAAATTATTTAGCCCTTGTAAATGAAACCTATATCAATTACTTCAATAAAAAGTATTAATGCATATTTTACTAAACTTTAAAACTTTAGAGGACCATAGTTAATAAGCTAGCGAACAAAAATTGATGATTTTACCATCAAAATTTTAAGAAAATAAAGCTTTACTAAAATCCATTAAAAAATATAGTAGTTACCATTTGAAGAACAAAGTTGATTTTGCTATTAGTACACCTGCGTGTTTAAAAATTTTGAGATTGTTATAAAAAAATTGCCTGGTAAAAATAAAGAAACACGTATTATTCTGTTTTAACGAAATTCTATGTCATCGATCCATAATCGTTAAAAAACCCGCGTACAATGACACAAGATACACCTTGTATATTATTTGTTTTTATAGAAAAATATGACCGTAAGTATTATTTTATAAGTTTGATAATTTGTTTTATTGGAGGTAATAGGTAAAAAAATGTATAGAATGGTACCAAAAATTCAAATTACGAATTTCCTTACACGAGTTGTTAGTTACAAACAAAGTTATCGTCGGTTGCTTTTATTGCAAAAACTTGAGGAGGTTTCGTACAAAAAAGTGGGGGTGAGTGTTCTGGAGTGTCATAGCTAAGATAAATTTAGGTATTCTGTTTCAAATCTGAATATTGTATTAAAATAAATTTTGTTTACTTTCACAAATTACAACACTAGAATTTTCTATATTGAATTCTTAGATAGTTGAAATTAAAGGACAGTAACGTAAATACGTAATGATTACGCCGGCTGAGGAGTGTGTCAACCTGTGTTAAAATTGTGTTCATCCTTGCGTCAAGGGTGTTATTTTTGTATACGAATATATATATATATATATATTTATACCGTTTACCATGGAGTAGTACGCCAGGGAATCCCTCCTTCGGTGGGTTTCGCCGACGAGCAAGATGTGGGATAAACGCCGCAGAGCCGTGTGTGTACCTCCATCAGGTAATGTACTATGTATTATATTTGTACGCCTTGGCCAGCATTATGTTTTACTCATACGTCTTATATTATAATAGGCGAATAATACACCACACCCATTCTGTTTTTTTTTTTTGGTTGTGATTGTCCATTGGATTCACAGGACCACGGCTCCTCTGTGAGGGTCATGTATATTTTTAAAATATCAAATACGATATCATTACTGTATATAGTGTATACCATATATGGTTAATGACGGGACGACTTTGACGAGCCCTTGTCAAAATCAAACATTTTTATATTTTTTGTGTTAATTTTTATTCTGATGGAGTTTTACGCCAAGTAGAGCTTTCTCCACGCCCTACAATACAATTTCCCAGTAACTTAACCTTGTTTGTTTTTATTGAACTCCTTCAACTTAGTTTTAAGTAAAATCCTATTAGCTATTGCTAAGGAGTCAGTAATAAATTATAACGTTACACTATTTCTAACGTTTTATTTGTGATAACAGACATGTAAATGTATTTAATTTATTATTCATATGTATAATAATTTGTAAGCCAATTAATATAAAAACTAACCACGTATTTGTATTTTTTCTTCAGAACAATTAAAAAGTAAATAATTTTTGTGTTTTATAATTTATTGCGAATTTGCATAATAAACTATAACCAACTGGGTTACGCGTTGTTCATAGTATATATTGTATCAATTACTGTTATTTTCACATTGATAAATTATACAAAAATAGGATACTTTTTAAATGAAAACATTCATACCCGTTGTACTTTTGTTATAATTTTTACTATAGTATTACCAATAATTGTGACAATAAAATCGTAGCCATTTATTTTGTGTTTGTTTCAAGTAGGTTTTTTTCAAACCACGTAGACAAATAACCTATACAGACTAACAATGCAGATTGTATATCTAACTTCTGTTAATGATAGGATTTTTTTTACAAATTTGAAAAAAGTTATTAATTCTTGAATTTGAAATTAAAAGATGCTCTTTTGATAATATTGATTTAACTTTTGTATAGTTATATTAACTTATTAATTATTATTATAATTTTTTGTAGCTGAAATTGGTAAGTATCAATGTAGATTAAAATTTGACATTAAAGATATAAAATAAGATGGATTCCTAAAACAAAATATTAATTAACCTTCAAATGTGCATCACATAAAAGAATAAGCGTAATTTTGCGCATAGATATTAAGCACATAGCAATATAGATAGTAAATATATTTAATATTCACACATCGGAATTCATATAGATATTTTTCATTATTAGTAAAGGACAACCAAAGTGTTAATCGAATTGAATACACCTATAAAGTTCATGTATTAATTTTACTTAATATTGCATTATTAAGAATATTGTTATATTTTGTTTTGCAGCTACGATTAGTAAGTAAAATTTATGTTTAATGTCATATTTTTACTTTCCTTTCGCCTGGAATGATCAGATGATAGATCAAAAATAATAATCTGAAAGACTTTTTATCCAAAATCTAGATTTTTCATATTTCTCAAATATGCCTATAATCTATTTTACTCTACATTAATTAGCCAAATATTATTATTTACAGCTGAAACAGGTACGTGTTATTTTATATGTTTAGATTCTGACCAGACCTGTAATATAATTGAAAAAATGTTTATGGTTTTAAAGAAGTTTATATAAATACTAGCTGAATAACCCGGCGTTGCCCAGGAAAATAATTGTGATTACTGATTAATCATCTCCTTTTTGGTGTAATTCGCTGTGTATAAGTATGGATTATAGAAGCAAAATGATATTATGAGAACAGCACATGATCAGGTAGGCAATTGCGGACACAGCGAGGTGGGTAATAAAATTTAGCCTTAAGCTAAATTAATGCTTTGTAGTTGAAAAAAAAATATGTATAAACTGTACCTAAAATAGTATTGAAGTCATAGTTGATCATCCCGGATTTATTTAATATTCATATCTTAGTATATTATGGAGAGTTATTTCACTTTATTTTTACGGACAAACCGGCGTAATTGTACTTAGCTTTGTAAAATAATTTGTATATATAACCTGTAACCAAAGGTAACCATTAATAAACAAAAAAAAGTTTCAATTTCCACCGTGAATCTTAAGATCTCTGTTTTGACTCCTCTTTAAAAAGCGAATATCAGAAAATCCTTTCTTATGGCATATTTAAATCATTAGGGGAACCATACTATTCCACACTAAGTATTCCAAATATCAAGTTCGTACGTTTTGTATTTTAAAACCAATATTGTATATTTAATTAAGATATTGCTTGATAGATGGCGCCACTGTTATATTCTTACAACCCCTTTTTTCCTCTTTAAGGATTGAATTTCCAAAAATCCTTTCTTAGCGCACGTCTACGTCATAATAGCTGTCTGTATACCAAATGTCAGCCAGATCCGCCAATGGTTTGAGCTGTGCGTTGATAGCAGTCAATCAGCTTACTGTTTTATATATACAGATGAACATTAATCGGCTATAAAAGAAATTATTGTTGAGTTTAGGATTATGTTTGTAGATCGATCTGGACAAAAATGACTACACTGCTTTTAGTAATAAGTAACATTTACTAAACGCATGACGTACACATAAGTAATATTAAAATGTAGTAGCGACAGTATGCTAAAAGTCGGCCTTATATACAAATGACCTATTGACCTAAGTCTCACGCCACTGTTTAACAATATCCGATTTGCTAATAATTATATCACATGATATTGCGTGATTTTGCACACTATTAATACCAACAATGATGTTGTTATTGCACAATATGATGATACGTAATACAATATTAAATTATATTCAACACACCCCCGTAATTAATATTTTATACAATAAAGAATTAATGTAATTTAAACAATGATAATTATTCCTTTAATTTTTCAAATCTATCTTTTGGAAGTGGTTTAGTGAATATGTCTGCATATTGTTCTTTCGTCTCAATGTACTGTAGTCGAAATAAGTTTTCTTCAAACTTTTCCCTGATGAAGTGGTATCTGACATCGATGTGTTTAGTCCTTTTGTGAAACTCTGGATTTTTCACTAGTCGAATTGCACTTTGGTTGTCCACGTATAATGTTGGTTGGTCGTACTGTATATCATTGCTGATTTCCTTGACTAATCTGTTGATCCAAACCAAACCTTTGACTGCTTCACATGCCGCGATATATTCAGCTTCTGTGGAACTGAGTGTCACTATGGATTGCCGCTGGGCTTGCCATGACACCGTAGATAGCCCTATCATGAACAGATGACCTGAAGTTGACCGTCTTGTCTCTAAGTCCCCTGCATAATCAGAATCTGAATACACACTTAAACACAGATTTACGTTAGATTTATAATATAGACCAAAGTTTGTTGTTCCTTCTACGTATCGAATTATACGTTTAACCATAGTCCAATGTACCGACGTTGGATTATTTAAAAACCTACTGACATAGTTTACAGCGAATGCTATATCTGGTCTCGTGACTTATGATAGAAATAATAAATTTCCCACAGCTTGCCTGTATTGAAAGTTATTATCACTCATTGTAAGATTATGTTCTACACCATGTGACCTATCAATCGGTATAGATAATTCCTTCGCATCTAATAAATTAAATTTGCTAATAAGTTTATTGGCATAATTTAATTGGTGTAAATGTATCGATCCGTCTGTATACCTAATTATTTCCATACCTAGAAAATAATCTAGATTACCTTGTGTTATCTCAAATTGTTGTTCAAGACCTTGTAATAACATATTTGTTTTTATTATGCTACTAGACGCTATCAGTCCATCGTCAACAAAAATAGCTAAAATTAATGTTTCATTATTATTATGATTAAAATAAATACACGAGTCCGAAGTACTCTGTTCTAGATTAAATTCTAACAGAAATTGCTTAAACCTGGAATTCCAACACCTTGGCGATTGTTTTAGTCCATATAAACTTCTGTTTAGTTTGCATACCCGTTCTGTTGAATCTCCAAATCCTATTGGTTGGCTCATGTAAATATCTTCTTCTAATTTACCATACAAAAATGCCGTTTTTATGTCAAACTGTCTCAGCTCATAATTTTCAGCTGCTGCGATGGCTAAAATTGTCCTGATTGATTCATACCGTACAACTGGCGAAAATGTTTCCGTGTAATCAATACCGTATTTTTCTCTTGATCCATTAACAACTAAACAAGCCTTGAATCGATCATTATGTTTAATTTTAAACACCCAAGAATTATTTAACACATTGACCCCGACTGGTTTTGATACCAAAATCCATGTGTTGTTTTGATGTAACGAGTTCAATTCTTCATTTATGGCCTGTTTCCATTTATCTGATTGTTCACAAGTAATTGCATCATTATAATTAATTGGTTCAGTTATAAACGCTATACATGCATATCTACTTGGTTTATTTATATGTTCACGGTTACTTAGATTATATGTGCTTACCAACTCCTCTTTATTGTCTAGATTAATTTCATTAGTAATTTCACTCATACTGTGTTGTATTTCTTCACGTTCATTTTCATTTATTGAAACCTCGTTATCAATTATTTCTTTTTTAAAAATAACTTCTCTACTTACGCTAATTTTGTTTGTTTCCGGGTACCATATTCTATATCCTTTTACATTTTCTACATACCCGACAAATATTTCCTTTTCGCTTTTAGGGTCCCATTTTTGTCGTTTTTGTTTTGGTATATGTGTAAAGACATTTGTACCAAAAACTCTTAAATGTTTTATTTCCGGTTCTTTTCTAAAATAGATTTCAAACGGGGTTTTGTCTTTAATTGAACTTGTACCTGTTCGGTTAATTGTATAGACAGCCGTATTAACACTTTCGGCCCAAAGTGTTTTATTTAAATTTTTCGTATGTAACATAGTCCCTGCGGCTTCTACTATCGTCCGGTTATCTCGTTCAATCTTCCCGTTTTGTTCCGGTGTGTATGCAACTGTTGTTTGATGACTTATCCCATATTTCTGTAAAATACTAAAGTCCGCGACATGAAAAGTGGCCGATTTGTACCGCGACCCGTTGCGGCTTCCCTACATATTAGCCATTGGTTTTCAACCTATACCACCTCCTGCCCGGTGCGCGGCGGTCGCAGTACCACGCGCCTGCGCGCAATGTGTATTTCATACATATTATATTCCATACATTATAGTAGACTGGTTTTTTTGAGCACCCTTAGCGGATCCTCTGGAATGCCTGGAGGGCAGCTGCAGAAAGTACTGTGGTAGGGGATATAGTAATACACATAATACAAACACGTTTTATGGCACTCGTGTTTTATCTTTTGTATGTTGTTTACTGTGCGCTCGTAAACAACTATTTTTTACACTGTTTTTCTCCTGCGTTACCGTGTAATCAATTTAAAAATGTCGTTTTCTGATTCAGATACTCACAGTCAGAGTAAAAAAATTATTTATAGTGTGTATTCATTTTTAAAAGAATTATCAAAGAAGTCAGATTTAACTGCTGATTTTTTTAAAAATGCACAAGTAGTTACTGCCGAAGCTTGTGGTGTGGGATATCGTACTGTAAGACGGATTTGTGCTGAAGGAAAAAACAATATTAATCCAGAAACACCAAATGCGGATCCTACGTTTGTTTCTCCACGTAAAGGGTATAAACGCGCAAAAACTGTTACAGAGCTGGATGATTTCGATTCCGATGTTGTGAGGAGAACTGTCCACGAGTTTTACGACCGAGGTGAGTACCCAACGGCTCAATTAATATTAAATGTCGTAAGAAAAAAAACAAATTACACTGGGTGCGTTCGATCAATGCAAAGGCTCCTAAAAAATTTAAAATTTACATACAAAAGATGTAACGATGGTCGTATGTTTTTAATGGAGAGGAATGATATCGTCGCACTTCGGTGTAAATTTTTACGAGAAATGTGTACGCTGCGAGAATATAAAGACGATCGGCCAGTGGTTTATCTTGATGAAACGTGGGTAAACCAAAACCATTCACGCACCCTTATTTGGCAAAATGAAAATAATTCAGGTGGTTTGAAGGTGCCGACGGGCAAAGGAGGCCGACTTATTATATGCCATGCAGGATGTGCTCGCTACGGGTTTATAAAAGGTTCGAAATTGGTATTTCGAAGCAATACCGAAAATACCACGGATTATCATAATCAGATGAATGGTGAAGTGTTCAAGGAGTGGTTTATTCAACTGCTAAAAAATCTAGAAGAGCCATCAGTTATAGTCATGGATAATGCGCCCTGCCATTCAATCCTCAGAGACAAATATCCTAAAAGTAATTGGAGAAAAGCCGAAGTACAACAATGGTTAAATGAAAAAAATATAGAGTTCCATCCATTGGAAACATTACCTGAACTTCGGCAAAAATTTAAAAACCTATTGCCACGTGAAAAAAAAATATGAGCTGGATGATATTGCAATTGAAATGGGTCATGAGGTAATCCGTCTTCCACCATACCACTGTAAGTATAACCCAATTGAGTTAATTTGGGCTCAAGTTAAGGGCCAAGTAGCGAAATTCAACAATACTTTTAAAATGGTTGATATTGAGCGGTTAACACACGAGGCATTAGATGCAGTAACAATAGACGACTGGACGAAATGCGTTCGTCATGCAGAAGAAATCCAGGACGAGGACAACCAAAAAGAAATAATGAGGGACACCATGATGGAACCAATGATTATGACAATATTACCAGATGACAGTGACTGGAGTGATGACGAAGAAAATATTGACGAAGAAAATCACGGATAAGATATGTGTCTTAAATTATATTAAATTAAAATTATTTTTTTGTTATGTTTGGTTTGAATAAAAATTGAATATAAAATATTTTACAGTAATTTTAGTAAATTATGTTTAACTCTTTCGTTCCTGATTTCTGTCTAAAAATACATAATGATGTAAAAAAAAGTAATTATAAATAGATAATAATAATGGTTATGGTTTGTTAACGTCTTTGTTAATACTTTTAAAATTGAAGTATAAAATCATTTGTATAGGAGTTTTGGAGTTTAGGAGTTATCGCGTTGATTACGCGTTGAAATGGTTAATTCAAAAAAAACGCGGCAATTTATTTAAATAGATTAAGAACCACTAAGGCGAAACGGCCGCTAGGTTCGTGACGGTCATCGGCCACTTTTCATGTCGCGGACTATAGTAGTTATTTCTTTATTAACGAATTCTAAGCCATTATCTGTATGCAATACTTTGACCTTAGAGCCAGTATCAGTTTTTATTTTATGTATCACATTTTCAATTAAATCTTTCACTTCACTTTTATGTTTTATAAAATGTACTATTCTGTAATGTGAATAATCGTCTTTAATTAACAAAAAATATTTTGAACCCCCAATAGAATTGGTTTGCATCGGTCCACATAAGTCTGCATGTATTATTTCCCCTACAGCTGTGGTGTACGTAGTACTAGACTTAAACGTTTGTTTGTGTTGTTTACCAATTATGCACGCATCACAGAAAAAATGATTTTTGTTATCTGGCACTTTTATATTATGTTTTTCTAATATATTATTAATATACTTTATATTTTGGTGACCCAACCTTTCATGCCATAATTGTAATGTGTCCTTGATAGTAATATTTGCCTGTGGTTCTTCTTTATCGACCGTAATGACTTTGAACTCTAATTTAAATAGTTTCCCTTGTCGCTCACCTGTACAAACTATTTGTCCGTTTCTTGAGAAAGTACACTTATTTTTATCTGATAAAAGTGTTAAACCTTTATCTAACGCTGTACAACAAGAGAATAAATTGTATTTTAATTCCGGCACATACAGCACGTCTAATAAATAATTATTATTCCATTTATTGTTGGCAAATGATAATATTTTTATATTACCTTTTCCTTTTGCTAACAAAATTGAACTGTCACCTATTCTTACTTGAATTGGTTCGTTAAATAATACGCAGTTATAAAACCAATTTATTTTACCGCACATATGATCGGATGCTCCTGAGTCAAGTAACCAACTTTCCTCAATATCGTTTGTACTGATAGTTCCAGTAATAAATGCACTGCCATCATTACTTTTACTTGTTTCTCCGTGTGTTTTCTTATTTTCTTGATTCCTCAAGTATTTTCTGCATTGACTTTTCCAATGCCCTGGTAATTTACAAAAATAAAAATTACCT
The DNA here is from genome assembly GCA_008086715.1 of Sitobion miscanthi. NCBI lineage: Eukaryota > Metazoa > Arthropoda > Insecta > Hemiptera > Aphididae > Sitobion > Sitobion miscanthi. Next base: position 2,676,090 of record CM017798.1, read on the forward strand.
GGTTTTCTGGTAGCTTTATTTTTATTTCCAGATTTCCAATCCCTCTTTGGATTATTTGCCGTTAGCGCTATTGATTTTTGATTTTCCATCACTGTCAAGTTTCTTTGTTGTACCCTTGATTCTTCAATTAATAATCTACTTGTTAAATTATTAATTGTTTTATCACCTGCTGGGATAGAGTCCCAAGCACTGTAAAAATGATTATATACATCAGGTGAAGTCATTAATATTTTTGTCATAACCATATTGTCCGTTACTGGTTCCCCTGATTGCTTCAGTTTCATTCCCAAATTTGCTACTTTGGAAATATGAGTCGACATATCGTCAGTCACCTCCATTGAATAACTAAAAAATGTCTGTTGAAGCAAATGTACACTTGCTTCGGATTTTTGTTCATAAATAGCAAGAAGTTTTTCCACATATCACACGCATTTTCGCAATTAATCAAATTCTGTAATGGACCATTGTCCACTAAAGTTACAATTAGTTTTTGACACTTACCGTCAGCTCTACTCCAGTCAACAGTTAACCTTTGCCATCTAGCTCTTGCTTCTTCATCAGTTTCTTTTTCTATCTTAGTTATTTTAGAACTAGGTTTTTTCCACTCTCCTGTTATTATTGACGTTAATTCAAATGAGTTGAAAATTACCTTCATTTGAAATTTCCATAACGGCCAATTTTCCACATTAGATAATTTTGTTATTTTCACTGAATCGTCCATCTTGACTTTTCCTGTTTATAAAACTTTGAAGAATAACAAAAATTACTTGTATAGAGAGTAGTTCCTTTGAAGTCCAAGTTTATCCAGATAATGTGTCTCGGCCCATAACCTGTTGAATTTAGGATTATGTTTGTAGATCGACCTGGACAAAAATGACTACACTGCTTTTAGTAATAAGTAACATTTACTAAACGCATGACGTACACATAAGTAATATTAAAATGTAGTAGCGACAGTATGCTAAAAGTCGGCCTTATATACAAGTGACCTATTGACCTAAGTCTCACGCCACTATTTAACAATATCCGATTTGCTAATAATTATATCACATGATATGGCGTGATTTTGCACACTATTAATACCAACAATGATGTTGTTATTGCACAATATGATGATACGTAGTACAATATTAAATTATATTCAACAATTATGGTTATATGTTTCGAAAATATTCAAATCAGCTACTTTTGTGAAACTATGTACCTATTACGTAAACATTTTTTTTTACCTATTAACATAATAATAGCATGAAAATAAATATAATATCCTATACCTACTAGAGCTATTACCACCTCGACAAACGAATGACGTGTTACGTTTACAGCTTCATATATTTGCTTTGTAATAATTATAAATGTATAGCAAAATGTTTTAAGAAAATACATTTCCATTATTCCAGTTAACTAGATAGTATAAATTACTTCAGAACAATATTATCTTTCTATCTTGCTTTCGTAAGTATGGCTATACCTACGATGCGTTCTTGTCTACAATTACCTATTGTAGTTGAACTTGTCCATAATATAATATCGTTCTGAAAAGCGTGGTTTTTTAATTTATTTGTTTGATTTACTGTAAAATATTTAGTATGATAAATACATTCAATATTAAAGCTCAGAATAATATTTTATACGAATCTAAAAGACTTTATATTTCCGAAAATCTAGAATTTTTTCCTTTTTTTCGTAATTGTATAATAAAAATATTCCCCATATATTATTATTTATTTGCGGAAAATATTATGTACATAGCTATTAAATTAATAAACTTTATTATTTACAGTAAATGAAAGTACGTATTATTTATTTATTTTTAATATGTAATTGTCTTATCTAACCTAACCTATACTATAATTTTAAAATGTTTGTGATTTTGATCAAATTCATACAAATTTTAATTTTAAACGGTTATACAAAATGTATGACAATCTATTTTCAATATTTTTTAAAGCAATAACTTTTTAGGAACCATGTACATACAACATTTTTATTTTATTTTTCATAGTAACATAAAATGTACCTACATATATTAAAGACGAACAAATCTGTGAACATCCATAAATATTAGACAACAATTTTTTAAATGATGTTTTGATAATGTAAAGTATGTTAAATACTTATGTCTAGTAATTGCCAATATAAACATTTGGTGAACATTTCAAGACATATCTACATTTTTTTTTAACTGCAAGATAAATATTTCAATAATTTTACATTAAAATGCGGGTGTTTCCATTTTTTTTTTGTTTATCCTTAATATTTTGAAAAGTACTTAAAATTATAATATCGTCCTCCCAATATAGTACCAACTAGATACAATTTTCTTCTAGAAACCACACTTTAAGATCCAACCATTGTTTCTATTATAACACGAATACATTATATACGTGAAAAACATACATATATATCGCGGAAATAACAGTCCCTGAAAAAAATGTATTATCTAAGCTAACTCCTTAATACATTTTGCTTTATAATGATTGATCATTAAATTCAAATTCTTGATAATTTATAATTAACCCTGAGTTATCATGTTTTATAAATTACAATATGATATAATGTAGTAACAATAACATTATAATAATTTTTTTTATAGAGTGGTTGAGTACGTAAATATTATGTATTTTCATAATTTTATTTATTTGAAATTTGAAATTTGTACCCAAAAAATGCATGTGTTTGGAGTCATAAAATATAAATCAAATTTTTTTTTAATCCAATTTTTTTATTATTTATATTGTAACTGTTCATAAAATTAATAAAACAGTTTTCCTAAAGACTTCCATGAAACAAAAGTATGAACCAAAGCCGCAAAACTATTCAATAACATAAACACTAGAGACATACGAGTGTGACACAATATCAAGGATAAACTCGAAATGCTGATTTTTCTTTCCTCAGCGCGAATTTGAAAACCAATAAAGTATAAAATTAGGTGTGATTCACTGCCGAAATCTTGTGGAATCAAGTGAAATACTTAAGAATCGCAGTAGACTGATTATTCAACGTGTGGCTGAATATCATTTCAACATTAACCAGTCAAAAGAGCCTAGAAAATAACACTACCATAATTGGTAGCCCCAAACCTCTCCGACACGTTACCTAGAGGTAAAATACCCTGTAATTATTAGACTCAATTGTTGGCAAAGTATCATTAAAAGTATTGGTATAAAAGTTGGTTAAACATACCCTGTAGGCCAGTTATAGTATTATAACAATTGTGTTAATACTTAACAGAAGTTATCCTAGTCTCTTCCTGGACCTTATATATTCAGTATTTTTTGACATTTAATATGGTTAATAATTACAACTTATTTTTTTTTTAACTATTCAGATGACCAAGCTGGTAAGAAACATTTATTAAGTTTTTTATTTCATTGATCTTTTTTGTTTGTTTGAATAATTCTTGGTGAATTTACATAAGCAATATTTTTCTTCTCTTAAATTTGTTTTTTAGTGAGTAGGAAATCATAATATAAAGTACAATTTTACATCTGGAACACCCTTTATAGTTTAGACGTTATAAGAATTATATTATTCTTTGGATGAGTGTGACTTTTCCCGAATGTATAGTTATTTGGTAAGCCACACTTTATGTGCCTAGCTGTAATTTTATATTTTTAGCCCATATTGGTTATTCGTTCGATTCCTATAACTTTGTAAATGCAGTTTAATAAGTACAAAAATTTAATTTAACTGTACCAATTTAAAATATTTTTTTTAGCTCAATGTTTCTGAAACATGTCTTAATTCTTCATAATTGTTGGCACCTTTTCTGCATTGTGGATAGATGGGACCAAATAAAATTAGATTTTAGACTTTATTATTCTAATTTTAATTAAAATTAATTTTTTTTTTTTTGTAAGTTGTGAAGTTATTTTGAAAGTTGCACCTATACTACAAACTTGTAAATAATATAATATTATAAATAATTAATAAACCATGTAAATATAAAGTATCAAAGTACTGTGCATATGAAAATCAAATTTAGATTGTTTTTTTATTTCTACCAAAAAGTCTTATTTTTCAAAGTTAGTTTTTTAATGGACATAGGTACTGTAAATGTATGGAAAACTTTTTAAATAAACCACTAAACCTTCCTCTTTAATTATAACAATATATTACAAATGTTGTATAATTATACTAATAAATGACTTCCGGGTGTTTTATTTCTAGTTAAAATAGGCAAGTCATTCTTTATAATAATTTTATTTTATACTATGAAACATAATATATTAGATGAATCTTACGTGTTTATATCGCGCATAATAATGGATTCCATGATCTTATAGTAGAAATATATTTTGAGTATTTTATAATATTAATTACTAATTTTTATATTATTCCAGATACAAAAGGTACGTAATCACTTATACTTTGTAAAGTACAATAGTCTTATAGTGTGTTTTCCTAAAAGTTTTCCAAGTCAGGAATGTATGGTTTTCCTTCCTAATTTTTTCTATTCATCAACTGTAATGTAAACTATAACTTTCCAATCTAATTTACTCATAATTAAATGTTATTATAATATTCATATATCGAGCTAAATATAATACCAAGTTATAATTGTCTAAATTTATTATTATTTTTTAACTACTGCAGAAGCGTATCAATAACCTTATATTTAAATAAAACAATACATCAACTTTCACGGAAAAGTTTGACTCCCAACGGTATAGATCGTCTAGAAATTCTTTGTAATGATATATTTTGTAGAAGGACTATGATTAGGTCATCCCTATAATATTTAGATTGCTAGTCATACTGATAAGGTATAATATTATTTATTAAATATCATGTTTTTATTTTGTTTTATTTTTAGAAAAAAGAGGTACGTGCATATTGTATTTATTTATTAGTTTAATTTGTCTAATTTTGTAATTCAGTTTTTGACTAGTGTTTCATAATTCATGTAATGATTATGATCATCAAATTAAAAGTTCACTTGCTCGATAAGTACCAATCTAGCTATAAATCCGTTTAGTTGACAAGCCATCACCCATGATTGTGTATGACTAGGGTTTTAAAATTTCATAAAATTTATTTTCTTGAAAATGTTCATGAAATATAAAAATAAAATGTTTATTATATCTAAAAGTCGTCAACTTCCAAGTGAAAATTTTTAAAAGTTGGTTTGTTGTATGAAACAAAGAAAATATTTAACATATTTACATATAATTTATAATTTGTTTAACAAATCTATAATATAACAAATTTAAACATTACCTTTTAACTCTTAATTTACAAACTCATAAACCAATTCAACATCACAACATATTGTTGAGAGGTATGGCTCTGCGAATGCATATTATATGATACTACCTATATTTTAATTATCTCTTATATTACCTATATTAACAATATTTAGACATAAACTAGGTACCTACTCTTAATGGCCGTGAGTCGTGACCTTTTACAATATACAAAATATGATCTGAGTATTAAATAAAAGAGTCAAGAGCACCTTCACATCACTCCACCAAATACACACAAATATATGACTTATGTACACTTTAGAATTACTGAAAATATGTTATTATATTTCAATGAAATATTTCAAATTCAGAACCCTATGTATGACAATTACTATCGTTGTCCAGACTCCAGATATACCAGTATTATATTTTCTATAAAATGTTGACTCTGTATATCCTAAAGGGTTCTTGAACTTTAAAAATCAATCAACTTACATTTTAAAATGTATTTACTATTAACGGTAAATCCATAAAAACGTATTAATTTTAAATAATAATTATTATTTTTTAGTTTCTTTTGCGCTAAGTATGTATACTTTTCATTTAATTTACACTATAAAATAAAAACTAAACTAAAATTTAATGAAAGTACTTAATATTTTGATTCGTAAAATAATACAACATACAATCAACAATGGTTATACACTAATATTTAGAATTATAAATAAAATTACTGTACATATATTCTAATTGGCTCAATTAATAACCTAATATTCAACAATATATGTTCTGAGCAATGTAAAATTGCCTTATTTGTCCAATTAATTTATGCGAATCGAGAATAATATTATAATGCTTCATGGATCCAATCAAGTCAAATAAACATAGCGAAATAATGAAGATTTACTATACCATAATCTATTTTGTTAAAAGTGACAATTCATGTGTAGTATGAGTGAGCGTGTGTCTTGGTTAAAGGATGTAAATAGTTGTTGTAATTCAGTTATAATTGTTATGATATTAGGTTTTTATTAGACCTTTGTTTTTTATTTAGAATTAGACTCAACCGAATGTGTAAAAAAACGCGTAGTTTACATTTGACGAAGTTTAAAGCAGTCACTGATACTATTTAATATACCATGGTCCATCGGGTTAAGAAAGAAAAAAAATTACAATTTCTTTTATAGAAAATATTATAAATGTATAATCTATTTAGATATAATTTATTGATTATTTAACATTTTATTTTTACAGATGCTCTAAAATTTATAAAAGTTTATATGACGGAAATTCAACGTATGTATAAATATTGTGTATTAATGTATTGGGCATTTTAAATTTTTTATTTATTTCTATATTTTTGTAAGAATGTTTAGTATTTTAACCAATAGAGTTATTTAATTATATGATAATATAGAATTATAACAATAGGAAACTGTCACAATGTAGTTTGTTTTTACAGTAATGAAAAAAGCAATCTCCAATTATTATACTACTAATCAAGATTTTTATAAATAGTGTGTATTAATGTGTAAGAAGTGACAGTGTTGCGTTTCTGGCTATTCTTTAGCATTTGGCCAAGTAACTATGAATATAGAGATGTTGGGTTTGGATAAACTTAGGTGACAGAACAAGTATTAATAATAATAATAGGTGAATAATTATGTATCAGGTAACAAGTACGGTATTTATGGCTAGCGAATACATATCCACAACCAACATCAACAAAATAAATAATAATAACAACTACTGATAATAATCAGCAACAGCGATAGTAATAATAGTAATAAATAAATAAGAATCAGTGACAGTGATAGTAATTATAATACATTTATTTATTAAAATTAAGATATACAGGTTACTCAGCGACGCATAGAAATTTGTTTCCAGAGTGATTCTCACAGTATATCTCCAAAAATCAGTTGTTCACCATAGGAAGAAGTACAGCTAGCACTTTCCGTGTACATAACCATATATTTATTTATCGAAAAAAAAAAATCTATCATAAAAATATACATTGTTTAACTACGTTCCGTTGAGTAACCTGTATATTTTAAATTGAGGCTACAACAGCTGCTGCGATGGTCGTGAAGGTGAGTAGTGACGGTGGCTATGAATAACAGTGAAGGACCGGATTACCTGTTGCATTATATGGCCAAATAAAAATTTAATTTTCGATATCATCGTGCTTGTTCCCCAGAAATGGAAAAAAGAATAATATAAAATGGATAATGTAGATCATTATTATTGGATCACAAACTGAAGAAGCGGATTATTACGGACGCTAAACTCGGCGGTGAAAACGCGAATCTCAATAATCGGTTGAAGCGAGTGGCAACTCGATGATAATCGGCACGACGTCGACGACACTGACATTGGCGAAACGCAACACGGTGGTCGACCCGACTGTCGAATAACACAACCTTTGAAAATATACAGTAATACTGTATGGACTAGTTATGTGCCACGAAGTGTTAACAAATTCAGCAAACACACAGACGCGAAACGGAACACGGTCTACTCGCTTGCTGGAAATTCACTATGCTAAACCGGTTTAAATTTGCCCTTAAAATGTAAATTGGTTTGGTTTTAAGAAGTCCACTGAACTAAACCGATTTAAAATAGGACGCACTTTTTTATACACCACCATAAAAAGCTAGTTTAAAAAAAAACGGTTCCTCTTCATTCCCTGCTGATTTTTAATAATTCCTCTAATTATATGCTATTATCACAGTTGACCGGCTATTAACTATTTGATAGGAAAATACATTTTAAAAGTGAAGGCAAACCGATCTGAACGATAGAATTTCTGAATAAATCAGTTTAAAATTGTTTCCACACCGATTATATAAGCAATATTTTGTAAAAACGGGAAGTCTTACAAAATATTTTTTAGTTTAAAATAGAACAGAATTCCAATATTTTCATAGTAATAATAATTACAGTAAAATTGGTTTGTGTTGATTAAATATTTACCTTGTTTGTGGTATAAAAATGTATCTTTATAAACGTATAGAAATCGAGTTTTTTACACGTTTGTTAAAAAGCGGTCTTATGAACACAAACAATAAATCTAATACTAATTTATTTTACAGATCTACCATCAATGGAAGATGCTGTTGCACCATTTTGTGAATATTCTTCTCAATCGAAGTCATACAAAGTTTGTCTTACCAAACTTTTTAATATTGATAATATTGATATGAAAATCATCAAAAATGACTCACCTAAAACTAAGGAGTTAACGTGGACACTTTGATACACTTATATTTTCAGTGTACCATTATAGTTTAGTTTTTTTTCATCATAGTTGGTTACTTCGATACCATATCATTAAAAATTTAGGTATCGAAGTTGCCCAAAACGGTGTGTTACTTTGATAGCATTTTATAAAGATAAATACCTCAGAAGATAACATTAGAAATTTAAAAATTAAAATGTTTAAATATTGAGGATAATTAGCTGGAACTAAGATTTGAATTTTGAGAGCTTTATCGTTTATAATACAAAAGTTATCCATAAAATAAAATATAAATCGTAATAACTCACTAAAAAATTATCAATGTAACCCCATATCGTTTAAATATTTTTTTTTATCATTTTAATATAATTGTAGGTATTGTATTATATTACATCATACGATATTATATTAACACTATTGTAATTATAAATGCATACATACTACTATTAATTCATATTAAAATAAATACGATGTTTTCGGAAAAAAATAATAATTTAACACAATATATTGTATTTTACTAACATTAATTAGTACCTAACTATTATTAACTAATAATATATTTTATATTTATTTAATTTGTTTAATGGCTTTATGAGCCGTTTAGGCTCTAGGCCACCAAAACTACTTTCTTTCATTGATCTTTATCGTATGCCTGCTTCAATCTACTCCAATTTTTTGTAATAATTCCTTGATACTATACTTCCATATCCTTGTCAATCTGATGCATCCAGGGCTTGGAACCTTTATGATTTTTTTGGTTTCGGTTCCTATTCAGTTCTTCAGAAAAATTAAAATTCTTAACAGGTTTCGGTTCCGGTTCTTAAAATTACAGGATTAAGGTTTCGGTTCTGATACCGGTAAATACCAGTATTTATAGGTATATATTTTTTTTAAAAAGTAAAAAAAAACCAAGTATAAACTTCATATATATATATTATCTAAAATGATAAAATCAAATTATAACAGAATTATTGGGTTTAAGGACTTAGTAAGTTTACTATAACTTTGTTTTGAAAACACCCAAAACGAATTTTAAAAATAGGGTTGGCTCTTGTTGTAAGAAGTGGAAGTCAGTGCATTGTATAATTTGATACTCAAACATTCAAACACTCAAATATTCAATGGTCTCTATAAAAAGTGGTTTTATTTAAATAATAGCCTAGAATTTTGTATGATGTGCATGTGGTCAACTTTGTAGTTGTTTATGTCACCAATTAGCTTACTTAACAATTGAGAATGGAACTCTGCCTCAATATATTATCTTAAATTATAGGTTCTTGAAAATTAGTTTTGATACATAGGTAATTTGTACAAGGTATATAATTTTCTATTGAAAAGGATATTGAAATAAATAGTCATTAATCAATAGATTCCAATTTATACAGCCTTAAGCCTTAAGCTATAAGATCCTTAACTAACTTACTCTGTGGCTGTGGCTGTGGCCTGTGAATCTGTGGCCCTGTGAGTTGTAAAATTCAGTTAGAACTACTGACATTTATACCAGAAATTGTACAATAGGTAAATAAAAATTATTGTAAAAATCATATTTTGTGTAAATAGGTACTTAATTTAATACTTAACTGATGATTTTTAGTATAAATTAAAGTAACAAAATTACTATTCTACTAAAAGTTAGTTTTATTAATTGACTTTTTCTTATTTCAACTTTTAAGTTCCAAAATCTGAATTCATTTTAGATAATTTTCGGTCTTATATAATAAGAGACTGAAAAATAAATTATTTTACTTTTAAACATTAATCTAGAATAGACATTAAAAAATAGTATTTTTGGTGGTTTAAAAGACAAATTCTATAGTTTATTTTTAAAAAAAAATTCAATGTAATAAAATATTAAAATAATCTTATGAACAATTATTTTCTATACTTAAAAAACAGGTTAACTGATCAGTATACATTTACAACCAAATTTTATGAATCAACTATTATTATTTAATATGTATTACCTACCTAAATATATTAAATAATTAAATAAAACAAGAACTGAAAAAAACCGAAAAAGTATCTTCCGGTCTATCCTATCTTCTTATCGGTTCCGGTTCCGATTTAGATTCCAAAGAAAATCAAAAAAGGGTTTTGGTAAGGTTTTTAATGAAACTTTACAATAATATAGCTTATTCATCAGAATAACGCATAGGCTATAATTTAAATTAAATTTAAATTAAAATTTATTTACTAAGTAATTATAATAATTGTATTGTATAAATTATTTTTAGCCAGCGACTATTTGTTACTAAAAAAGGTATATGTAGGTATACAATTTACACATTTTTAAAAAAAAAAAAAATTAAATTAAGAAAATTCACACAATATATCTTTATAAATTGTAGCCTATGTGTTATTCTGATGTATATTATTGTAAAGTTTCATTAAAATCCATTCAGTAGTTTTTACGTGAAAGAGTAACAAACATACTTACAAACCTTCGAGTTTAATAATACTAGTAGGATATTTGTTTAGACCTCTGTGAAGAAAATAGACAAATTTAAAAAGGGTTACATTTTTTTTTTTTACTTTTTAAAATGGGTAAAATTTTAAAAAATGATAAAATTTTTAGGGAAATTTTGGAAAAAGGCTAAACGGATTTAAACAAATTAGTTTCTTTAAAAGGGTTATTTATATGGATATTTTTAGGAAAGAGTTAAAACATTTTGAAAAAGGTTATTAAAAAAAAAAATTAAATAAAATTTTTTTTTTTTTAAGTGTTGCATTTTTTACTTTTTTTATTTTTACTATTTTTTATCAAAGTTATACCAAATAAAAACTATAAACTTTGGATAGCTTTGATACTTTAGAGTTCATTCATACACTTACGTACAAACAGCACTGGGCCCGTGATCTACCAGCCTACCTGATAATATATTGCTGCGAAACAGAATTTTTATTCCGGGCAACCGAAAATTTAAGATAAATCTAGAACATCATACACCGAATATTTAATAACGCTGATGCGTACCAAGTCTCGTTAGTAAAGAACGAGATTGTTGGTCACGCGATGAATGTAATTTTACCGGTGATGGTGAGCCTTATAGTCACACTGAGCCTTTAATAGAGGTGCTTATAATAATAACAACGCTAACGCTGAAAGTGAACTCGCAAATTCCCGCAAATGTCGACGCATCTTTTGGTATAAATTTCAAAATTTTTGAGCGCCATGGGTGGGCTACGTGAACTTTGCCAACCCATTCATATTTTGTTTGCAGCTAGAAAACATCTAACTTGCAAATTCTCGCAAATGTTGTCACATCTTTTGGTATTAATTTCGATTACATAAATAAAATCTAAATAGAATAAAATAATAGTTGTATAAAAAAGGCCAAGTTAAATACAATAACAAATTCTACATGGAATAAAAAAATCTAATTTGTAAAAAAAATATATTTTGAATAGTCTTAAAAAATATAAAAATATAATTAGAATAAAAAAATTAATTGTTTGATTAAGGGCAAGTTAAATATGTACTTATTCAAATAATGTCCAACTAATTTTAAGAGTGGTCAAACAGTATCCAACAAATCAAGATGAAAATTTTTTATCAGGGTGAAATTTCGCTAACGTTAAGTTGTGTTGAAGTATAGTTGGCAGCACAAAAGTGTCTAAAGCTTGTAACGTGACAAAATTATCCCCGTAGTACAAACTGAAACCGGTATATATTTATGGGTCGTATATACACACATCTATGTATGCCACCATATAAAGTACGGAGAGATAAGGCGTACCCAGACCCGTCATAACTTCTACACAACTTTCAGTGCTGTCCAAAATTAGTCTAAGTAAATTTAAATAAAGTCCAAAATCTATATATGTAAAAATGTTTATTCAATGTTCAAAATCCACGATTCTCCGATCTAAACAATCTCGGATCCGTGGTGGTCGGTACCCTTTTGGGTCCGATCGTAAGGGGAACCTTACAAGCTCTAATGGCAAAACTTAAGTCCAACAAGTTTGTTGAATGTATTTCATGTCGTAGTTGTGCTGCTAACTTTATGAGGTTCAAGCATTGTACAGCATTACAAAAAACATTATATAAAATACTAATTAATAGTAATAATAATATTATTTACAAGCAATTTTAGTGTTGAACTGTTATGACAAAATAATATTATGGTTGCTCGTAGGTAGTGTTTGTGAATTTCATTATAATTATATAAAGAATATTTTTATCAAACACGATATAATATTATAGTACTAGCGAAAAATATCAATTGTTTTTATTTTTGTATTATAACTATTATAATACCCACAAAATACCTGATGGTAAATACCAAATTTCAATTCTTATAAAGAATTGTGGAAATGAGTTTAATGATAAAAAGGATGACTCGCAAATTCTTGCAAATAACACGCTATCGTTTAATATAAATTTTGAAGTCATAGGACAACATGGTTGGGCCAACTTCAGGGTCGAAAATCTGGATTTGCGGGTAAAGGGTCAACTCACAAATTTTGAAAGTGAACTCGCAAATTTTTGCAAAAGTCGACGCATTTTTTGGTATAAATTTCGAAATTTTTGAGCGACATGGGTGGGTTACGTAGACTTGGCCCACCCATTCTTATTATGTTTGCAGCTAAAAAACGGCTAACTCGCAAAGTCTGAAAGTGAACTCGTAAATTCTCGCAATTAACTCGCAAACTATTGGTGAAGATTTTGAGTCGCTACACCAAAATAGGTGGGCCAAGTTCACGGACGTGAAAATGTGGCTGTTCGTGCGACGACTGGTGGCCGTTGCGTAGAGTTACGGTGACAATATACGTGCGTTACGTTATGTAACGCCGTCGTGCATAATATGACTCTACGCAACAAAAGCATTGACAAACTTTGAGTCATATAAGAGTTTGTACATTTAACGGATTACGAAGTGCACGGGATCAGCTACTATAATATAATTTAAAACAATAAGATATAACTTAATAAAAGATAATTAGATTAATAGGTACATATAATAATAATAATAATACATACAATATTTATTGGGTCGTTTGACGTATACTTTTTAGAAAAGTGAGGAATATAAAATAATTTATTGTTGCGAGTGTAGTGTAATAACGTAGAAATAAGAAAAATATATAATACAACTCCTGTCGATAGTTATAATAAAATAGTAAAGTTAGAATAGTAAACTTACGCTATTACCTTCTTCCAGGTGCTCGGAAGGCTCTCGAGATCGTGTATTCGAGAATTAGATCAAATACACCGTATAATATAATTTTATGTAAAAAGCACATATAATGTAATAACTGCAATCAATATAAGATATAATGTTAAATGCCATACTTGATTCGCAGTTGTTTATGGATAATGTTGTAGGAATTTTCGGTGACACAAAGTAATACTTCAAATACACAAATTGAATTAAAGAACGCAATAATTATTGCTTAACATAAGATTTCCAGTTTTCGCTCGTTGAAATCAGTATTGAGATTTGAGAGGTTGTTACTTGGTGACTGGTGCTCATGCACTGGTTTAAGGGACGACACGGATATGCCGACCAAAGAGTGGTAGGTGGTTTTATCAAAGGTTTTTGTATTTCCCTGAACTAGATTTCTCTTCGGCGGCAAAGACCTTTTTGTCGATGACAATAGTTTTATTGGGGATGACCGATTTCTACGAACGACAGTCTGGCTATTACTTATTATTCTATACAATTTTATTTTATGACTATAATGGTGTGTGAGCATATAATTACAGTAGTGTTTATTAACTTTGAAATTTAATTGGCTTAATAAAAATGAATCATCAATCACGTTATTTAGCAATTTGGAGAGAAAGGTGTTGTATGATAGATTTTTTACATAGTTTTAAAGCTTCTAAGTTTAATAATTTTAAAATGTTTTCGTAACCAGAATGAGGAGTTCTTCGAATATTACATTTAGTTCATTTTAATCTGAGAACTTTATTTTGCACTTTTTAAAGTTCATCATTATGTCTGGAATTGTGGTAGTTCCAAATTAATGGACCGTATTCTAATAAGGAATGGACTAGTGAGGTATATAGGCATTTAAGGGCAACTGGATCATGAAAGTTTGAACAGATTCTTATTATCATATCAAATATAGCCAAATATAAGCTATTATTTATCTCTGATACATGAGTATTGAATAATAGTTTAGAATCAAATAAAATCCTTAAATCCTTAATCAAGGGCGAACGATGTTAGTTGATGTCGATATATGATAATTAAGATGAGGGGGATTGTGCTTTTTGAAGTAAGTTACAATTTGTCATTTGTCGATATTCAATGAAAATTGAAAGGCCATTTGAAATGCACTATTAATTAAATGCAGTTCAATCACTTTGAAGGAGTTTAATATCATCGAGGGAAGTCATTGATTTGTATATTTTTGCATCGTCAGCAAATAATAGAATGTTGGAGTGTTTAATGGAGAATACCGTTTCATGTATAAATAAATTAATTAGGAAAGGGGAGAGGTGATCGCCTTGAGGAATATAAATATATTATGAAATATTATGATTAATTTACCTGAGTATGTAGTTTTATTCGTGGATAAGGGGTTGAGTTCAATGCTCAAAGTCACTGTGGTGTATAACGTATATAATAGGTATTTTGATTTGTACATATTTATTTGTTTCGTATTTTAAGTGATACTTCTCTCTGAGATCTATGTATGATATTGATGTGATTCGAATCTAATTTAAGTTACAAAGTACTCAGAGTGATGGCTATAGTTTGAATAATATTCGTATCTGATCGGTACTTCTAGTTTCCACTTAGATATTTTAATGATTTTACACCTTAGATATTTATTATGTTCGTTGTCACCATATAGAACCTTTTACGGACATTAATAACAACCCGAAAACCTTCTAACCTATGAACCAATATGAGATCTTACGATTAATATATACTATTCTACGTGGTAGATAGTTTTAAGTTTGGTGGAAATAAATAATTAACAAATTGATTTGGTGAGTAGTACAAGATAAGTAACGAAGCTCATACCGAATGTTTGAATGATACAATATACATACAAGTGTGAACGCATTTATTTAAATCCCGAAGCAAATATCGTAGTGCATACTGGCTTTTATGTTGTGTCTTGAGGCTCCTTTGGAACTCACTGCCCTCCCTCGACGAACTGGTGGACTGGACTGATCTGACTAAAGTGGCAAGCTGTATCGATTTTGTCATACCCTCATATTGAACGATTTTTGTGTAATCCCTTCGTTGTCGGTGTGTTTCGATTGAACGGGACATTAAAATATTGATGTGTTTATGATTTTATTTTGTGTGGTGTGACAAAGGTGCTGCTGTGTTTAATTTATAGTGTTCTTTTTACTTAACATCTGATCGGATAGGTCTTGAAGTAAAGTATATTAATTTGAGTTACAGTGCATTTATGATTTTATAATGTGAGTGACGTCTAGCTTAGTTGATAATTGATTGTATTGTTTTTAATAAACGTTTGATCAGAGAGATATTAAATATTATATTTATGTGTTGAATGTGTCACATGTGTATATGAGGAATACATATATATATTTAAGCCTAATATGTATGTATATGTACATTGAATCACTCCACATCTATATGAGATGTAGTTATTCCATGTTTCGATCGCTCTGTGTCAATACTACGCACGTAATTATTATATGACGTATTAATTTTTTTTGAACAATTATTTTAAAATGTTTAAATGCGACCAATGTTCTTTGGGATTCGTATACAAGACGAATCTGATCGCTCACTGGAAAACACATCTTGAAATGTTTAAATGCCGACAATTTTCTTCGAGATTTAGCCGTAAATTTAATCTGGCTAGGCACGAAAAAAATCACATTACCGAACGTATCCCGTGAGGCATTACGTTCAGTTACAAGACCAGCCTCAATAAACATTTGAAAAATGCCCATGGTATGTATTTTTGTGTTCACTTTATGTATTTATTATATTTTAATTTTTTATCAGGTATAGTACAAATCGCGCCACACGTTTTTGTACCGGACTTACAACCTGGTACATCATATGTTCTTAAAGATTGTGCATCATCTGCACTAGATAAACAAAATGTTCGCATATCACCCATGCGAGATACCATGATGAGTGAAATTACGAGTAACGTGAATGAATACTGGGAGGTTCTAGACACCGTCGATCTTCACGGACAAAATGATCGCTTATCAGCAGAACAAGATAACACGATGGACGAATTTTGGTGAATGATGATGAATGTTTGGAAGTTCTAGACACCGTTGAGAATCTTGGACTTAATGATTTTCAAGGTTGGCAATTTTTTTTTTTTATAAACGCGCAATAAGCTAATTGTTTTTTTTTTTAAAAAGGATTCATACACTACGCTTGATAACGACAATCGTGTTTCCAGTGCCAATACAACGTCGGCTGTTAGGACAAAAAAATTACGTTTAAATCTCATTAAGTCTCCAGGATTTACATAAATCTCTATACATCATCAAACCAAACAATTACCTGATATTACGCAAAAAATACCAGCAATATTCAAAACTATATCTACTTTCTTGATTCGATTAAATCCGAACTAGTCGATTTACTAAAATCATTTGCGAATAAAAATCCGATCAAGTTTAATTTAAAACTTGAGGCAACATATAATATACCGAATGTAGAATATTTATCGGAAAACCGTGCTTTTAAACCTTCAACTAAGGTGATTTTCTGTGATACCGGAGTACAGAAAATTGTTGAAGAGACATTTGCTAAATTAATGTGAGAGCAAGATGAGTAAGCCAGTAAAGATAGCGGATTCACATTACAGTGTATTGATGGATTAATGCTAAGTATATATAAATATACACCTATGGGTACATACATACAATTACCAGATGCAATAAAAAATTAAAAAGCCGTAATTAATCCGCAGAACTCAGATTCACAGGGCTTCAAATGGGCAATCCTAGCAAAATATGTCACAGGAAATAATAAACATCGTGTTGCTGATAATTATTTTAAACACCAAGAAAAATATAATTTTACAAATCTATCATTTCCAACACCACTACAACAGGTTAACATTTTTGAAAAAAATAATCCACACGTTTCTGTCAATGTTTACGGTATCGACAAACAATTTCATTCACCGAAATCTCCGTACTATAAAGTATTTCCACTAAAAGTAGTACATGAAGAAAAGGACGAAAACAGCCACTATAGCTACATCTCTAATTTTTCAAGACTCATCGGGTCACAAAAACTCAAACATTATAGACAATTAATTTTCTGCAAATGGTGCTTTACATCATTTGATAAAAAACAATACAAATATAAATAAAACGGAGTTGCAGGACTTGAGCAACATAAATTAATATGTGGGGAACATAAGCCCATACTACCTCAGGTACCCGAACCCGGATCAATACCTCGAGTTTACTGCATGAGATAAAACACAACGTAACCCTATAGTAATTAACGTGGATTTCGAAACAATTCTCAAGAAAAGTGATGAGCAAATTGGAGAAAAACAACAGCTTTTCAAAAACACGAAGCCATGAGTTATGGGTTTATGGTTAAAGCAAATGAAGAAATACCAGTAGAATTGCTTGAAAAAATCGGAATTCCAACATCACCTGTAATTTACCGTGGAGATAAAAATAGTAAGGACGTGGCGAAACATTTTGTAGATAGTATTGTGGAAATAGGTCAAAAAACTGAAAAACTGCTCAAAACAAACACCCCTATAGTTTTCACTGTTGAACAGCGGAGAACACATGAAACATGTAATACTTGTAATTTATGCAAGATCAAATTATCTCGTGAGAATCATAAAGTGGCTGATCATTGTCATTTATCAGGAAAATTTAGGCAATCATTATGCAATACGTATAATCTTAAACTTCAAACACCTAACTTCGTACCGGTATTTTTTCATAATTTGTCAAATTATGATGCACATTTTACTGTCACTCGTCTTGGTTATGATACAAACTCCATATCGGTAATACCAAACAGCAAAGAAAAGTTTATTACGTTTTCAAAATATATAAGCAACTCCTTCACATTAAGATTTATCGATACACTAAGATTTATGGCCTCTAGTTTATCAACACTTTCAAAAAATTTAATTACACCAGGATTTTAAAAGTTTAAAGACAGTGCAAAACATTTTTCTACACAGGATTTACCACTAGTTACTCGTAAGGGGTATACCCGTACGACTATACAGATGATTGGGATAAGCGTGAAGAAACCAGTTTACGCCGGATGTTTAAGACATCCTATAATAGAGTTATTTAACTTTGTATTCTAAGTTTTTACTTTGTACTATAAGATTTGGAATTTATGTGAGTTGATAAATTAGTCATGAACATTAATATATCAACATAAATAATTAGTAAAAATGTCCCAAAATTAATACTAACTAGTTCCAATATAACATCTATTTTGTATATTTTGGTCTATTAAATTTGAAAAACAGAAACTTGTGTCTCCACAGGACGCTGAAAGTAGTACAAAAAAAATTAAATAATTTGAAAAATTGGCTTTGAGAGATGGAACAAACTCTAGAAATAAAAAGATCTTTGGTAAAACCAAAAATTAAGTGATGTGATATATTGAAGATTGTTGTATAATATTGTGTGTTCTTAATTACACACTATTATCCAAACAGAAAATGTCACGAAAACAATAAATTCCGAATCAATATATAATTGACGTTGATTTCCGTTTGAAAGTCATGACAAGTCGATTCATAAATTATTATAGTCATTAGTAAAGTATCTTGAAAATACCATGTGTAAAATGTTTAGTGATATTATGTGATGATTGGATCATAAGAGATTAGAGAACCATTCCACTAATCAATTCATGGTATCTACTCAAGCATTGTTCCATTTATTTTAATTTTAATCATTTTAAAATTTTATAGCTTTTTTAGATAAATGTAGGGATTTAAGTGGTAAGGATATTGTAATTTACAAATACTATTATTTTATTACATCCTTATTTTTAAGTATATTTGACATAAGTAGAAGCGTTAAAAGGCGGATCAATTTGGAAGACTCTGGCATTAGATGGTTGGAAAATAATGGCTGTGAGATGCGCCTGATGGTCCGAGTGGCTAGAAAAACCCGAAGAAAAAAAGAGAAATAAAAGTGAAAAAAAGATGATTAAGTATTTAAAAAGAATTAAAAATTTGATGTATACTTTGTATTAATATTGGTTGATATCAACATCCTAATTTAAAATTTCACAAAAACAATAAATTCCTAATCAATATTTAATTAGCGTCAATTTCCATTTGAAAGTCAACTTGTCGTATTTATAAATTATCATAGCAATTAGGAAAGCATCTTAAATAGAACATATGAAATGTTTAGTAAGATTTGGTGATTGGATTATAAGAGATTAGTGAACCATTCAAGTTATCAATTTCTTATAGTAAATCTATTCAAGCATAGTTATCTATAATTTTAATTTCATTATTTTTAAATTTAATAGCCACGTATAAGGAAGAACATGGACTTAACGGTAAGATTATTGTAAACATATATACATATACATATTTTAAACATCCTTTTTATTGATCTCAAATTAATTTTAGTTTTAAAGGGGGCTGCATTCTGTTATCTTTTATGGAAATTAATATAGGTGATTTAACCGGATGACGTAAAAGTGACTTGTAAGTGTGTGAAAAGTGAACGCGCATGAGTGTGTGCTAGTTTAATAGTATGTAACCGTATTAAGTCAATAGTTCCTAGAAATATCCAGAATTATAACAGTAGAACCGCATAATTAATATTCACCGTACATATTTTAACATACGTACACACAGGTATTGACGATAATAATATTCAATTATAAAACATTTTTTGATTTAAAAAAAAGTGACTGTTTGACCAAAAAACTCGAAAAAATTGAAAGAATTTGTATTGACAGATTTACATTATTAAAACTGATTTAAATTAATAAAGAAATTTACAAGGTTATTAAAGAGGTGTTTGAATATCTATTTTTCAGCTAGCTGTGATATCTATGAATAAAAATACAATATTTTTTAATAATTATATTATTCATCGTGACACTAACAATATTCAGAATATTAAAAACCACATATTCATTTAAATCTATTACACTTCTTCAACAATCATAATCTGTTTTCAATATCAAAATCCGACAATTCAAACTTACACTTTTTTCTGGCTATTTGGCTTTAAATCCATAAGATCAGAGGCAGATCTTGCACTAGGTATAGAAATTACGACGAGGAAATAATAGAAAATATTGTTATGCTTAGTTATTCAAATCAATTAAATTCATTAAAAAAAATTTTTATTCTTCAACAATGACAAGATAAAGCTCTCATGTGATTACATTGAATACGCAGTAAATATTTGTTTTCATCACCACACAACGTTACAATTGGCCAAGATATTAGTAATTGTATGATAATGTCAAAAAGACTCGCATCACAATTCAAAAACTAATTCAACAACTTAAACAAATTATTTTAGAAAAAAAATCGGGAATGAGGTGATGGGGACGTAGAAGTATTAAAAGGCTAATAAAATAGAAAGACTCTGAAATTTGATTTGGAGAATATCGGCTGTGAGACGGGATGATCCTAGTTTTTTCTCTGTATGTGTTCATTGAAACGACCTCAAGATCTTTGTCAATTTTCATCGCAAGTGGGTAAAAGGGGATCATGTAATCTATTTATCTATATATAAATATCAGTGTACGCATGAAAGTACCCCTCTTTTCCAAGGGGAGACATGTGTGGTCTCCACTCCTAGTGGAGTGGGACCTAGTTGGTATCCGGATGTGGGTAAATGGATACTATAAGAGACTAGTGAACCATTAAAGTAATCAATTTCTTATGGCAAATCTACTAAATTATAATTTTATATAATTTTGATTTAAGTATTTTTAAATTTAATAGCATTACATATGGATAATGATGAAAAGAAGGGTAAGATTATTGTAACTAACAGATAAATCTTTATATTTACATCCTTTTTTGAAATATATTAGACCTAATTGAACTTGAAGAAGTTGATCCCAAATTAATTTTAGTTTTAAAGGGGAATTATTTCTATTGTGATTTAAGACAATTTGTAGAGGAGATTTAACATGATGATATCAGAGTGCCTTATAAGTGTATACAACGTGAACGCACAAAAGTGTGTGTGAGTCTAATAATATGTAATCACTAATCGTATTAGGTCAATATTTATTATTTTATTATTAAGTTAAATATCCTGAATTATATCAGTAGAACTGCGTTATTTTTATTCACTGTAAATATTTAACTTATGACGCACTGGTATTGATGACCAAATTCAATTATAAAATATTTTTTGATTTAAGAAAAGTGGCTGTTTGACCAAAAAGCCTGACAAAACTGAAAGAATTTAGTTTGACGGAATTACATTTTTAAAACTGATTTAAATTGAATTCCGAATCAATACTTAATTGACGTTGATTTCCGTTTGTAAGACGACTGGTCATTTATTATAGTTGTTAGTAAAGTATCTTAAAAATACCATATGTAAAATGTTTAGTGAGATTAAGTTGCCCATGATTAGATCATAAGGGATTAGAGAACCAATCTAATCCACTAATCAATTTATGGTACATACTCAAACATTGTCCCATTTAATTTAATTTTAATCATCTTTAAATCGTATAGCTTTTTTAGATGAATGTCTTAATTTAGACGGTAAGGATATTTTAACAAATACTTAATTTTTTTACATACTTATTTTAAAGTATATTAGACATAAATGTAGCATAGTGTATACGTATAATTGGCGTTTATGATCTTAAAGGTAAATTGAATTTTTTTTAACTTTACATATTTTAATAACACATAGATATTTAGATATCTCATCATAAAACAAATTACATTTATCATTTTTTTTTTAAGTAACATTCGAACTCCAAAAGATTGCGTGGTTAATAAAATGTACGTCGTATTGTTGCTCTTGTCCATTAAATTGTCATATATTATTCGTGAATCGTGTTGATTATTTAATCAGTATTTTGATTTTTTTTTCTTACCCTGAGGAGCTTCTCAATTGACTTACACAAAACAATTAATTCATACCTATCTCAATTTATTTTAATATTTAATATGATACCTACTTTAGAGTTTTTCAGCTCATTAGCCTCACTTAGTATATAACTGTAATATTTGTATAATTTTTAATTCTTTAAATTTTTTCGGATTAAATTTTTGCCTTTTTATATGTTACAAAACGGCAGAATGTTTACGACATCGTATCTAATACGACCGCGCTAACCGTGAAAACTACTGAACCGATTTGGCTGAAATTTTTTACTGTTATACCACACTCTGCTGAAGGTTTTAGTACTACTTTTTTTTTATTGACAAAAGTAGTTTTCTCGGTTAGCGTGGTCGTAGAAAAACACTTATAATTTTATATAATAGTATAGATTAAAGATAAAAATGAATGTTTGTGTGTAGATTGGACCTCTGGGAAGAAGATAGGCTAATTTAAAAAGTGTTAAATTTGTTTTTTTTTTATTCATCAGATTTTAATACGGTTGCGTCAAGCTTTTGTATTAATTAATTATATTAATCCTCCCTAGCTGGAATTAAGTGAAAATGACAAACTTGGTACAATTTTGATACTTTAGAGTTAAATCATACACTTACGTACAAACAGCACGCGGTCCGCGATCTACCGCAGGTAGATTGCCCACCTGATAATATACTGCTGCGAATCAGAATTTTTATCCCAGGCAACAGAAAAGTTAAGATAAATTTTGAACACCATACACCATACACCGAGTATTAAATAACGAATTAAACAAAGTTTGAGTCATATAGAATTAGTACATTTAACGGGCAACAAAGTGCCATCGGGATCAGCTAGTAATACCTATAATATTTGTTTGATTGCAAAATATATAAATTAAATACGTGAAATTCTAGTGTCCACTGCTAGACATACAACAACAGTTATATTATTATTTTTACGAATTCGTAATAAACCTAATTAGTGTATCATAATAAGTATCCTAGTATTCGTTTAATTTTATCACAAAGAAATCCATATCTAAATGTAACTCAAATAACGTGTCAGATATTAAAAATTAATTAAATACTTTATAAGTTGTATAATATGCTCTAAAGTTTAAATTGTATTTTTATTTTTGGTTGAGTCGTATATGTTTACGGGTTTTTTATTTTTTTGTTGACTGAAGGTTAACGATTCATAAAAAAAAAATTAAATGAACGATCCAATGAACGCGTTCGTTTTTTAACAGAACGTGAACGTGAACGCGTTCGTTTGAAAAAAAAACACGAACGTGAACGTGAACGAGTTCATTTTTTTAATGAACGTTCCGCATACTGGTTTAACTTATGTTAATGATTCACATTTTTTTTTTTTTGAAACATAGTTAAAATGCTATTAATTATTAAAATTGAAATTAAAAGTCACTCCATTGAAAATGTTCATTTAAATTGTATATAGTTATAATTAATAATCTATTCATTATAATTATAATTTTTTGTAGATGAAATTAGTAAGTATGCATATTTTTAAAAACATTATTTTTATTAAAATTTCTTATTTTATTCAGTGCGAAATGTCAAAATTATATTATTATAATATTAAGTACTTTGTCCATAATGTGGATTCCTAAAACCCATAATTAAATAACCTTCAAATGTAAATCACACAAAATAATAAGGGTATATTTAAATATGCACATTGGTACCCACACAGCATTTGGGAAATGATAATATTTTGTGAATGTCTTAAAGTGGTTGAATAATGAATATTTGACTAACAATATTTTATAAATATTTTTTTCTTATGGTAAAAAAATATTATACTATTTGATTGTATAAAAATGTTGACTTAATATTTTTATAAAGTTTCTGTAATGTAATAATGTTTTTTGAAAATATATGATTAAAATATTTTGTGAATGTTTTTTATAAAATATTTCCTAATTATTTACGCAACTTTTTAAAATATTTTTACAACTATATTATTTTCCTGAAAATATTTTTACCATAGTTGGGAAATATTTTTATGCTGTATGGGTAGTCAATATTTGTAATATTCACACATCGGAATTCATAAATTTGTATTAGAGATACAGAAAACCAAAGATGTTTATCACATTGAATACAACCATAAAGTGTATGCACTTCTTAATTGTATCTAACATTGCATTATTAATAACATTTGTATAATATTTTTTTTTTTTTTGCAGAGGCGATTAGTAAGTATATTTTATGTTTATTGCCATATTTTTACTTTCCTTCTATTGAAATGATCGGATGACAAATCAAAAATAACAATCTGAAAGACTTTTTTCCCCAAAATTTAGATTCTTTGCATTTCTCAAATATTATGTCTATAATCTATTTTACTCTACATTAGTAAGTTAAATATTATTATTTACAGATGCAGAAGGTACGTATTATTCTAAATGTTTAGATTCTGACCATACCCTATATAATATGTAATATGTAATATAATTGAAAAATGTTTATGATTTTAAAGAAACTTATATAAATTTTAACTTTACACGACTACAATAGGTTAGGTTAGGTTAGGTTAGGTTAGGTTAGGTTAGGTCTAAGAAATTAGAATTATATGTATTTTCAACAATGTTTCAGTTACTTTTGTGGTACCATACTGTATTAACAAACGAATGAAGTGCTACATTCTAAGCCTCATATTTGCATTTTGCGTTATAATACTTATAAATGTATAACTTATGTGAATATCTTTCTCTTTCTAAAAGTTTAGAATAGCATTTCATATGAATCTAAAATACTTTATATTTCCGAAAATCTATAATTTGCACTTCTATCGTGATTAGTAATCACTGATTACATATAAATATGCCTCTAAACTATTATCTATTTGTGGAAAAAATATTGTACATAGTTGTATTTGTATAAAACTCAGATAAGTAACTGGGATTAAGGTTGGTTAAACTACCCTGTAGAGCAATATTATAGAATTATAAAAATTATTTTAATATTTGACAGAACCTATCCGTGTCTTTTTCTGGACATTTTATAGTATAATACTAGCCGACCCGTCACAGCTTCGCCCATGATTGGTTGTTTATTTTGCCTTCGGACGATGATGTGATCGGCAAGTAAATATAAAATATGGTTGATGAAAACGTATTGAATTGTTTCTGGCGGTATAGACGATGAATATATTTTAACTAAAACTAATGAAGATACAAAAGAAATACGAATTTATCTGTTGTCGATAAAGAATTTTATAAAACCTCTAAGTATATAACGTTTTTTGTTCTATCTCCTGTTGAAATCAAAACCATTAGATGATGCAGGTCTCCAGTTCGAGAAAATCCCACGTATAATTGTCCACGTGAAAAGCACTCAGAACCAACGTACCTAAATGTTTGATCTTGAGCTTTGTTCATCGTAATCGCAAACGAAATTTTAACAGGGAATTGAAGCCGCTTGAATGAAAACGGCAAGTCAGTGGGAATCGTAGGAATTCTTGGAATGTATGCGATTTCTACTCTGTTGGCCCAGTAAAAATTAAGGCTTCAATAATATTATTTCAAAAAGATTTTATTTGTAGTTTTGTACCGTTACATAAGTTCGGTGGTTGGAGATTACGTAATAATGTAATTGGAGCATCAACTTTTAATTTTAGCTTATGAGTAGGAAATCCCGAAGGAGAAAGTGAACCGAGAAATTCTTGTGGATAATAAATAGCATCACCTGTTAATGTAACAGTATGAATAGATAAATATTATCTAGAGTCTCCATCGAATTTTAGAAGGATAATGTCATTGGTTTCTTCTGCTGTTAAATTTCTCGGAGAGATAATAGCTCGTTCAGATAGCCACTGATAAGATTTATTGAACAGATTAAAAATGTCAGAATAAACTGCGGAAATCAACTCTTCCATATTATTTACCACCCGTCCAATCGTGTGATTGACAGAAATTTAACCATTATAATTTTCTTAAGTTCCATTTCCAATTTTCAGTAATTGTGCTGGAAATATATCCTCCCCTCCACATAAATGAACTCTCGTGTTTGTTTCGCCGCTTGTCGGTTTACGTACTCAGGTCTCTTCTTTTCCTGCCACCTACGGTGACACATAACCTAACCATAAATATGTAAGAGTGAAATGCATGCAGAAGACAGTTTTTGTTCGATTTTGGTTATTTTTCTGTAAAATATTAATGTGATAACCGTCTTCACCTCTAGTATACATAAACGGATATTGCAGTGGATCATGAGATATATGTAATTCTGAAACTCGAAGCAAGTGTCCATCCTAACAGTGTAGAACTATATCTCTTGAACCTTTATCTTAATTAACAAATAATAAAGCTACTTTATCAATTGCAGATGCATTATATCTCCTTGAGGAACTCGATCAGCGTGAAAAATTAACTTAAAGTTTTGGAAATCATCAAAGAACCTTGACTCAAGATTAGATCTGAAGCTCTGTATGAGGCGATTATTTTCACGCAAAACTGTTTGCAATGATTCAATGAGACCTCTTTTTAAATTTAGAATCATACTTGTTCTATTAAGATATTTAATCAGACTCTGACATAAAATATATTTGTAAACATTTTGCATTGTCTCCAATTTCGGGTAATAAGCTGATAGATATATCAAATGATGCACTTGACCCTGAATTTTAAAAGTGGGCATGAAGTTCCTTTCAACTATTTAGTTTGCTCCAAACGATGTCATTTGAAACAGAGTTTTATTTAGAATGATATTAATATATTTCTATACAAATCAGGTGACTATATAAATGCTAACTTATTTTTTAATTATTTCAATTGGGTCGAGTCTTTCAATAATCTTGATGTTGAAGCTGCTGCTAACCTTTTCCAAGATGCACTATTAACAGCCCTAAATAGTTTTGTTCCCCAAAAAATAATTAATAACAAGAACAAATTTCCTTGCTGGTTTAATAAAGATCTTAAATCTCTAGCCTGGCAAAAAATTAAAGCTCATTCCATTTACATGCGAATAAAAACCAATCTAGCTATGAAATCTTCTCTAAATTGAGAGCACAATACAAGTCTAAAAGTAAATCCGTATATTCGGAATTTATTCGCCGTTCTGAAAACGAAATAAAAATAAATCCTAATAAATTCTGGAAATGGGTCTCTTATAATACTAGCACTCGTGATATACCTAATTCTGTTTTTCTTAACGACAAAACTGCAAATAATGGTAGGGACATTGCTGACCTATTCTCGTCTTATTTCTCTTCAGTATATAGGCCGTCGGTTATTCCACCATCAGACATCTCTAGCTTAACCTCCTTTATTAAAAACTTTGACAATATCCTCCCGTCGCACTGCACTATCTCACTTGATGAAGTTTCTGACGGCTTACGCTCTTTATATAAATCCAATTCTCCCGGACCTGATGGTATTTCCGGTCTCTTTCTCTCCAGCTTATCTGACTCTATTGCTTATCCTGTCTTCTTGTTATTCAACAAATCACTCAAGGAAGGTGTTTTCCCTTCCTTATGGAAAATCAGCTCTATCACCCCGGTCTTTAAAAAAGGTAATAAGTCAGATATAAAAAATTACCGGCCAATCTCATGCCTCGTACAACTTGGTAATTATTAGAGAAACTAGTTCTTAGGCATATAATCGATCCTATTAATAACATTCTGGACAATAGCCAACACGGTTTTAGGCCCGGTAGATCAACCCTTTCATGCAACTTAACTCTGCAGCACTTCATACTAGAGTCTTTTAAAAATAACAGCCAAGTTGATGTTATATATACGGACTTTGAGAAGGCCTTTGATCGTGTGGATCACATTTTACTCGCTATTGCTTTAAAGCAATTAGGTTTTGGTGATCCCCTATTGTCCTGGCTCAATTCATACTTGACAAATAGGTCCCACTTTACCTCAGTCCTTGGTTACTCATCTAGTTTATCACCTGTCCCTTCAGGTACTCCTCAAGGTGGCCATTTGTCTCCCATTTTATTCATTTTATTTATCAACAGTATATCATTAGTTTTAAGCAAGTGTCACCTCCTATTTTTTGCAGATGATCTAAAAATTTATTCTCGGATTTCTTCAATTAGTGACTGTAAAAATCTTCAAGAGGAATTAAATACCTTGTATGATTGGTGCCAGGTTTGGGGAATGAGCTTAAACATTAATAAATGCTACTCAATGTGCTTCTATAGGTCTCGAAAACACATTAATTATATTTATTATATTAACAATACTGAACTTAATTCAATATCATCTATCAAAGACCTAGGTATAACCTTAACCCATAACCTAAATTTTCAGGAACATATAGAATGTACAGTAAAAAAATCACTTCGTGTGTTAGGGTATGTTAAGCGTCATTCGTCTGAATTTAAAAATTTGGACTCACTAAAGTTGCTTTATTGCGCTTTAGTTAGATCCATCCTAGAATATGGATCTCCTATTTGGAGCCCCTATACTAAATCCAACATTGAGATTATTGAGGGGGTCCAGAATCGATTTTTAAGTTTTGCAGCATATAAATCCAAAACAATTATTAACCAGTATGATTATACACCAATAAGATCACTTCTGAACCTTCCCTCTTTAGCCTCTAGACGGGATTTAGCTGATATATCATTTTTATATAAACTAATCAATAACCATATTAATGCACCTTACCTATTAGAACATATTTCATTCAATATTCCTGCATATAATAATCGAACTACTCCCATTTTCTATTTACCATCACACAGTACAAATTATTTAAAAAACTCCCCTATTCTTAGAGCCATGTCCCTGTGTAATAAGCTTGCATCTAATATTGATTGTTTTTTTACTCCATTATCCTCAATTCATAAAACTTACTTAACTAATAGTAGGTAATATTTTATTTTATGCAATCGTTTTCATTTTAGTTTATATTCTTAGTTTATTATTATTATTATTAATTTATGTTATTGTACGATGTCCGCATCAACTTATTGTTAAACTTACTAATTTTACTTGTACTATTGGGCAATTTGCCCGTTTTATTCATTGAATAAACAATATTATTATTATTATTATTTCTACTATAATCAATCTCTGATCGGCAATTAAACGCTGATTTCAGACTCAAAGCGTTACGTTGCTGTTGTGCAAGTATTTGAGAACGTCCTGGTGTGTTCTCTTGTTGCCTTCTGTTTTATATTCGAGTAGCATTGTCAGTTTTTCTGCCAATTTGTGCTCTTGACATGATGATGAATTGGCTCCGAAATTTAACTACGTTAGCATGCCCAATAAACCTTCAAAAGTAGTATAGTGGTGTGCGTAGAAAAGTAGAACTCCAGTCGACGGCTACCAAGCTCAGACTGAGTCCTTATGGATCGTAACACGTTTGAGTGTTGTTGGCATATGGATAAGAAGAGTATTATTATTTTTCAGTAACGGAATTTAAGTGATCGTTTTTCTCCATACAACGCTTATATCAGTGGCGTGCGGTCAGGACAAGCTAGGTAAGCGGCGCATGCCCAGCCAAAAAGGAAAAAATAAAAAGATTAATATTTCTAATGTTAAATGACAATTTGTTTATATTAAAATTACAAATATTTATTAATTCTTATTTTTGTGTTCAATTTAAAAAAAATGTATAAAATTTTGAAAGAAATTAAATTTTTTTTTCGTATAGGCAATTTCTCTACAGAAGCGCTAGTATTTTAGATTGCCTTTCCCATATCGTTATTTAAAGGAATGACTAGTTATGGTAGGAGAGGATATACGCGTTTTTACGTGATGGTTGAAAGCGCTATGCCGAGCGCTTATCGATATTTTTAAAAACGGAATTCCAATATTCTTACGATGCATATCGGATTATTTTTGTTATCAATATACTTATTAAATCGTATCAAAGATCTACACAAGGGCAAGAAAGACTTAGTTCATTATCATTAATTTCAATCGAAAAGGAACTCCTGCACAAAGAAAAAAATCATCCAAAATTTTATGATAAAGTTATTAACAAATTTTTAAAACAAGAAAGACGAATGGATTTTATCTATAAATAAATTTTAGATTGTAATTTTTATTTTTTATCAATAAAATACCTTTTTTTGTTTTAACTTGAAATTTATTTTAGCGCTTACCCAACATAAAATATCACCGCACGCCACTGGCTTATATTACTAAAACTATTTGTAGTTTATAATTTCGGGATGTGTTTATTTACGACAGGGCGTAATCAAGGTAACCTAACTGTAATTTAATTATGAATAATATATCACTCATAGAAGTAATTGGTATAACCTTGTGAAAATAAAAATTGAAAAATGTTAAAATAAGTGGTATTAAAACCTTTAGTAGACCGCCTTGAATAACAGTAAAAACTTTCAGCCAGATAAATTCAATAGTTTTCTTGATTAGCGCGGTCGTAGAAAACCCCTTACAATTTTATATAATAGTATATAGAAGTATAGATTTATAGACAAATAATATTGTTAATATAATTACAACTTTTTTTTATATATTTATTTTCCAGCTGACTTGACTGGTAAGAAACATTTATTGTGTTTTTTATTTTATTGATATTTTTATAAGCTATGTTTTTTTTCTCTAAAAATTGTATACTCATCAATTGGAAATCATAGAAAAAAACATTTTTAGAGGTGGGTCGGACTGTTTGAAGTTCATAAAATCGAACCGAACTTTAGATGTTCAGTTTGGGTTCAAAATTTGAACCAACTTTTAAAAAAACCGAACTGAACTGAACTCGCACAAATAAGTCTGAAAATTAAAATAGTTCGAACTCAAAAAATGTCCGAACAGAAAAATATTCTAACATGTCAAATGTTTAGAACTAAAAACTAAAAATGTTCCTAGTGTTTATTGTTGTGTGATACTTATAACTTATATGTATATACAGGGTGTAACAAAAAGAACTAACTTTTGTTCTAATCAATATTTAATTTTTTTTTTTTTTGTATATAATTAATATCCACCTGCGCTACATGTGTAATAAAAAAAAATATTTTGATTTCAATGGTAAAAACATTTATCTAAGTTAATTAATTTATTTGTAAAAAATTTTAAAAATATTATTTTTGGATACTTGTTAACGTGGATATATTTCTTAATATATTTACTAATCATATATTCTTATCAATTTTTGTCATACGTTTAAGTAGCTTCAATTTTTTTTTTTTTTTAGTTTTTTCTGTTACAACCTGTATATTACTAGCTGATCTCGTGCACTTCGTTGCCCGGCAACCAATAATTATTATTATAATAGCTTAAAGACCCATGGCAACCATTTATAAGCAAATTCGACCCACTCATTTGAGTTTAGACGTTATAAAACTTAATATTATTATGAGTGAGTGTGACTTTTCCTGAATGTATAGTAATTTAGTCAGGTACACTTTAAGTACCTATAGTCTGTTCAAAATAAGAAACGGCTGCGGCGGCCAGCTACTGCGCATGGGCGTGGTTTCACTAAAAGTTCGACGATCGAACGATGCCACCACGGTGCGTCGGCAAGAGCGACGTAATTAATCAATCCTAGACCACTGGCATAGACACTTCATTTAAAATACATTGTATACTCCTGATTGCGTCATGAGGCGATTTATTTTTCGTACGAAAGCGTGCCATTCAACCAGTTTATTTCATGTCTCCTATTTTTATTATCTTACCTTTTATTTCAATATAATTTTTTTTTGCCAAATGCAATACGTACAAACGTAAAAAATAAAAACAATTTTTTTTCTAATAATTTACTATAATAAAAAACAAAATTAATAATAAATACTAAAAATAATAATTATAATACAAAAACAAATATAAACAAATTATTCAGAAGAATAATCAGTGTCTCCCGTAATCGGCAAAATACATGGTTCCATTTCGTCGATTATTTCATCCATGATGTCGTAAACTTTCCAAACATTATCTTCTTCGTCGATGACATGTTTGATACAATTTTTCCAATTTTCTGCCGTTACTCGTTCAATTGCCGAATTCAAAAGTTGGCGAACGCCGTCGATCGTTGTATTTTCTTGTTTCACGTACCCTTTTACCATCGCCCACGCTAATTAAATTGGATTGAATTCGCAATGGTATGGTGGTAATCGGAGCACGGTGTGTCCAACGTCTTTTGTAAGATTGTCAATAACGTAGGATTTTGTACGTGGTTTTACTCTTGTACTTTAGTTAGAAGTTGAGCCTTTAACAATGGTCTATCGAAAGTGATACCTTTAGAATTAAGCCACTCCAAAATGTCAGCTTTTTTTTAATTGGAAGTTGGATATTTTTCAGTTTGAACGGAATGGTACGGTGTATTGTCCATCACCACAATAGAATTTGGGTGTAGCCGAGGTAGAATAGATACAAACCAGTTTTTAAATGTAACGCCGTTCATTTCGTCGTGATAGTCGGCACTATTTTTTTTTGATACAAAACATAATAGGCCGCCCTCTAGGAAACCCATGTCTGAACCTATATGTAGTACAATCAATCGTTGTCCCTTACAAGTCGGGTTTTTCGGGCCGGTGGTTAGGCCTTTGTTAAATGCATCCTGTTTTGATTGTATCGTTATATCTACCCACACACGGTCTACACAATCACCGACGTTCAACCACGTCTCATTTAAATAATATATAGATTTACCTTCGCTACGATATTTTCGGATATCGTATAAATAGTCGCGGCGCCAATTAATTAAATCGTTCCTTTCCGTTAACACACTGCATCTTTTTCTCTTTATGAACGCGAAATCTATTTTTTTTATAATATTGTATAATGTGGTACGTTTGAAGTTGGGGAGTGTTGGATCTTCGTTCACATCAAATAGTATTTTATCAATTGTCGGTAATTCACCTCTCAACCAAATTGCGTGTACCTTTTGACGTAGTCCATTGCGATCAAGATCATCGGTTTTATCAAAAAGCGATGTCTTTACTCTCTTCCTGTTGGGAGATTTCACTGTACTTGTCTTCCTGTACTCGTTGATGGTATCCTTGATTGTACGATAGCCTATACCAGTGGCTTTTGACATATTGTCATACAAATCAGTATAATTTATATCTGGATTCTTTGACAGAGTATCTTTGTACAAATTAATGATAATAATTTTTTGGCGACTAAGTACGAAAAAGAAAATTAAAAATATTAACTTTAAAATACATTGAAGACTAATATTTTAATTGGTATTCGATTAGTATGTGGATTATAGGACCATTTTAGATTTTGAGCGGAGTGATGAATGTATTGATTTTACAATGATAAAAAAAAAAAACCGTAGCTACTTGAAATCCGCCTTTTTTTGCTGATTTGACATAATAAATTCAAACATTATACATTTATTTACTTACTTATTCTTTTAGATATTTTCGTTTTGGAGAAATAGTAGAATCTTCTTTTTCGCTTTGCCCACTCGTTGTAAAAAATAACGAGTTGTAAAAATTGTTACGAATCTAGTGCGTTGTGACAGAATGAACACAATTTCTACAATGAACAGTGAACGTTGTTATTTGAAATTTAACGGAAAGGCGCGCACAAGCGACTACATGCGTCGGGTCAGTCGGGCCCGGTCAGTGGAGTGGGGAAAGCAGCTGGAGAATAATGGGCGTGACCTGACCGCCGGCGACGAAAACTGATCGCCGCCGCAGGCGTTTCTCATTTTGAACAGACTATAGCTATATTTTTAGCCTACATCGGTTATTCTTTGCGATTTCAATAACTGTTTTAGTGTGGTTTAATAAGTGCAAAAATGTTCCTAATTTATTCTAACCCTAGGTACCTATTTTAAATAAATTTTTAACTCGATGAAATATGTGTTAATTCTTCATAATTGTTGGCACCTTTGAGCATTGTAGATGGGATATGATGAAATAATTTTTTTTGTTAAGTGTGTAGTTATTATAATAGTACCTATATTACAAACTAATAAATAATATAATATTAATTTAAATATAAACTATGAAATTAGTAACTGCTGTACATAATATACGATCAAATTTAGATTGTCTTTTATTTTTATCAAAAACTATTCATTTTCAAAGTTAGTGACCGGCTAGACATTCTGTACATTTATTGTAAACTTCTCAATGAAACCACTAGATTTAGCTTTTTAATCGTAACAATATATTACAAAATTAATGTTTTATAATATTAAACTTATAAATTAATACCTGGTTTTTTATTTCTAGTTGAAATAGGTAAGTTATTTTTTATAATTATTTTATTTTAAATTATTATATAATATGTATACATATATTAGATAAATCTTACATGTTTATATTATCATTAAACCATGATTTTATAGTAGAAATATAATACGATTGTTTTATTGTATTTATTATATTAATAACTAGAGTTTTTATTTTATTCCAGATACACCAAGTACGTTATCACTTCAACTTTATAAAATATGATTGTCATATAGTGTTTTTCCTAAATGTAAATACAAATTAAAACGTATATGGATTTCCTGTTGATATTTTTTTATTTATTAACTGTAAATTAAACTATAAATGTCCAATCTCTTGCACTCATAATACATTTGTATTACATTCAAATATCGATATACCAAAATATAATGTCAAGATATAACTGCTTAAATATATGATTTTTTTTTAAATATCTATTGCAGAAGCTTACGAATAACCTTATATTAAATTAAAAAAAATACATCAACATTCATTCAAAAGCTTGATTCACATTGGTACATCGTTGTGAAATTATTTGTAATAACATATTTTGTAGAAGGACAGTGATTAAGTCATCTCTATAGTTCTTAGATTGTGAATCATATAAGGTACAATATAATATTATTATTTAAAGATTATGTTTTTTTTTTTTTTTTTTAGTGAGAAGACGTACGTGCATATTGTATTTCTGTGGAATGACGGCAGAAGCTGATATTTACATTTTATTAATTTTTGAATCATCATTTAAATAATTTAGATATCGTATATTTCAAGTGATGGTAAAATATGATATGTCACTATTATGTATGTGGTGCTATGTGCAAAGACCAAAACTGATATGTCATTATTTTAAAATATATGAAGTTGCCAAACTATGTTCAGAAAATGTACGTATCAGCTTCTGTCATCATCACACAGATTTATGATTTTTTTTAATTTATTTATTTTTTAATTAAATTTGTGATTTGTGTCTTATATCTAGGGCTGAGGACTTATAGTACTTAAAAATCTAATAATATGCATGCACTTATGCACTTCAAAATCAAGAAATATATACTTAAAATATACTTAAAATATGCTCTAAAAAATTATTTTATTTTATTATTTTATCTTATTAGTTATTCTTATTATAATATTTATTTTAAAAAATTAGTAAAAATTACCTTATATGGTTTATTAAAAAGTATTTGAAAATTACATTTCTTCGTCTATATAATATGACTAAAAAAATTTGAAAGAGACGAAATAATTACTCGACAAAAATATTTCACATGGTGTGCACAATAATACGAGTACGCGACGAAATATGACGGACAACTGAAATTCACTACTTACATGCGTTTCGGTTTTATCGGTCAGAAAGTAAATTACCTAGCCGATAGTAAAAATATTATTTTGAAATGGAAAATTTACCACTTTGTTCTTTTTTGTCTAAGCTAATTTAAGAACTTATTTCGAAAATTGCCAAATATGTTCTTAATTTTTCTAATATACCCAAATATGCATTTATATGCAATGATGACAAAATATGCAAAAATATGCAAAATAAAATTTTTAATTTGATCTCCTGGTGTTATGAAACACATTTGTTATTCACTAGAATTTTTCTACGATCTTTCTAAAAAAATATGAAAAAAACTAGAAGTCTTCAGCCTTACTTATATCCCATGTAATAATGATCATCATAAAATATTTACTTATTTGATGAGTACCATTATAGCAATGAATGCATTTATTTGACAAGCCATCACCCATGATTGGCTATGACTATAACTATAATTTTTCTAGACTCTAAATTAACCTATACGTCTGCTATAATATGTATAGGTATCCTATAGGGTTCTTCAACTTTAAAAACCAATCAACTTATATTTTAAAATGTATTTTACTATTAACGATAGGTCCATAATATTACATTCATTTTATATTATTATTATTATTTTTTAGTTTATGTTGCGTATAGTATGTATATTTTTAATTTAATTCACACTATAAAATAAAAATATAATCAAAGTACCTAATTAATATTTTGATTTGTATAAAGAATACTACTCACACAATAACACGTAATTTTGAATTAAAAGTAGGTAAATAAGAAATCTTTCAACCGACTATTGGATATAAAAGCTTACACATCACAACTATCGACTATGGCATGAAACTAATAGACTTCGCAACGTCAAAAAATCGTGTAATGAGTAACACATATTTCCCCAGGAAAAATATTCATAAACATACTTGGATCTTACCAGACAGGAAAACTATAACCCAAATTAAACACATTCTCGTAAAAATGAGATTGAAAACTAGCGAACAATTCAGAACATTCAGAGGCGTAGTTGCAGATTCTGATCATTATTTAGTAATTGCGAAGTTTGCGTTGATATTATCCATGAAACGGAAGAACAAAAAACAACACTGAATAGTGCAGCTATACTGGATAAAGACAAAATCATAGAGCCTTATGTGGTTAAGGCGTACAGTATAGATTCATAACGAATGCCTATTATGTATAACAGGTACCAAAGTAAGCGTGAGAATATAAATAATTGGGAAATAGGCATCGTTCGTCTAATCTTCAAAAAAGGTGATTCGTCAAGTGCAGAAAGTTACAGCAGAATATTAGTCTATTTGACTTCATTAACAAAATACTCACCACTATAATACTGCCCAAACTACATAGACTTGAATCAATATTAACTGTAGATGTAATTGGTAACTACCAATACGGATTTACAAAAGGTAAATCGACAAGTGATTATATAATCTTCAAATAATGGAATAGTTTTACGAGTTCAATAAGGACCTACACATGTTATTTATTGATTTTAAGCAAGCATAGGTTTGTATAAACACAAAACAACTTTGAACGATCCTCAATAATTTTTAAATACCCTTAAAGCTGATATTATTAATAAAAACACGATGTGTTATTAGTGCGATATATGAATGAAGTTTCTAAAGGCTTTGAAGTTAAGACAGTCTTAAGACGATGAGATGCATTGTCCACAGTATTATTGAAACTGTCATTAGAACAAGTGGTAAGATATATGAAAGATAACAGATCTATAGAACTAGTAGGGAACAGAGGCCTACTGATATATGTGATGATACAGTGATTCTAGTAGAATCCCAAGACTAAATAATCTTAAGTACACTTAAACTATCGTAATAAAAGCCGAAAAATAGGACTGAAAATTAACGAAGACAAAACAAGGTATTGACCTTCGGACAAGCAGATAACTTTAAATACACGGGTATAAAATAAATATAAACGCTAACAATAATATGCAAAATGAAAGAAATCTCAGGATATCGTTAGCAAATCGGGGGTATTTTGCCATGAGTAAAATGTTTAAGTCAAGATTACTATTAAAATAATCTCCAAATATGTTCAAAATATGTATCAAATTAAAAAAAAAGAAAATCTGAATTTTTGTTAATTAAATCAATTTGAAATGTAACAGTTTTCCCAACTACAGATTTTTAAATGTTGATGGGCAATTATTATTTAATATTATTTAATCTGGTACCTAGTGCTTATTTTTCTGAAACTGTTTTGTCATAGATAAATATGCAGAGAAATTATCACTAATCCACTCCGTTAAATTTTGTTGTTGTTTGTTGTTGAAATATAGAAACACAATTAGTTTTAATTTTTTTTTAAACATAATAAAGAATTAAGATATAAGTGCTGTACATGTCATTCGAATGAAAGTTGAGATTCAATCAATTTTTTTTATCGTATAAACAATTTATTTCATTTATTGAAAATTTAACATTTTATTTTTACAGATGTTAAACAGTCATTGGAAACATTTAAGATAGACGTACCGCGTATGTATAAATATTAAACACTGTGTATTGCATTTCATATTTTTATTGATTAAAAATTAGCATGGTTTGTGGGCTATACATTATTTATTAATCTGTATAAACGCATACAAACCAAGTTCTGTACGCGTCTGTAGAAGGCCATACTAGGTAATAAATCCACTCAACATATTATTATCTAATACTATTATATTTTGCAGAACTAAGTATACATCAAGCGGTTAAACCCTTTTGTGAAGCTTGCACTACAATACAGAAATATCATGTTACACTTTCCACATTATTTAACATTCAAAAGTATGTTTCAGAAGAAAATGATTAAATAGGTATTTTATTGTTTAATCATTTTAAGATAAATATAAATTAAATTATATAGTATAATATTACATCACATTATATTGTATTCACTATTCCAATTATAATTACATACTACTATAGTGATTCATACTAAAATAAATATGATGTTTTCGGCTAAACATAATTCAACCTAATATATTGTATATTAATAATAGTTGTACTAACCTAATATAAATTACTAATATTATTTAAATATATTTATTTTTGCTTTAAGAGCCGTTTAAACTCATTTCCGTCATTACTACTTCCTTCCAATGATCATTATCATATTATGCCTATTCCTAGTCTACTAAAATCTATTCCAATCGTTCCTTGACACTGCCTTTTCATCTTTTCCGAAGTCTTCCTATTGGTCTTTTTCCTCTCTTCATATAATAATATATCATTGGCCCTTTCAACATACTTCCATCACCCTGCTCTATATTACAAGACCTTCTCATTATATCCTTGTTCCTTTGATGCATTAGAGTACAACTTCTCTTTTTTGTAAAGCTGGGAAAATTGGGCGTTATCTCCTTATATATAAAACAATATACTATCAATAATAGGCTGGTCTGTCCCAGCAATGCATCGTATTTTTGTACGCAATGATTGAATTTAAATTATTAAACACATACGTCAAATCCATTACAGAGAACAGTATCCCACGGGGGCCAACTTCACGTAACCGCTGACTTTTTCTACTGATTTCAGACTTATGCAAATATTTGTGTAATTTGGATCAAAGTTTAGATTTTAATAATTATTTTGTTGCACCTACCAAATATATAGGTAGGTACCATGTTTTGTTTCCTAATTTCAAAACAAAGGCATCAATGAATGGTCCATAAATGTTTTTGTACTTAGAAAAACTGTGAGTGTTTGTTCTATGTACTGTGCAGCTATACGTAACGTATTTACAATAATATGACTATTTTACTGTAATGGTTTGCTAAAAATGTATTATGGCCCCTACAAATGTGTCATTTTTATGAGTTGTGTTTAGGCTATTAATGGAAAAATAAAATATACAAAATTATGCTTTCAAGGAATCAGTTCCACACTTTGTAGTTTTTTTGTCTAATTTTACTGGACTAATAACCAAAAATTATTTGCGTACTCTAGTAAGAAACCAATTGAAGTCACAAACAAAGTTAGAACAACAATCAAGGTATCAGACCATGAAGAAATAGTGGACATATTTGTGATAAAAGGTAATAATCAATCATTACTAGGGTACGAAACGTCAGTAAAATTAGGACTTTTAAAAATTGGTTTAAACATAAATGAAATAACGTCAAAAATCACTCGATACAAAAGTAAATACCTAAATCTATTCAATGGGGTTGGAAAATTAAAAGGAAAACAAGATCAAGTTCACATAAACGAAGACATCAGCCCAATTGCACAACAACACGGACGTATTCCAATACACTTGAGAAATAAAGTAGAAAATTAACTTACAATACTTGAAAAATTAGATATTATTAAAAAAGTGGATGGACCAACACCCTGGGTCTCTCCTATAGTCTTAGTTCCTAAGAAAAGTGGAGAAGTCAGACTATGTTTGGACATAAGAAGACCAAGTGCAGCCATCGAAAGAGTGTGTCACGTGACCTCAACCATCGATGATATAATAAGTGCTGTAAATGGGTCAAAAGTGTTTTCAAAATTAGATCTTAATGAAGGATACCACCAGTTGGAGTTGGATGAACACCATACCCAAACGACAATACATAGGAACTGAACCAATATTGATTAAACTATTTTATATTTGTACATTATATTATGTCCTATACTCTATAGGTATTTGTATATAATATAATATAATTGTTATTCAAACTAAATTTAGATACTTCATTTACAGGCATATCATAATTCATTTTTTCCTCGGCATGACAAATATTTTAAAAGTGTAACGTATCACATTTATGAAGCATACAATTATATTGATATAATAGTATGATATTATGATAATTATGTATTTCAACATGTTTCTGACTAGTAATTTGTATTTAATATTTAATGTAATATTACTAGCAAAACATTTTTAGTAGTATTTTGAAGTCGAAAATCGGATAAATTAAAAACATGTGTTCTGGCATGTATCTATAGACCATCTTCTCTATATTTAATTTTGCAAACGAAATATTTACCCAGTTGATATGAAAAATATTACATATGGCGTTCACTAACGAATAGTGAATAATATTATCCTCTTGCTATATTACTCGTATACTATTAGTTACCTCCTAACATATTGTTGCTTATAAAATAAATCGAGAACAAGTATTCTATTCCATTTGTGGTTCGGCGTTCACATTATTTATTATTATTTTCTCATATTAAACTATTAAATTAAAATGATTTTTAATAAGCAATATTTAATAAACCTTACATTCATAGTAATTTCAGTTTGGTTTATACCTGCAGCTACTGAACCAGATATAGAAAAATTAAATAGTAAGGATTAATGTATTGATTTACGATTATTATAATATTTGTCGAAATTTAACCGCAATGAGTTTTATAATACTATAATTACTTGAAATACAAAAAAAAAATGATTGTAATTTTATGAAAATCTAAAGACAAACAGACTATATGCCATTCCTTACTTTTTAGTTTAACTTAATATGATATAGTTAATAAAAATGTAATGCTTTAGAGATGCTTTAAGAAGTATTAAATATTCTGATGTTACATTTGTATCAACTTAATCTAGTATATCTGGTGAAGTATTATAGTAATATATAAACTTCTAACATTTGTTTGAATTATTTCAATTTGATTTTTGTTTCGTCAAACAACAATCAATTAATATTACCAACAATAACTTATATAATTTTATTTACATTGGTGTAGAACTTTATTATTAAAGATATTTGTTTAGAAATTGTCTGAAATTGAATGACTTACATAAAATAATCAGACGGATGTTTAAATATTTTTAATAGTTTACCTAATTTGTAGTATGTTCAAGATTGACTTAAAAATTTTTTTTTCAGAGATTTGTCAAGGTAATGTTTTTAATTAGTAATCAAATAGAAACATAGAACAGTTATGATGTACACAATTTTATATAAGTACAAAAA
Source organism: Sitobion miscanthi (assembly GCA_008086715.1). NCBI lineage: Eukaryota > Metazoa > Arthropoda > Insecta > Hemiptera > Aphididae > Sitobion > Sitobion miscanthi. The sequence continues at coordinate 2,717,933 of CM017798.1, forward strand.
AATATTGTTCTGGTGTTAAACTTACAGACGGAGGAAATCATATCAAAATAAATTCATAAGAAAAATACTATGGAAAATTTTGGGTCAATAAAATGACCACAAAATGTTAGATAGAACAGGAGAGTGGTATACCAATAAAACATAGAGTAAGAATACTAAGAAGAAATACATATACAACGGAAACATCATTGTAGATACAGTATTATAATGGTAAATTATACTTGGCTGGAAAGAAAATTAGGAAACGGAACACATTACAAATATATGTGATGAAATCTACTCTAGAAATAAAAAGCCCCTTGGTAAAATCTAAAATAAAGTGTGGGATGCACTGAAGGGTGGAGTTAAGCATTAGAGTATATACGTATCTTAAAAATACCATATGTTTAGTAAGATTTAGTTGCCCATGTTTGATCATAAGAGATTAGTTAACTATTTAACTAACCAATTTATGGTAAATAGTCAAGCATTGTCTTATTTATTTTGTTTTAAACATTTTAAAATGTTGTAGAACTTTTAAATACATGTATTGCATTTGATGGTAAGGATATTATAATTAACAAATACTTATAACTTTATTATATCCTTATTTTGAAGTACATTAGACATAAGTGTAATTTATAAGCTTTAACTTATAAGATCTTAAAGGTAAATTTAACCACTTTAAGTATTACATAATATATTAATTATTAATAATACATAGGTACATATATTTGATATTTGAGTATAAAACAAAAAAAATATTTATTTTTATGAGTAACATTCAAAATTCAAAACATTGCGTGGTTAGTAAAATGTATATTGTATTATGGTTTCAAGATGCCTATTATCCATTCAATTGTCATAATTTATTCGTAAACCGTGTTTATCATTTAATTAGTATATAATTATTTTATTCCGATCACGGGAATCTTAATTTATTTAGTTTTTTCAATTTTTAATATATTTTAGAGGGATTTTGGCTCATTACCTCACTTTTAGAAAATAACTATAATTTGTAAGATCCTTAATTTTTTTGAGCTTTTTTTTAAGTTACGAAATGATGTAATGAAAAAATTTGCCTTAAGGTGTTCCATCTAGAAATAAAAAGATCCTTCGTAAAACCAAAAATTAAGTAAGGTGATACAGTTAGTGGAGTGTTAAGCAATAGGGAGCGGGTCAAATTTGAAAGATCAGGTTTTAGGTTTAAATGGTTGGAGGATTTGTTGTGATTCGGTATAGTCCTATAATTCCCGGATGAACCCAAAAAAGAAACAGAAGCAGAAGAAAAATAAGATTATTAAGTATTTAAAAAACAATTAAAAGGATTGATATATAATGTGTATTCTTAAATGATGGTTAGTAATTTAGTATCAATGTCCATTATCCCTATTGAAAATTTCATGAAAACGAGAACTTCCGAATCATAATTTAATTGACGTTAGTTTTCGTTTAAAAGTCGACTTGTCATATTCATAAAGTTTTATAGCTATTAGGAAAGTATCTTAAAAATACTATAATATTTAAAGTGTTTAGTGAGATGAAGTTGCCCATGATTGGATCATAAGAGATTAGAGAACCTTTCCACTAATCAATTTATGAGACCTACTCAAGCATTGTTTTATAAAAGTGTATTTTAATTATTTTAAAATGTTATAGTTTTTTTAAACGATGGTGATTTAAAATATGGTAAGGATATTATAATTAACAAATACATAATTGTATTACATCCTTATTTTGAAGTTTATTAGATATAAGTGTAACATATGAGCATTGGCTTTTATGATCTTAATGGTAAATTTAACCTTTTTTAAGCACATAGGTATTTGGATATTTGAGGATAACACAAAAAATATGTATTAATGTATTCATTAGTTATATTCTAACTCCAAAACATTGGATGGTTAGTAAACTTTATGCCGTATTTCTATTCTAAGATAAATCTTGTCCATTCCATTGTCATAAGTTATTCGTATGTCAATTTTAATCAGTATTTTGTTTTTTTTGTTCCTGCCCTGAGAAGCTTTTAAATTTGCTCCCACAAAACAATTAATTCATGTATCTCAATTTATTTAGTTTTTTTAATTTTTATATGGTACATTAGAGTGCTTTCTCAGCTCATTAACCTCACTTTTAGACTTAAGTAAATAACTGTTCTGTGTATAATTCTTAATTCATTAAATTGTTTTGGATTATTTTATCGCCTTTTTTTTTATATGTTCCAAAAAGGTGTAATATCTACAAGCTTACAAGTATAAAAAGATTCTCATCGATGTTATATAGCAGTTATTTTGTGAAATGTGAAGTTTAATATTAGTACCTATGGGTATCGCGGATATGTTGTAGGCACCGTTAATATCCCTACCTGTGAAGTTACTGAATGCGATGTCGTAAAACAATGTTCTATGTTTCGTCACATTGTAACTTTCATAGCAATCATATAGAGCAGTGTTTCCCAAAGGGTGTGCCGTGAAATTTGAAAGGTGTGCCGCGACAACTTGAACTTTTTTTTATAAAAAAACATAAAATGATTTATTTCAAAATACTAAAATATATAATACAAATAAAAATAATTAATACAAAAATTAACTTTAAAATTACAAAAAAAAGATATAATTATAAATTTTAATGTGAAACGTGTGCTTGATGTTGTTTGCATAATAGTTCAATTCTAGGAGGGATCGACGATAAACACACTCGCATTTCTTGTTCAACTGATAAAAGTCGTTCATGTTTCTTATTTTTAATATTTGTGGAAAACCAAAGTTAGCAGAGGTATGTTGTAGAAAATGGTAATAATATATTTATTGCAATTTCTGTAATTATCGGATACTCTGTTTTAATAAAACTCCAAAACTGGAACATTTTAAGTTCATTAAATTTTAATTTCAATGAACGATCAGATTGAAGTTCTAAAAGTTGTTCTTGTTCAACTAATCCTAGATGTGATATTACATCTGATGTTACAGCAAAAGAATTGCGCACCCAGTCATATTCGTTAATAACTAAAGATGGGAAGTATTTTGTCATTTTTTCTTTTAAAATTATGAAATGATTTATTATCAATTCAGATGTTACTTTTCCATCTGAATCAACATCTGCTGTTAATGGAAACATTTGCAGTTGTTTTTTTTCTACGTTTGATATCCAAAGATTAATTTTCTGTAAAAATCCATTTAATTTATCAGACGATGTTAATATGTTTTCATCTTTACCTTGCATATTGGAATTAAGGATATTTAAATGGTTAAAAATATCAGCTAGATAAGCAAGTTTTGCAGACCATAATGGATTATTTAATTGAGTTACGAAATCGCTATTTGGGTCTTCATTATTGAACAATTGCAACAATTCATTTTTCATTTCATAAAATCTATTTAAAACCTTACCTTTTGATGACCACCGAATTTCAGTATGTAAAACTAAAACTTCATAACGAGAACCAGCCTCTTCACACATTTTTTTGAGAATTCGTGTTTTAAGAGCTCTTGATTTAATATAATTTACCATTTTAACTACCAAATCAAGAACATTTTTAAGCTCATCTGGAATCGATTTAATCATCAAAGCTTCACGATGTATAAAACAATGGGTTGAAATAATATTTGGAAAATCTTGTTTTAATCTCGAAACAAAACCTTTAAATTTGCCAGTCATTGCAGGAGCTCCATCTGTGCATACGGAAATACAATTTGTCCATAACAGTTCATTTTTTTTTAGAGTATCACTGACACATTTATATATATCTTGCCCGGTCGATGTTGTTAATAATTTAGTACAAGATAAAAATTGTTCAATAGCCTCATTGTTTTGAATAAATCTTATATAACTTAATAATTTACATTTTTGACAAATATCAGTCGATTCGTCAATTTGTAATGAAAATTTTCGACCATCACATAAAATCTTAGAAACGTGTTTTTGAATGTCGGAAGACATATCGTCAATTCGTCGAGATATTGTGTTATTTGATAATGGAACACGAGAAACTTCCTTCTCAGCACTCTCACCTAACATTGATTTTACAATTTCTTTGCAAGCTGGTAATATTAAATTTTCAGCTATAGTGTGAGGCTGCATTTTTTTAACTATTAATTCAGCAACTTTATAACTAGCAATCTGAGCTTTATCGGATATATTTGTAAGTTTTTCCAATTGTTTCGATTGTTTTACATTTGATGATAATAAGCGACTAAAATAAGTTTTGTCTTTATTTAACAAATGACCGTGTTTAGTAGTAAAATGCCTTTTTAATTTACTAGGTACCATACATTCGTTACTAAGTTTTTCTCCACTTACCAAACACTGAGGAATAGGAATAGTTTCTGATCCACAGAAAGTGAAACTAAAATTTAAATAATTATCATGGTACTTACGGCTTGCACCAGAAGATTGTGTACCAGATTTAATGGTTTCAGTAACTGTCGTTTTCTCTTTTATTATCGACATTATTTTCATCGTAATCGTTAAGCTTTCTTTTTATATTTAAAAACTTATCCATATTTATTATTAAACGAACGTCGCAAAAATTCTATCAGATTCTGGCTTGTCATGGTGTGGTTTGAACGTAACTGTTTCATACGACCGAACGAATTATCATTTAATATTGAAAAGATAAAAATGATACGCATAGAACAGTTCTGTGATATAAATATATATACAAGTACAGCTATCGAAATCATTATATACCTATTATTCGATAAGTAGATAATATTTATCCAAAGTGTGCCGTGACTTATAATAACTAATAATAATGTGCCGCGATGGGAAAAAGTTTGGGAACCGCTGATATAGAGTGACACGAGACTTCCCTATTTCAGCGCACTGACTTCGCCGAGAGTACACAAAGTGAAGTCCAGAAAAATAGGAAAAAAATATTCAAGTCTTATCAAATCACACCAACGACCTGAGTCGGGATCGAACCCTAACACCCCTAACTTAAATTACCTACGCCTTACCTACAGGGACACACCAACAAGATACCTCATAGTGTATTTAGACTCGTATAGGTATTAGGTAATAGTCGGGTGTTTGGTACGTGGTATAAGTATTATAATGAAGTATGAATGTATTACAAACAACAATACTGGTATAGGTATACTCATGATTTATAGACTTCTAGTTTATACATTGTTCAATAAAGTAGGTAGGTAGGTATAGACTTATAAAACTTATCTGTCACCTACCTACTAAGTACTAATTATTACCAAGCAACAAGCAGTAAGTAATTAATCCAATCAACTTTATTTGCTAGTTAGTTATGTAGTTATAATAATTTGGTTATCACTTATCAAACTAAATTTATGCAAGTTCATACAATCGTACATAAATAAAATAAAACAAGTATTAGTTTCAATTTTTGAAAAAATTAATTCTTTATTAATATTTAGGTATTATTAAAACTTTAAATTAGGTACAGAAATGATAAATTATTATTAGCATTAAGAAATCAAATTATTTATTATTTAGTATACCTTAGTAGGTATAACTTAAGAGCTAACATAAGAATAGTAAGTTAGGTCATTATAGATATAAGGCTGCAGGTACTCATATCTTTTTTTATAATTCATGGAGTAGAGCTATAGCAATGGATTTGCTAACTGTTGGGATATATAACAAGTCAATTAATTTTGAAGAATTATGATTATTATTGTTAATATAAAATTATTTAATTAAGCAAGATGGAATGGGATCTCTTGATACATAATAGTATAGTACAATAATTTAATGGAGTTACAATAAGATGCATTATTATTTATATTAAATTTTGGGATATCTCGATGATTACACAATGAGCTCCCTAATACGTTGTAGTTTTTTATAGTTCCTATTTTTAGATTTTGTCAATGATTATCTCACAACGTCGAGATGTCAAGATATCTCTGGGATATCGCATTTGACAATTGCATTATATCTAGTTGATAGATCGATACGACTCCGCACACATTAACACCCGTATAGTCGAATAGTAATTTCTATTTGTTATTTCAAATTTAAATCGCATAGAAATCACTTTGTGACATCTCAGAGAATATAATTCTAAACACTTTTTTTTTATAACATCTATTTAAAATTACATAGTATTAGTTATTCGTTGTCACGTTTGAGACTTAAAAATACAGTCTCTGAGATATCGAAATCACCTTTATGCACACAGGGTGGTTTTACTTTTCACAGCTATGTGTATATTAGGTATTATATAAGGTTACGTCTTATAATATATTATGGTCTGACCCATTTTAATTAAAATATATTCCCACACATATAAGTTCTACGTATACAGTGTGATTCACCAATCATGCTCAGTGCTCATCCCTTTTTTTTCTTTAATAATGTAGTCATTTAAATTTGGATTTTTTGAAATTTTTTATATATTTAAATAGTTAAATACCATACTTTCAAATTCTTGAGATATTTTGTATTACTCAAGCATTGTCCTGTGAAGATATCAACCTCGGTAATTTTTAAAATGAGAAACCCCTTTTTCAACTGTAATTTATTTAGTGGATATATTTTCTAAATCAAAATATTTACTATTCATTTTAAATAGTTAATTTACTTTGTGTAACTTATAACAGTTATAAGGATAAAAGGTTCATGGTAATTGGTTTTTTTCGAACTACTTCTCGTTAAAAAAGCAATTAGTTATTCGATTTCCTTAAAAAAGGCGTTATATTCAATATAATGAATTAAGTTTTATGAAGTTATAAATTATAATTAACAACTTATTAATAAATATTATGATTTTTTTTAGATGGAAATTATGGTACGTATAACTATATATATTTTTTTTTGTATTAAAATGTAATATTTTATTCTGTGTGAAATTTTAAGATTAGAATACTATGATAATTTCGTCCATTATAGCTTCAATGGTAATTTGTAAATAAAAATTGACATTTAAGATCAGAAACATTACTGTACATGTTGTTCATTTGTTTCATGTTGTTACATTGTTGTATTAATTTAAGTAAGAAGTTGTTTTACAAAAATGTCATTTTCAAAATATTCAATCGCTGTTATCCTGTAGTATCTTGTGGATATATAAACCTCTGTTTTTTTCAAATGAGAAGTCCCCTTTTTAACTGTACATTTTCAGTGGATAATTTTTCTGAATCAAAATACGTACGATTAGTTTTAAATAGAGTTATTTAACTTGTGTTATAAGAACCCACGGTAATTGGTATATTCAAATTAATACTCATTCAAATTTTGAATTAGTTACAAAAATATCCACCAATTAACTTACTGTAAAAAGAGGGTGACGATTTAATTTTAAAAACAGAAGTTTGTGTCGTCACAGATCACTCTTTAAGTAATACAAAAAAATTCAAGAATATTAAAAATTGCCTTACTGTTATGCATTAGTATTAAGAGGATGTCAGCGCACTATTTGTTTTCTCTCTCTGGCCTATTCGCAACATAGACAAAATGCATTTACGAAGAATAATTTTTTCTATATTTGTAAGTTATCTTAGAGTAAAATCATCTATTACGAAAAAGATAGAGAATAATATTTTTAAAGAAATAACATAAAGATTTGTTGAAATATTGTACCAAAACAATTTAAACATAATTTAAATTTACAACATTATTTTGTTTATTTTGAAAGTCGAATATAAACTCAAATAACAATAAAATATAAAATCGATAAGTCATTCCCTCAAAAACATTATTGTCTATCTTTTTTGCAATGGGCGATTTTACTCTAAGATTATTTAAAAACATAGAAAAAATGATTCTGCGTTAATGCGTTATGTGCATGTTGCGCGTGGGCCAGAGAGAGAAAACAAACAGTGCGCTGACATCATCTTAAGGTTAAGTGCAATTCAATTGGACAACTATATGAAAAAGGTTCATTTTAAAGTTAGCTCCAATAACAGAGAAAATAGCAATGACAGAAGTAGGTATATACTATTAGAGGCTTTAGAAATAACTTATGAAATAGATAAGTGAGAGGACAACAATACAAAAGCAACTCAAAAATAACAGTTCTCGTCCGAATAGATCAAAGAATTGAGCACTGACAGAAACTACAAGAAAAAAACAAATAATCACAGTTAATATAGAGATAATAGTAAGTTAGCACACAACATTGAAATTGGCCACTGTGTTAGTAACTGCCTGAAAGTGTCTATATAATTTGATTTAATTATTTTTTATATTTTGATAGAGATACTTCAGAAAGATGCTAAACGTATGGGTAAGATTATTGTAACTATCAAATAAAACCTTTTATTACATTCTTTTTTTGAAGTTTATTAGACCTAATTAGAACTTTAATAACTTGATCTCAAATAAATTTTAGTTTTAAAGGGGGCTGTAATCGGTCGTGTTTTAAAGAAATTAATATAGACAATCTAACAGGATGACACCAAAGTGACTTGTAAGTGTGTGCAAAGTAAATGCACACAAGTGTGTGTGAGTCTAATATCTAATCGTTTTCGGTCAATATTTCCAAGAAATATCCTAAACTATAACAGTAAAATTTAATAGACCTGGATTATTTAAATTTACCGTAAATATTTAACATACATACGCGCAGGTATTGACGATCATATCAAATTAGAAAACTATTTTTTGATATGTGGCAATGAACAACGTCTTCTAGAAACGTATCCATTTGTGCCGTTTTAACCATATTATTTAAATTATTTAATATTTATTATACTATCATATAAATTGATTATATTGTAATAGTTTATTGATCTCAATCCCAATACAACCATACTATAATCATATAATATAGTGGTATTTATATCTTGTAAATAATTATTATGTTAACAACAAAACATCACTATTTCTAACGTATTTTTGATGATAATTGTAACTTAAATGTAGGTACATAATTTATTTTTCATATATTTAGTCATTTTTAAGCCAATAATTATAAAAATTAACCATCTATAAACTTATTTGTATTTTTTATTTAGATTCATTTTTTCGTACATAATTTATGTGTTTTATATTGTATTGCGTATTTTCGTAGTAAACTGAAACTTAATGTGATCAGTATTGTTCGTAGCATATTTTATCAATTACTGTTTCTAGTTATTGTAGTCCATCGGATGAAAATGTTATATTATTATTTATATAGTTACGATCAATAACTTATTAATTATTATTATAATTTTTAGAAGTTGAATTTGGGAATCCTATATTAAAAAAAAAAATTTTTATTCAAATGTATTATTTAATTCTGTGTGTAATTTTAATATTAATTTATTATTATATTAATATTATTTCCCCAATTATATCTTCGATGTCCATTTGTAGATACAAATTAACATTAAAGATAGAAAATAAACAATAATAGATCTACTAGAAAGTAGAAATGAACTAATTTATTGTAAGATATAATATATGATTTGTTTTTATAGACCAATTTGACGGTAAGTATTTATAAGTTTTACGATGTATAGCTATATAGTTTTATTGGAGGTAGAAATTGAAACAAAATGTATAGAATGATACCAAAAATTTAAATTACGAATTTCCTTATAACAAGTTGTTATTTATAATAAAGTTATCAACTGTTCATTTTATTACAAAATTGTACCAAAATCATGAACAAGTTTCACATAAAAAATTGGTGATGAGTGTTTTGGAGTGGTATAGCTAAGATTAAATGAAATATTCTTTTTTAAATTTGAATATTGTATTGAAATAAATTATGTTTACTTTCACAAATTACAATGCTAGAATTGTCTATATTAAGTTATTAGATATAAATAAAAAGGACTATTAATAAGTAAAGATTATTTAATATTTATTATGCTAACATGTAAATTGATCAAGTGATACTTTATTGATCTCAATCCCAATATAATTATAATGATATATTTTTGTAGTTGTATATTGGAAATAGTTTTAATATGTTGACAACTGAATATTACCTATTTCTAACAATTTTTTAAAGATAATAGCAAGTTAAATAAACTTAAATATAATATATAGTTAACTATTTTTCATATATTTAATTATGTTTAATCCAACTATTATAAAAATTAACCATGTATAAACCTTTTTGTCTTTTGTATTCAGTTTTATTACGAAGTATGTAATTATTGTATTCCGAATTTGCGTGGTAAAGAATAAGTTAGAACTTTAGTTGATACGCGTTGTCCATATTATATTTTATCAATTACTGTTATTTTCACAATAATAAATTTTCATGCAAATTATATAAAAACACGATACTTTTTAAATGAAAACTTTTATAATATCTGTCGTATTTTTGTCACAATAAAATCGTAGCACCTTATTTTATAATTATTCCAAGTATGCTTTTTTTCAAGCCGCATTAGACAAATAACCTATACAGACAACAATTTATGTAGATTGTACGTTCAACTTAAGTTAAAGATTCACAGTTCTTTTACCGTCATTTTTGAAAAAATCTATTAATTATTGAATTTGAAATAAAAATCACTTTGCTGAAAATGTAGATTTAACTTGTATATAGTTATAATTAATAACATATTTATTATTATTATAATATTTTGTAGATGAAATTGGTGAGTATCTTAATATAAAATATATTTATATAACAAATATATATATATAACATGTATTTAAAAACATTTTAGATTCTGAGCGAAGCGATGAATGTATTGATTTTACAATGATGTGTGTTTTTTTTTTGTCATCACCTTTTAGGACAGTAAAAGTGCTTGGATTTTCTTCAACAGTAACTTTTCTGATAGGAAAGTGAGTCTAGTTGGTACTTTGGGGGGTCAAAAGTTCCCAGTAATTTTCAAAAGCGACGTAAAAAACAAAAGAAAAATTAAAAAAAAACTGGTAGTTTACGCAAAATCTGTTTTCGAGAAAATCAGTTTTGGTTTTTAGTGCAACTCTAAAACAAATAACCGTAGGTACATGAAATTTTGACTGAATGTTTATATTAATATTTTCTATACACTATAATATTTTCCAAATATTTTGACTTATTTTGAACTGTTTACGAACATTTTCAGATTCCGTTTTTTTTTAGTTTTTTTTTTTCTATAAATATCAATAAAATTTTATTTGTTGGTTAAAAAAGCTTGAAAACTTAATAGTAGGCTCCTAGGTTATTTTTTCAAAGGCAGATGAAAAAAATTTAAAATCCATAGTCACAATTTTTTTATAATCATCTTAAGTTCAAATCTTGACAAAATACATAAAAATGACGAAAATTTCAAATTATTTTGAGAATTCATAAAAATTTTTCTTTTTAAATCTAAGATTTGAAAACGAAATACAAGATTCCACATAAGTTTGTCTACCTTAATCAAAAAAAAAAATGTCTACAAGAAAATCAAATTAAATTTTTACGAGAGTTTGAAATTCATATTTTTATGACATTTGGTATTCTCGATTTCTCAAATAACGATTTACTTATTTTGTTGTAATTAAAAAACGAATGATTGTTCCACTCTTTTTTGGTGTAACTTATTGCAGTAAGTGCAACTCAGCCACCCTGGTAGGCAATGTGCGAAAATTCGATTTGATGCATGCTTGTACCTGATCTGCCTGATTAATTAATAGTATATAGAAAAATAAATAAAAACTATTTCTATTAATTATTTTTCCTATAACCAATAGCAACCATTTATAAACATATATTTCCATCGTACCTAAATCTCAAAATTCCTGTTTGAGTACTTCTATTAACTGGTCGTAGTGTGATGTTATATATCCTATAGCCTTCCTCGATGAATGGACTATACCTACAACAAAAAAATAACTTTTCAATTCGAATCAGTAGTTTCCGAGATTAGCGGGTTCAAACACACAAACTCTACAGCTTAATATATAATAAGTATAAGTATAAGTATAAAAATAAGTATATGTATAAGTATAAGTATAAGTAATAAGTATAGATAAATGAATGTCTGTGGGTAGATTAGACCTCTGGGAAGAATATAGGCTAAATTAAAAAGGTTAAATTTGGTTTTTTTTATTCATCGTTAGGTAAATCGGTCGGTTATCGTCAGTATGGTTAGGTTAGAATAAGATTTTGTGTTAAGTTCATGTATTAATTGTATCTAATATTGCATTATTAATAATATTGGTATGATATTTTTTTTTGCAGATGCGATTGGTAAGTAAAATTTATGTTTATTGCTATATTTTTACTTTCCCTTTCACTGGAATGATCAAATAACAAAAAAAAAATAGCAATCAAAAAGACTTTTTTTCCTATAATCTAGAATTTTTTACAGTATCACATTTATCACATTCATCATAAATAATAAATATATGTAGACTTGAAATGCCCGACAACATCTTCGAAGCCCTCAGCCCAACCCATGATAGCACCAACAAAATAATCGTATTTCTTAAACAAATTGCTATGTACAACCTAATTTAAAAAGCTATTGTATCATTAATATGTAACTAAAACCCTTTATTTTTTGATGCAAGCTAATAACCTTAGCAGTTGAAGATGCAAACTTTGATTTAATCTATCCCAACGATGAGTTGATTTAGAAAAAAAATTATATAATGTTTGAATAATACTGAAGTATTTAACTGCATTATTACAACTTTCAACAGCACATTGTTTAAACTAGTTTGAACTACTTACTTTCTGAATTATCAATAATAAGTGATGTAGATTTTTCTGTATTAATTTTAACATATTTATTTAAATTGCCGCGTAACTTTTTAATTTCTTCTTCTTTTTTTTCTTTTAATTTTCTTTTCACGGAGCCACTTAGATATTTTGTTGGTAACATTGTATATAAAATAAAATAAAATAATCTTATAATATTATGTTGCTCGTTGTGAACATAAGTGAAAAGTGACAAATAATTTTGTCGACCACCACCAATTACGAGTAATGTACTCGTAATTGTAATATGTACAATGTTATCGGCGTTATCGCGCATGGCAATAACACGAGCTGAGTATTTATTATTATTTTTACACAAAACTAAATATATTGTTACTATAGTTGCTTTATGTATATATTTTATTATGTCATTTGCCTTGTTATAATGTCTTAGACAAAACCAATAAAAAAAATAAATATTACATAGTTAGTCACCGGTGGGCCCCTTGTTCACGTGGGCCCAGGACAAATGTCTATTTTGTCCGAGCGAAAATATGGCCCTGTGTACCATAAAAATAAATAAATAAATAAATATGCCTATAATCTATTTTACACTATTTTAATTGGTTGAATATTATTATTTACAGTTAAAGCAGGTACGTGTTATTATATGTTTGGATTCTGACCCAACCTGTAATATAATTAAAAAAATGTTTATGATTTTAAAGAATTTTCTATAAATTTGAACTTTAAACGGTGATAAAATAAATAATAATAATAATACTATGTATTTTGGAAATTTTTCAAATAGTAACTCTGAAAAACTATGTACATTGTATTTATTATATTTCTAATTTTATTTTGCCTATTTACGTAATATCATAAAAATAAATAAAAGATCCAACCTACTATACAGCTAAATGTATAACTTATGTGAATGTCTTTCTATTTATATATCCCAAAATGAATATTTTTTTCTTTTGTTGTTGGTAATATATAAATTATGGCACTGAATTATTATCGATTGTTTGAAAATTATGTACATATTATTATATTTATTAACTTTATTATTTACAGTAAAGAATACGACGGTATTATTTATTTATTTTTAATATATGTTGAAATAGTGTTAAAATGTTATGTTGTCATATAAACCTTATGACCAGACGTTATATATATTATATTTTAAAAATTTTTGTGATTTTGTGATTTTAATGAAGTCCAAACAAATTTTAACTTTAAAACGGTTTAAATGGGAAAGTTTCAAGACTTTACATACTTTTTTTTTTTAATTAAAAGAAAAACATTTTATTAATTTTGCATTTCGAGTGTTTCCATATTTTTTTGTTTATCCTTAATATTTTGAAAACTACTTAAAATAATAATATTATATACCTCCCAAAATCCAATTTTCTAATATAAAACACCCTGAAAGATGAAGACCTAACCATTGTTTCTGTTATAAAACGAATACATTATATACGTGAAAAAAACACACACAAACGCAAAAAGAATAGTAACTGAAAGATACTTTGTAATATGGGTTAACAGCCTCTGTCTTAAATATATTTTGTTTTATAATGATTGATCGTTGAAATTTTACACATAAATCACATATTGACTTTGGTACTCAATGCACACACAAAATGTGAAGTGTAATATTCGGCAAGGTAACTATCCGTTATAGTTCAATACAAAACAATATGTTGACAAATTATTAAAATGATTTCTTACCGATATTTTTAATCCGTGATAATTTATAATTAAAACCGAGTTATCATATTTTAATAATTACAATATGATATGTAGTAACAATAACATTATAATAATTATAATAATTTATTTTTGTAGAATGGATGAGTACGTAAATATTATGTAGTTTTATAATTTTATTTATTTTAAATTTTAAATTTGTACCAACAAAATGCATGTGATTAAAACCATAAATTGTAAGTCCAATTTTTTAATCCACTTTTTATATTTATATTGTAACGGCACATACGAATACTAAAACAGTCTTTCTAAAGGCTACCAAGAAACAGACATTCAAACAAATACTCGGTAAAACGATTCAATAACATTAACACTAGAGACATTATACGAGTGTGACACAAAAGCAATGATAAACCATGTATCGAAGATGCTGTTTTCAGTGAGAAAACCAACAAATGTCGAAAACCAATAGAGTATAAAATCAAGCGCTATTCATTGGCGAGTTTTTGTGAAACCACGAGAAATACTTATAAGTCAAACTCGACTGATTAATCAACGTGTGCCCAGTGGCCCATATAAGTCCAAAATTAACCAGTCAAAATAGCCCAGGCTCACCAAAGCAATTGGGGGAAAATATAACTATCATAACAGTTATTACCAAAGTTCTCTGCAGTTCATCCGCAACGACTCCATCTAAAGGTTAAAATTAACTGTAATTATTAGATTGAATTATTGGTAAAAATATTGGTATAAAAGGCAGACAGGCACCTGGAATACAATTTAATTAATATACCCTTAAGAAGAGGAATTTTATAATTGCATTATAGGTCGCGTCACACTATCGCGGTTGCACCGCGCGGTAGCTACCGCGTTAAAACTACCGCGCGGTAAATTCGTGTCACACGAACGCGGTTTAACGCTCTCAGTTGTACAATTTTCGTTGTCCACGTGGGTTGTGCGTAGTGATTATAATATATTATAATATAAATTATAATATCACAAGTCGATTTTTATTAAAGTTCATCCTTCATCAGAAGTAAGAAGATCAAAAGTAAGTTCGATTTCCATTATAATTGATAGTAATTAACCTTAATTTGTAAAAAAAATCCTTATTATATTTATCTACCTCATTTATAAGTTAACTAATACATTTAGTAAATAAATTTCAAGTATATTAATTTATTTAATATTATATATTTGAATACTGTTATTTAAAATGTATACAAATGTTTTGTAGGATGGATTACAATTACTATATGCGTTCTTTGCAAGTAATATCAATCGCAGAATTTTTGGGTATTTAAATTCTCCAGAAGAGAAAGAGATTTTGGGTACATCCATTTAATAAAAGCCGCGAAGAGAATGAGCGTTTAAAAAATTTTATTTGGACATAAGACAGTACCCTCAAAAGTTCTTTGAATATTACAGAATGTCTATTCAATCATTTGATGAACTTTTGGAGAATGTGCGTCCACATATAACAAAAAAAATTACACCATTTCGCAATCCCGTTTCGGCAGAAGAAAGACTCACCCTTACAATAAGGTAACATAAAAAATAAAAATACATATTTATAATATATAAGGTATTATAGTAGACCATTAAAAAATCTGATATCTTTATTTATAATTAATACATGTTGCTTGTCATACATTTATCATAAAATAAAATATATTTTTTTAGTTTTCTACTGTATGTATGTAAATATTAATTTTTATTTTTTTTCCTCAAATCATTAAAAATATAGTAAGTTAAATTTAAAGATATTAAAACAGAATATTTAATAAAATATTTAATAATACATAAATTATAGATGAATAAAATAAAATAAAATAAAATAATTAAAAAATGAGGAAAAACTTTTCAAATTTACTTACTTCATGTTAAAAAAAAACTGTTATAATATCTTATATAGTGTGGTGAGAATTTTCATCTTGACTACTTAAATTACTATGATGCACATCAACGTTAGGAGAACCTGGATAGGAATGTAGTTGAGGCGATGGTTGAGGTGATGTATAAGAAGAATGATATGAATGAGAGAGATCAGTTTGAAAGTTTGGAAGAAATTGTTGATGATGATTATTTCTAAAATTGGCCAAGTTAGGAGAGTAATCATCATTTTGATAGTAATCATCATTTTGATAGTAATTAAATTGATGTGGATTTGGTTTATGATGTCCAAAAGAAAGAGTCTGAGAAGGATTTAGAATATTTTTTACTGACTGCATAAATTGTATTTTTAGCTCTAATTTTTGGTTTTCGTTCATTTTTTTTAAATCTGGTAAAAATGATAAAAGAAAGGATTTGTCAGCATCAAAATCTTCAGGTTTGTGTACGGGTGCGTTTTTCATCAAATGTAATAAATTTTTTTGAAAATGCGTAATTTGTTCTTTTTTTTCTTTGTTGTTGTTTTGATACTGACCCATCACATTCCTCGTGCACTGATTCCGCTGCAGACTCATCTAACTGACATTGCCTTTCATCACCGTACTCGTCTGTAGAGATCGCATTATCAGTAGAGCATGTTGGAGTCTCAATATTACCAGTAGTTCTAATAAACATAATCATAAATAAAAAAATAATTCTTATATAATGCGAAATATATCGGAATAATAAGTATCCTTACTTTCTTTTCTTTACAACAGGTTGTTGTAAAAAAGATAATATGTCAGAATATGTATATCTTTTTGTATTCCTGGCTTCTGATCCACTCTGAATTTTTCTTGTCTCATTTATGTCTCTGGTGTAATTATCTCTTAAATTTTCCATTTTTTTTTTAATTCTTCGACTATAAATACATAAAATAATAAAATCTGTTTATTCGGAATAAACGCAAAAACATTATAAATAAAATATGTGAGTATAATATATCAATAGAATAATGTATAAATAATTAGATGTGGATTTTTTAATTATATTAGATTTTGAATGGAGTGATGAATATATTGATAATATTTCGTAATAATTTTAACAATAATAAATAATAGTAAATAATATTCTGTTACCAAAAAATCTAAAAAAATACAGAAGCACAGTTTATTTTTATAGTCTTTTTAAGTTCAAATTTGGACGAAATTACATAATAAAAACCTAGAATAACTAGGTATTTTAGTTATTTTGTCGTGAGTGTATAATATTATTCGTGGGTACCTACTTGAAACTTCTAAAGTACACTATTATAATATATCTATGATAGTATCAGGGTTTGTAGTTGATCTGACTATAACGCGTTATAAGTACCTAATGGATATTGTGATATGATTAATTTGGAATTTATTATAGGTCAATTTTTTTTTTAATACTATAGAAATATATAATATATTTTATACCTAGACTGACATACCGTCTCCACTCAGAATCGTTTTTCTTATACAATGATATTATATTATTGAATTCAAATTTAATACCATCCATTATACAGTGGCCTACTAGTAACCTACTGTACAGCGGAGCGACATTCACTGGACCCCCTTTTTTTTGCTTTGCTCAGAATATAAAATTGAAATAAATTTGTTTCAGATATTTATCAACGGGAACCAATTTTGTTGCTTTGCAGTATGAATTTTTATTAGGTCGGAGCACAATTGGTACAATTATTCGGGAAACATGTAGTGTATTATGGACTATCTTACAACCAAAAGAAATGCCAGATCCAAACAATCCCGATAAATGGTTGGAAATTGCGAACCAATTTTACATAAAAACTAATTTCCCCACTGTATTGGAGCAGTTGATGGGAAACATATAAGATGTATCAATCCAAAAAATGATGGGGAACTATGTTTTTCAATTACAAGAAGTATTTCTCGATTGTATTAATGGCCGTTGTCGACGCAGATTATTGTTTTACGACTATGATGTTGGTGCCTATGGTAGAGAGAGTGATTCTACGGTTTTTAAAGATTGTCCTTTCGGAAAAAAAATTTATTCTGAAGAACTTAATCTGCCAGCACCAACTTGTTACCCAATACCACGGATTCCCCACAGCCCTTGTTATAGTTGCTGATGAAGCGTTGGCCTCCATAAAAATTTACTGAGACCGTATCCGGGACGTGGACTCACAGATAAGCGGAGGATATTTAATATAGATTGTCGAGAGCCAGACGAATTGTGGAATGTACGTTTGGTATTCTCGCTAATAATGGAGAGTATTGCACACTCCAATACTAGTTGAGCCTGATTTTACGGATATTATTGTGAAAACTTGTTGTATTCTTCATAATTATGTGCGCAGAAGAGACGAGGATATATTTTTGAATATACACTTAGTAATCCTTTAGAGGGTATTCAAAACTACGGAAATGCAGGAGCTCGCCATCAAGGAATTGATTGTTCGCGATTACTTTGCTGAATATTTTTTAAACGCTGGATCAGTTACTTTTCAACCCCGTATCATTTGAATTGTTTTTAAATAAAATTGCTTATTAATATTAGTATACAGTTTAATAACTAACAAATTATATATTATAATTACTAATTATAATGTCATTACATGGAAAGTAATACCTAATATATGTATTAAAAATAAAAAAATTAATAAATAAAAATTTTAAACTTACTCTTAAGTTCTTGTTCTTCTTGTTATAACTTTCCCATTCGTCATACATGTTTGAAGCAATTTTGGCCCAGGCTTTTGCTTTAACATAGCGGTCCACCATATACTCTTTGGAATTCATTTTCCAAAGGCATTCTTCTTTTCGACTTCCACAATAAAAAGTTCAGTGTCAAAAAAACTCATTTTGTATAAATTGTTAATATTTTGCACTGAAAACGCGCGTTGCTACCGCTGTAGTGTGGTGCATGTGATTGAAAACCAGGGTTTTTATTTTGAGCGGTCGAAAATAGTTCTAGCGGCGCTGCCGTCAAACCGCGACACGCAACGGCGTTGTGCGGCGGCTAGCGGTAGAACGCGGTGGAAACGCCCGAGTGTGTCACGTTCCATAAATACACATGTGATGATATTAACGAACGAAACCGCGCGGTAGCTACCGCGCGGTGCAACCGCGATAGTGTGACGCGACCCTATAACAATTGTGTTAATATTTGACAGAACCTATCCTAGTCTTTTCCTGGACCTTCAATATTTAATATTTATTGACAATTAATATGGTCAAAATTACAAATAATTTTCTTTTTATAACAATTCAGCTGACTTGGCAGGTAATTTTAATTAATTTAATTTATCTTTTTTATTTGCTTGAAAGATTGTTGCTGGATTAACATAAACAATATTTTTCTTCTCTTAAAATTATTTTTTAAGAATTGGAAATCATATAAAATACATTTTACATCTGGAACACTCTATAGAGTTTAGACGTTCTAAAATTTAAATATTATGGGCGAGTGTGAATTTTCACGAATATATAGTAATTTGGTCAGCTATACTTTATGTGCCTTCCTATATATTTAGCCCGTATTGGTTATTCCTTACGATTCCGATAACATTTTTAGTTTAGTTTAATAAGTGCAAAAATGTTCCTAATGTAATCAACCTTACCTATTTAAAATGATTTTTTAACTCGATGTTCCTGAAATATGTCCTAATTCTTCATTGTTGGTAGCAACTTTGAGCATTGTGGTTAGATGAGACCTAATAAAATTAGATTTTAAAATTTATTATTCTAATTATAATCAGAAATTATTTTTTTTTTTTTAACTACGAACTAGTCAAGAATAGAATATTATAAACAATTAATAAACCGTGTAAATATAAAATATGAAAGTACTGTACATATTATAATCAAATTTAGATTGGTTTTTTATTTCTATCAAAAAGTCTTAATTTTCAAAGTTGGTGTCCTAGTGGATATACCGTAAATTTATTGAAAACTTCTCAATGAAATCACTAGATTTGTTGCTTTCATCATAACAATATACTACAAATGTTTTATAATTAAACTTATAAATTAATACCGAGTATTTTATTTCTAGCTAAAATAGGCAAGTAATTTTTTATGTTTAATCATAATTTTTTTTATAAAATAATATATTAGATGAATCTTACATGTTTATATTAGCCATGAATCCATGATCTTATAGTAGAAATATATTGTGAGCATTTAATAATTTTAATTACTAGTTTTTATTTAATTCCAGATTCAAATAGTACGTAATCACTTTAACTTTGTGCAATAAGATTGTCATAATAATATAGTGTTTTTATATAGTGTTTTTCATAAAAGTTTTCAAGTCATGAATGTTTAGATTTCCTGTCAATATTCTTTCTATTTATTAACTGTAAAGTAAACTATAACTTTCCAATCTATTCCACTCAAAATACGATT
This sequence comes from Sitobion miscanthi, assembly GCA_008086715.1. Taxonomy (NCBI): domain Eukaryota; kingdom Metazoa; phylum Arthropoda; class Insecta; order Hemiptera; family Aphididae; genus Sitobion; species Sitobion miscanthi. The sequence goes on from CM017798.1 coordinate 2,738,450, forward strand.
TTATGAAATTAAAATATCGGTATACTGAAATATAATATCAAGTAATTACTGCCTAAATACAAATATATAAATATTATTTTTAATAATTAATGCAGTAACTTGTGAATAACGTTATACTAAATTTAAATAATCATCAACATTCATTCAAAAGCCTGACCCCCATCAGTAGATCGTAATCAAATGTTTTGTAATCATAAGGTTATCCTCATAATTCTTAGATTGTGAATCATATAGGTAAGGTATAATATTATTTATTAAATATCATGAATTTTTTTTTTTAGAGAACAGAGGTACGTAGTACGTGCATATTGTATTTATGAATTTTTTTAAATTGTTTATTTTTGTAATTCAATTTGTAATTTGTGTCTCATAACCCATGTGATCATCATCATCATAAAATGTTTACTTACTCGATGAGTACCATTATAGCTATGAATCCGTTTAGCTGACAAGCCCTCAAACATGATTGGCTATGGCTATTACCATCATTTGTCTAGACTTTAGATAGACCTAAACATCTTCTTTAAATGGTTAACTGTATAACCATTACGGTTCTTAATTTTTAAAAACCAATCAACCTATATTTTAAATGTATTCTACTGTTAACGGTAGGTCCATAATAACATGTTAATTTCAAATTATTATTATTATTTCTTAGCTCATGTTGCGGATAGTATGTATAATATATTTAATTTAATTAACACCGTAAACAAAAAGATAAAACTAAAAATTAATAAAAATTCTCAATATTTAGATTCGTATAAAGAATACAACATACAATCAACAACGGTTATATCCTACATTTTCGAATTTTACTGTACATATATTTACAAAATATTATTCCCTGATTGACTCAATTGATAACTTTATATTCAATAATATAGACATTTTTAATTTTATATTTTTATATCGATTGGTAGTGTAAATATTGGTAGGTAATTATTTGTTCAATTTATTATATTATGCGTAATCGAGAATAATGTTATACGGTACTTCATGGAACTAACCAAGTCAAATAGACATAGCGGAATAATGAAGTTTTACTACCTATAATATAATCTATATTATTAAAAAGGGGCACTTCACGTGTAGTATGAGTTAGTGTGTGTCTTGGCTAAAGGAAGTAAATAGCTGTTATAATTATGTTATAGTTGTTATAATATTTGACCTATATTAGACCTTTGTTTTTTATTTAATATTAGACTCAAATGAATGTATAAAAAGGTGGGTAAGTGGATTTCGCTCTGCTGTACAGTAGGTTACAAGTGGGTCACTGTAATGGATGGTGTTAAATTTGAATTCAATGATATAATATATTTGTATAAGAAAAACGATTCTGAGCGAAAACGGTCAGTCAGCCTATGAAATTACCAAGTATATTTGATGATATTATTGTGAATAAAGTAATTTATTTATAAGTATATAACCTATTTATAAATATTTAACTACAAAATAATTATTACATTTATAATTTGATACATTTTGTCAAAATTTGAACTTTAATGCTTAAAAAAAAAAAATTGTGCCTATGTATTTTTTATATTTTTTAACTGCTATTGTAACAATATATCAGGAACCTTGCATTAAAATTGCATTGATATTTATAGAAAAAAAACTAAAAAAATTTAAAACTGACAAAATCCGTAAACAGTTCAAAAAGAGTCAAATTATTTTCAAAATTGTATCGTGTAAATAAAATGCTAATATAAACATTCAGTCAAAATGCCATGTTCATTTTTTTTAGAATTGCACCTAAAACCAAAATCTTTGTTTTTTCGAAAGCAGATTTTGCGTAAAAATTCCCGTTTTTCCTTAATTTTTCTTTTGTTTTTCACGTCGCTTTTGGTAGCTACTGAGAAATTTTTACTTTTGACCCTCACAAAGTATCAACTAGATTCACTTTCCTATCAGAAAAGTTACTATTGAAGAAAATCCAAGCACTTTTACTGTCCTAAAAGGCGATGACAGACACAAAAAAAAAACACACACATCATTGTAAAATCAATACATTCATCACTTTGCTCAGAATCTAAAACACACGTAGTTTACATTTAACGGAGCTTAAAACAATTCACTGACACTATTTAATTTTCTGTGGTTGATCAGGTTAAGAGGACGCCATACCCGCTGTGTTGTCTCCGTCTTACAAACACGTAACATACCAAATTTACGCTCAGAAATTCAAGTTTTATGCCGTTAGCTTAAAAATTAGAGTGAATCGACCTATTAAAAAACTTGATGATAAGAACAGTATCTGTGTTTTGTAATTAAGTTTTTAAGTGAGTTATGAGCATTTTTAATTTACATTTATTATACACGCTTTAACTCACTTAAAAACTTAATAATCGTAGAAAAACTTTCAACAAAACACAGATAATGTTCTTATCATCAAGTTTTATAATATGTCAATTCACTCTAATTTGATCGGCAGCATAAATATTAAATAAGATAGGAGAAAGTACACCTCCTTGGGGTACTCCTGCACTAATTGTGGCTATATTTGAGGTGGCGGAACCTTGGCGTATTTGAAAATGTTGATGTGTAATATATGACTCCATTAGTAGGAATAGTGTAGGAGGAAGAAATTTACGAAGTTTAAACAAAAGACCTTTATGCCAGACTTTGTCAAATGCCTGGGAGATGTCTAAAAATGCACAAGTGCAGTAACATTTGTTTTCAAAAGAGGTAGAGACTGCATCAATTACTCTATGGACCTGGTGTACGGTGCTGTGTTCGGCTCTAAAGCCAAATTGTGAGAACGGGAGTACATTTTTTGCTTTTATGTGTGGATAAATACGTTTGAGAATGAATCTTTCGCAAATTTTTGAGAAGTATGGCAATAGACTTATAGATCTATAAGATATTGGGAGGTCAGGAGGTTTATCCAGCTTAACAAACATAATTATTTGCGAAAACTTCCAAAGAATAGGGAATTATGAAAGTCTCAAAATAGCATTGTAGATATAAGTAAGCAGTATGAAGGCTTTATTCGGTAAGCAATTAGCAACATTAGCCGTTATTAGATCAAACCCTGGCGATTTTTTGCGAGAACAATTTGAGATCATACTTTTAACTTCATTAGGTGTAAAGTATTTTTCTGGGCGAGCACTTGGTAAGGTAGAATGTAAATAATTTTCAACATCAATAATATGTTGCGGAATATAAATGTCCTCATGCGGATAAAAAGTTTTAGAAAGATGGGCTTGGAATACTTCTGCTTTTTCAGCATTTGAAACGGCGAGCGAGTTGTCAGCATTTAACAATGGGGGTGAAGCAGTTTTATATTTAAGTAATCGTCTAATTTCCCTCCATAAATTTCCATCAACGACAGATAGAGTGTAATTTTGGTTCGAATTCATATGATTTATACTTGGCCAAAGCTTTTTCAGTGAGTTAGCAACTTGGTATTTAGCTCTAGCTCTTCATTTTTCTACTATTAGGCAGCGAATTTGATCAGAAGTAATTATTAGGTAATTATTTTTAGAATTATGTGTTTTATTAGGCTTGGTGGCTTCCCAAGCAGCTGATTGGATTAGCATAGTCAAGTTATTAACCGCTTCACCGATATCATGATTTGACATAAGTTTAATTTTTAAATCAATTCGTTGATAAAGGATATTTTGAAATTCAAGACGGTCAGTTAACGGGGAAAAAAGTCTAGGTAGTTAAATTCGTGCAAAAACAGTGGCGAACACATTGAGTATAACATATAAATGATCAGAGTTTAGATCTAATATATTATTAGTTAGGCAGTGTAAATTATTAGGAATTTTAGTGACAAATATATCTAATATATCAGGTTTTTTTGCTGGAGAAGAAGGTCAATATAGGTAGGGCCTTTAAAATTTAAAAATGATTTTGTAGTTAACATGTATGAAATATATATTATACTCGTATTATATAAATTACTTTATTCACAATAATATCATCAAATATACTTAGTAATATCATAGGCTGACTTCGCTCAGAATCGTTTTTCTTATACTATTATATTTGAATCATTAAATTCAAATTTGACACCATCCATTACAGTGACCCACTTCACGCTTGTAACCTTCTGTACAGAAGAGTGACACCCACTTGCCCACCTTTTTTTAATGTTGATACCTAGATAATTGAGTAATTATTTAATTATTGTGTCTGGTACCTAGTATATATTTTTCTGAAACTGTTTTTTTGGACAATTTCCCAGTTTTATGCTCTATTTTGTACAAGGCTGGAAATTTATTTAAAAATTAATAAGTTTATAGATTGAAGCTAAATGGATGTTATTTTTTTAACTTAATTTCTAACTTAATTGATGTGTTCAAAACGTTTATAATTTTATTTTATTTTTATTTTATTAATAAACCCGCTGCAACTTAGGCCATTGAGTGGTTATTTAAACTGTAGGTCAGGGTACTGTAGGTTTGGTAAACACGTGTGTTTTTTTTTCAGTTTCGCAGAATATCAATTGGGCACTCGTAGGTTTCTGCCATGTATGGTCGGGGGATGGTGGCCTCACTCTCCAGACAGATTGCCCGGAGAGAAGTGTCTCCCGTAACCGAGATTCGAACCGGCGACGGTGCACGTACAACTCCGTCCCCCAGTATTTAATTTTAACTTCTATGAAAAATTAGGTAAATATCAGTTCACAGAGGTAGTCTACTTAACTGTCAACTAAGTCAACTTAACTAAATTAAAAATTGCATAAACTTGTTTATCATTGACTTTTTTGACTTGTGAGTATTGACTCTCGTAAGCTTAGACATTTCCTTAATAATTTAAATTTTTGTTATTGATACTTGATTATTGAGATAGCTTATCTAAAAAAAAGGATTACGAGGGAATGCTATGTAAAAAAGGTTTAAGCTTTATATCGTCATTGAGTTGGTAAGTCAATGTACTAGATGCGTTAAATTGATATAACATGAATGGATTATTATTTAGATATAAAAACTTGTGCAAACAGATTGTCATTTAAATTAATTCTAATAATATGTTGAATTTGGGGAACCTAGTTATAAGGATATACATATACAGAGAATTGAGCACTTATCGACTCCGTTAAATTGTAACCAGTCAACATTAAAAAAAGAAAAGAAATATATTCAGTTTGTTGTTGAAATATAGAAACACAATAAGTTTTAATATTTTTTAATTTCCATTTTATGGATAAAGTATTAGTGATTACTAAAAGTATAGGTACGTCAACAACAACATAATTAAGATATAAGTGCTGTACATTTCATTCGAACGAATGTTGAGATTCAATCAATTTGATTTACCTGATGAATAATTTTATTTAATTTATTAAATATTTTATATTTTATTTTTACAGATGTTTTAATGGAATTTGATAAATTCGTGAAAGGCATGTATTTGTATAAATACTATCTCTAATTAATGTGTTGGGCAATTCATATTTTTATTTATTTTTAAACATTATCCAGGTTTGTGAGCTAAAAACTGTTAAATTTATTTGTATAAATTATATAAAGGAGCACTAAATCTTGGCGTTGGAAAAAGTAGAAAAATTGAAATGGGTGGTGCTGGGGAAATATATGTAAGTATGACTTTTCCCGAATGAATAGAACTTTGGTCAGCTAGACTTTATGTACTTATTGGCTATGTATATAGGTGAGTTACGGCCCGACATGTCATTAATGTGTTGGAAACCGGTGAATTGCAGCCCGGTCATATTTTATCACTAAGTTAATTGCGGCCCAGGAAATTTATTTATTTTGTGTCGGCAGTATCGGCAGTATCGGCAGTATCGGCAGTATCGGCAGTATCGGCAGTATCGGCAGTATCGATAGTATCTTATCTAAAGTAGATACCATAATATCGATCATTCATACGAAAAATATTACAGTGTTAGTCTGTTCACCACTCAGTACCTATATCTATGAAGACTCCTAATTCTGTTTGTGTGTGTTATACAGTATATATTATAAGTGCGTTATGGAGTTTGTAACTAGTGAAAAATCGAAGCCACAAAACACTAAAAAACGATGTACAGTGGTGGCCTTATAGTGTCAAAAGTTGTAAGTGTTTTTTAAAATTATCTCGTTTGGATATAATTGTTGAGAGTAATACTAATCATAACCACAATAAAAACGACAAAAGACCTAAATAGGCAAATATTGAGTAATTCTCTGAAAAGAAAAGCCATAGAATACATTTCTTGCAAACTTTCAAAACTTATTCGGTCAGAATTGAAGAAAGGCGATGTATCGACTTTGACAACGAATGATTTATCATTAATTCGACACAATGTTCATCGTGCTCGTTCATTTGTACACCCCCCTCTGCCAAAATGCATTAAAAAATTACATGCTGCTTTTGAGTCTATGAATATCAAAACTAACATAGGTGAGCCATTTTTGTTTAACAACGACAGAGACAATTTTATAATTGGTTTTTCTACTACACAAAACATAAAAGTGCTGTGTGATTTAAATAAATTTTACGTAGATGGAACATTCAAAAGCTGCCCTAAACACTTTTATCAACTTTTTACCATCCATGATCCAAAAAATAATGTATATTTACCACTAGTGTTTTTTTTACTAACCGACAAGTGTAATACCACGTACAAGTGTGCATTTCAACATGTAATTCGCCATTCCATGTCCATTGATCTAACGTACTCTCCTACTGAAGTTGTTATAGATTTTGAATAAGCTATCCACAGTGCTGTAGCGGAAGTCTTCCCTAATGCAAAAATAAGAGGATGTCGATTTCACTTAGGACAAAGTTGGTGGAGGAAAATTCAAAGTTTAGGACTCACAAAAACACAAACACAGATGAAAGTTATTATTTAAAATTTTTTTTGATTTGCCATTTTTGGATTCTAACAACGTCATTGATTGTTTCATGGATGACTTTTTAGCAATACTGCCCGCTAAAGATGATCGGGTTGTACAATTTTACAATTTACCGACTATGTTTTCAAAAACTATATATCCCCGGACGCCATGTTTCCCCCAAATATCTGGGCACAGTTTTCTGGTAGCTGATCGTTCTACTCTAATCATCCTTACATCTATAATTTTATTGATGTGTTAATAGAAATTCAATCAGAAACGTATATCAAATGTAGAAGTAATGGAATAAAAACGAAGAAAATATGTGAAAAAGAAGCATTTATAAGACAACAGATGACAAAGCTAGCACAAAAAGAAATAGAGCAGTTTGATTTCGTTAAATCATTAAGTTTTAAGTTTTTGCCCAACCAATAATTATAATAGTGGATGGAACATGATAAAATAATTTATTTTGTAAGTTGTGAAATTGTTATTATGGTGGTACCAGGGTACCTATATTACAAACGAGTAAATAGTCTAATACCGTACATATAATTACTCTACATATTATGATAAAATTTAGATTGTGGTTTTATTTCCACAAAAAACTATTCATTTTCATAGTTGATGTCCTACTGAAACATTTATTGTAAACTTCTCAATGAAACAACATGATTTGCTTCTTTATTCATAACAATATAAAACAAATGTTTTATAATTATACTTATAAATTAATACTGGTTATTTTATTTCTAGCTAATACAGGCAAGTCATTATTTATGTTTAGTAATTATTTTATTTTACACTATAATACATGGATTAGATGAATCTTACATATTTATATTATCCATGAATCCTTGATCTTATAATAGAAAAATTTTACAAATGTTTTATAATATTAATAATTAAATTTTTCATTTTATTCCAAATGAATCATGTTCGTAATCACTTTTACATTGTAAAAAATAATTGTTATATAGTGATTTTTCCTAAAAGTTTTCTAGTACCTATAAGGAATGTACGGATTTCCTGTCAATTTTTTTCTATTTATTAACTGTAAATTAAAATATAAATTTCCAATTTATCGCACTCATAATAAAATTGTAAAATATTTAAATTTTGGTATACCGAAGTAATAACAGCCAATATATTATATATATATTTTTTTTTTTAAATTAATGCAGTTACTTCTGAATAACCATATATTAAATTTAAAAAATACATGAAATTTCATTCAAAAGCCTGCCTTCCATCGGTAGATCATTCAGAAACTCTTTATTATGAATTTATGATATATTTTTAGAAGGACAATGATTAGGTCATCTCTAAGGTTGTTAGATTGTAAATCATATAATATGGTATAATATATTAAATATTCAGTTTTTTTTTTTTTAGCGAAAACAGGTACTTACGTGAATTATAAATATATAATATTATAAAATAAAGTATACATTTTTTTTTTATACCAATATTCTCATAAGGTGCCGATTCTCTAGCTAATACAGGCAAGTCATTTTTTATTATTAATAATGATTTCAATTTATACCATAATATATTAGATGAATCCTACATATGTTTGTATTATCCTGTAATAGAAAAATATTACGAATGTTTTATAATATTAATAACTAGTATTTTTATTTTATTCCAGATGAATCATGTACGTAATCACTTTTACATTGTAAAAAATAGTTGTCATTTAGTGATTTTTCCAAGAAGTTTTCTAGTACCTAAGGAATATATAGATTTCCTGTTGATATTATTTCTATTTATTAATTGTAAATTAAAATATAACTTTCCAATTTGTTGTACTCATAAAAAAATTGTACAATATTTAAATATATATATGTATATTTGTATTAATGTAGTTACTTCTGAATAACCTTATATTCAATTTAAAAATACAGAAACATTAATTTAAAAGCCCGACTCTCATCGGTAGAACGATCAAAAATTCTTTGTAATGATATATTTTCTAGAAAAACACTGATTAGATCTTCCCTATAGTTCTTAGATTATGAATTATATAATACGGTATAATATATTTATTAAATTTATGTTTGTTTTTTTTTAGTGAAAACAGGTACTTACGTGAATATTGTATTTATGAATTTTTTTAATTTGTTTACTTTTGTAATTCAAATTGTCAAGTTCAGCTCTTAACAGAAATAAAATATAATAATCAAAGTTAAGGGTGCCTTCACGACAAGGCGTTAGTTAAATATAAATATTACACCAACGACCTTAAATGAATAATAAACGAATTAAAAAAATAGATAACCCAAATATTAATAAGTTAAATGATGATTTATTGCACTTATGAGTTATGGCAGGTATTTTAATTTTGTATAATAATAATTTAATATGTTATAATATAAGGTAGCCTCTTGGCTTTCAATAATACAGCTCCAATAATAATAAAACAATGCTATACAGCAAATAATAATAAATAATATTGAATAATAAATTGATTCAGCTCGTCAGCTGATTACCTGTAGAGTTGGTGTCTATTAGCGGCTTTGAACCAAACGCTACCGTCTCAGGATGCACACATTTCAACAATAAAAGTACAATATTATAACAATTAAAAGTGTGACCATCCCGAAACGTACGACTAACAGGCCACCAGCTCAGACGAAAAAATCACTGTATACATGTAAATCACAATGGAAAAATGCACGTATTTCTGTAAGTACCTCGTTGTGCGCCCTGAATTGGGGAATAATATTAATGAACTGAAAGAAAACAAATGACTGAACGATACTTACAGAACAATTCACAGATGATACACAAAATGATTGAATATGACGTATTGAATGAATGTATTGACTTGAATATGATGAGAACGAATATACTCAAAATTGACTATGTTGAATAAACCAGGCACACAGCACAGAGCGACCGAATAGCTCAAGAAACCGTGCGAAAAGAAAAACGGAAAAGAACGAACGTATTTATTACTTGCAAATGATGATTTGACGAAAAACGAATGAATAATGGTTAGCCAATGAAAAAACATATAATTTACGAACATGCGATCAGTACCACCTTAAGCATTTAATACGACAAAATACAAGCTTTTCGGTGGCACTGAAAGCGTCACGCAACTTAAATAAACCGAAGAAAAACATTGAAAATGCATTAAAAATGAATAATATGAATTGTGACCGTTGGAATACACACGTTGTTCGCTATCAGTTAGATAACACAACGGCGGTGGGACAACGCGCGCACTCCTCGATTTGTCGTCTGCGATAAACGCACACACAAGACAATCAGACTGCCGCTGCAGCTGTTGTCCGGTCCGTGATAATGCACCGGCGCGAAAATGGAATATTTGAATTTTGTTTGCGGAGCGAACACAAATTGTGGTTTGTGTCTCATAACTAGGGATGTAGGATTAATAATTTTCATTTGAAATTTTTTTTTTCACTGAAATTTTCAAATTTTGATTTATATGTTTATTTTTAATAATAATTTATTTTGTAATAATTGTATAACAGTTGGTTACACTGACTACTATATAATAGACATGAGTAATAAAACCACATAATAACGTTGTTCTGTGATAAAACTATCATTGTGATCATGGGTTTAATGTACCTTTAAGTTGTCTAAAGCTTACAGAGGTACTGAGGTACCTAATATAAAATAAAAACTTACTTGGCAGCCATTAATTATGACATTTCAAAACTTTTAACTTTTTGAAAATTTTCAGGAAAATTTACATCATTACTCATAACACACGTGACGATGATCATCATAAAATATTTACTTACTTGATGAGTACCATTATAGCAATGAATCTGTTTAGTTGACAAGGCGTCAAACATGATTGGCTATGACTATTACCATAATTTGTCTAGACTTTAGATTGACCTAAACATCTTCTTTAAATGGTTGACCCTGTATAACCAATACGGTTCTTAATATTTAAAAATAAATCAACATTCATTTTAAAATCTAGTATATTATTAAAATCAATAGATCCATAATATCACATTAATTTTAAATTATAATAATAATTATTATTTTTTAGTTGATGTTGAGGATAGTATGTATATACTATATATTCAATTTAAATTGTACTATAAATTAAAAATAAAACTAAAAATGAATCAAGATACCTACTTAATATTTTGATGATTCATATAAAGAATACAATATACAATCAACAATATTTGTATTTTACAATTTCGAATTATAAGTGAGTTAAGTATTATAAAAAAGTGGCTAAAGGAGAAATGTTTCGACCAACAATTGAATACAAAAGCTAACAAATCACAACAATGTCATGAAAGCAATAGGCTTCGCGACATCAACACATCTTGTAACATAAGTAGTAATTTCCAAACTATTTGTGGAATTTAGTATTCAATTCTCTCAAACCTTTAATATTAAAATACATACTTTTTATTTATATTTTAACCATATAATAATAACGAAAAACGAATATAATTTATTCTGATATCAGATTTTACTTAAAAACAAAAATGTTGGTAATACTTTTCAAGAAAAGGGGTACCTACAGGATTTCTAAACAGTATCTAAGAACAAAAATATTATGAAAATTGTAGTGATTATTTTATTATATTATTTTATGATAATAATATTAATATTTCATGAATATTATACACATCTACGTCTGAAAAATACTAGACAGTGTTACTTATATTGCCGTTTTTCCATAATTTTACTGTAACCTACCCAAGTACTAACTATGCCTGATATGCTACTATGGTACTATAATACTAGAATACAATCTCAAATCGGGCATTGCAATTTTATTGGTGCTAAAGGTACAAGGCAAATGTTCTAATAATTTTTCTAATTTCTCTTTAGGTTTATTGGTCAAAACCCAAAATACATTGTCATTTAAATTAATTATTCTAATGATGTGAATCTAATGATGAATTTGAGGGTACCTAGCTATATATTATTATGGATATACATATGCAGATAAATTAGCACTAATCGACAAATAGTTACTTTTCAACATTCGAAAAAAAAAGAAATATGTTCAGTTTGTTGTTGAAATAGAGAAACACAATTAGTATTAATTTATAGTAACGTCAACAGCAACATAATTAAGATATACGAGTGTACATGTCATTCGAATGAAAGTTGAGATTCAATCAATTTTTATTTGATGAATTATTTACTTCATTTATTGAATATTTGACATTTTCTTTTTACAGATGCTTCTAGTCCAGTCAAAAAACTGTTGATGGGCATACCGTGTATGTATAAATATTAAATATTGTGTACTAATGTGTTTTGCATTTCATATTTTTAAGGTATTGCATAGCTTTTATCGCGGGCTCGGCGTGGCGACTAAAAAAAAAAACCTCGAACACGTTGCTGGCGAAAGTTTCACGTTAGTTCATCGTCGACAACTGACGTGAACAGTTAACTTAAAATGTATTGTATACTATTTGATCACATGCGCACATCACACGTCGCACGTTGTCCGTTGTCTTGCGTTGGTATTATTATTTATTATTAATCTGCGGTCGGCGGTCGTCGGGTATTGTCTGTTTAGAAATATTAATTTCAGATAACAGGTAAGTAAGGCCAGGGTTATGCATGTCGTATTCCGCCGAATTTAAAATGCATTGGTTTATATCGGAGCAGCTGACGGGTGTAATACGCCTCGTTTTCCGCCAGTGCAAAATACGCAAGCCGACCGACGTTTTCTGCCGTGGCGTATTACGCCCGTCGTGTATAGCTGCTCCGATGTAAATGCATAAAATAAATGCATAGCTGCATTTTTAATTCGACGGAAACGTTGCGGAATACCTAAATGTACCTATAATATACGATGGACGCCATACGGTGTTTATCTACCAATATCAAAAAAAAACTCATTTTGTCATTTTCTTTTCGGTCGTCGCGCTCAAAATGTGTAACTTGAATTAATATCATACAAAAATAAATAGTTATAATTACATGATAGGTACATAGCTACGCTGTGCAATAGCTTTACCGCGGCAGTCTCCGAGTGCCTATTATTTGACATTTTTTAAACATTAGCCTTGTTTGTGGAATAAAATTAGTCTTTATAAACGCATACAAACCAAATTTTGTTCGTGGCTGTGGAAAGGCATTCTGATAAACACAGTCTACATGTATAATACTTATATATTTTGCAGAACTAACTAAGCTTCAATAAAACTAAAAACTAATCTAAGTACCTACTTAATATTTTGATTCGTATAAAGAATATAACATAAAATCTCACCAACGTTTATATTCTAGTATTCTACAATTTCAAATTATTAGTGGGAAAAGTATTATAAAAAATGAGTAAAGAAGACATTTTTCGACCAAGAACTAGAGACGAAAGCTTACACATCACAACTAATGACAGTGACATGAAATTAATAAACTTCGTGACGTCAACAAATCTTGTAAATAATAAAATGAGCAGTAACCACCTCCAAACTAATTGTGGAATTTAGTATTCAATTTTCTCAAACCTTAAATTTTAAAAATACATATTTTTTATTTATATTTTAACCATAAAACAATTTGTAAATATTTGTGATTATACTCTTGATGAATTTGAATTTCTTCAAAATGTTACCTTTGTATGCTTAAAAAGGAAATACGAAAATAATTAATTTGATGTTATGTTTTACTTACAAACAAAAATGTTATTTACGCTCTTCCAAAAAAGGGACACCTACCTGATTTCTAAACAGTACCTTAAGAAAACAAGCCACATAAGATGTTTTCACATCAATAAGAAATGTGATTAGTTTGTTGTTGAAATATAGAAGCACAATAAGATTTAATTTTTTTTATTTCAATTTCATTGATACGTGATTAGTGATAACTAAAAAAGCATATGTACGTCAACAGCAACATAATTAAAATTTATAAGTGCTGTACATTTCATTTGAATGAAAGTTGAGATTCAATCAAATTTTTTATCTGATGAATTATTTATTTTATTTATTGAATATTTAACATTTTATTTTTACAGATGTTATAAAATCATTGAAAACAATTTTTTTGGGTGTACCGCGTATGTATATATATTAAGTATTGTGTATTAATGTGTTCTGCATTTCATATTTTTATTTATTTCAAACATTAGCCTGGGCTAAAAATTACTCTTTATAAATGCATACAAACCAAGTTCTGTACGTGTCTGTGGAAGAGAATTCTAATGAACACACTCAACATATCTAATAGTAACATATTTTGCAGAACCAACTATGGCTAAATCAGTTAAACCCTTCTGTGATGATCTTACTAAAATAGAGAAATACAAAATTTCACTTTCCAAAATCTTTAATATTGAAGAGAATCTTTTACAAGAAGTTGAAGAAAATAAATAAATAAAAATTAAATTGTATAGCATAATGTTACATCACATTATATTGTATTAACACTATTCTAATTATAAGTACATACTACTATAATAATTCATACTAAAATAAATACGATATTTTCGGTAAAACATAATTCAACATAACATATTGTATATTAATAATATTAGGTGGGTACTAACCTATTATAAATAACTAATATTTTTTATACATTTTTCTTTTGCTTTAAGAGCCGTTTAGAACCCGCCGCTTCTCCTTTCTAATGATCTTTAATCTTTATCATAAGCCTGCTCCCAGTCTACCAAAATTTTGTAACATCACGGAATATTTCGCAAATTATCATAAATACAACAAGCATACCTGTACCCATGGTCATTACCAATAAACACACCTTTATTAGTTTTTGTTATGATTATCGCGTGCTAATGCGTAAATGATCGCAGTATTATGTAAAAATTATCCCCCGACCACCACAACCTGCAGTGTTCGGTGTCAACACGCCGTTGCCCACGGACGCCGATGCTATCAGCGGCAGCATTACACCGGCAGAGGAACCTGTCCCGAAAAGACAACTATTGTAAAAATCCCACAAAAGCACGACACTGACTGACTGCCACCATACACGGAACACCAAGCTCGATGCCGGCCGTCAGCCAAGTTCTACGGCCGACGTAAAATCATTCTTGTTTCACCAACGACCCACCGTCCAGACGTCTTCGCTCTTTCCGCTGCTTACCCAAGGCTGTTGTTGCCGTGTGACGCAAAAACCTCATGGCCACATCACAAAGATTTTTCTTTTGTGACATCATCGTCGTCCAGCCATGATGAGCTAGTACAACAACGCGGGCCCGCAGGACGGGCAAAAGCTGACGTACATTGCGCCAGCCCGGCCCTTATCGAAACATTGGAAAAACTTTGAACCAATATTTTAGCATGCAATTAGTATGAATTTGCATGATTATAATTAAAATTTGCATGATATTGGTTCAACAGCAAAACCCAAAAATTAATGGGCCGGGCTGGCGCAACGTTGCACCAGCCCGGCCCAAGTGCCAAAATATAGTTATCTACTATATATATATGCCAATATTTAACACGTCATTAGTATGAATTCGCACGACATTTTTTAATACTTAAAAAAGGGTTTTTGTGGTCTTACCGTTGCGCCAGCCCGGCCCATTATAGAAATTTTGTGATTTTTGCAATTATGATACAGCCAATATTTAGCACACCATTAGCATGAATTCGCACGACATTTTTTAATGGTTAAAAACCGTTTTAGTGGTTTTACAGTATAAATGTCTTATTTCCAGGGCTTGAAACCGGTTACCGGTTTTTGACGGAAACCGGTTAACATGACCAATTTTGGGTCTGGTAACCGCTTCCCGGTTTGTAAGTTTACATTTTGAGAAGCAGTTAACAATTACCGGTAACCACCAAGTTCAATTAAGGGGTAACGTGTAGCGGTAACCTTTTTTTTTTTAAAAACCGGTCAATTCAACAAAACTGGAAATATAAAAAAAAAATAACATTATATTTGATTTTTATATTTTTTTTTTTTTTTTGGAATTTGTATTCTATTTTTTGATTAATAATTTTATATACAAAACAAAAATAATGTAAAGTAATAATAAGTACGATTAAAGATGGTATACTGTCTGTAGCCGCAATGATGAGTAATAAGAGGATGTCACACCCGCATGTGTTGTTTTATTGCCACAAAAGTTGCCCTGATCAATTAACAGTAATAAAAAGAAACCTACTGAAAAATAAGAAAATACATACCCTGTGACGGAATCAAAATCTGCAACAAAACTTAGTCTTCGAAACACTGCAACGTTCACACATTTCAGTCTGCTTATGATATATTATTCCCAGTTGACAAATCTTCACTAAAGAATACCATTTCTCAAATAACACGCAGCCTACAGTAAGATGTTCAACATTATTCTTATGACCTAAGCGTTACAGATATTACGGGAGCAATGTTTTAATTTTACAATGATGTGTATATGATTCTCGTATAATGATTTTCTTCTTTTGTTGTTATTCAACAACTATTAACCGTCGATATTTTAAATGTCCATCAAATGTTTAAACTATCATTTTCTATACATAATAAAATGTTCAAAATATTTCGTCTCGTTTTCAGTGATTTATAGACATTTGAATTATGATATGTTTTTAGTTCTGTATTCAATAAATGTTAATAAAATTGAATTCGTTGGGTCAAAAAGCTTAAAAATAATACAAAGTTCCTCGTAAATTGATATAATAGCAGTTAAAATATATTAGAAAAACGTAGGCACGTTTTTTTTGTAGGCATTTAAAGTTCAAATTTCTACAAAATTCATCATAATCTCGACAATTTGCAAAATATTTTGTAGTCAGATATTCATCCAAAAAAGTCTTTGTTTACTTATAATATGAAAATGTAATACAAGTTTCCTCGTAAGTAGTTATATAAGCAGTTGAGAAACAATAAAGATCCATAGGCACGATTTTTTTTATATGTAATCAAAGTTCAATTTTTAACAAATTATTATTTAATAGTTAAAAATTTATAAAAAGTTCAACTTTTATTGCTAAGGATTGAAAATTTAAAACAAGTATTCTCATAAATAGTTCATACTGTAACGAAAAAATCTAAATTATCTATTAAAAACACAGTGAAATTATACGGACATTAAAGTTCAAATTTGGACGAAATAACTTATTAAAACAAAGATTAACGGTATTAGTTATTTTGTTGTAATTTAAAAATAGTAGGTATTTGTGGATTTATGAGACTTTTAGAGTATAATATTACTATAGTTTATACACAAGAATACACTTTCAAATGTAAATTTTTGGGCAAAAATGACTTTAACCTACTGTTGTAGGTACTAATACCTAATAGTAAAATAAATTACTTTAATCAGTTTAATCACAATATTATTTATAGTTATTACTTATTACTTATTACTGTCTTTGCTCAGAATCATTTTTCATTTATATTTTAATAATTTATGCATGGATTTATATATTATTACTAATAATTATAGTAGGTGTATGTATTTTATTTCATTAATTATTTAATACTATACCCATAAATTATATATTCATTAATAATTTTTGAAACATTGTATTTGAGAAAATAAAAATAATGTGATTTTAATTAATCTTGTAATGTACCTACCTATAATTCAACATGTTACAAAACTAAAAAAAAAAATTTAAATAAATTATATTCTGAGAATACACTTTACAAAGTTCAAAATAAAATCTCCAGAATCTTAAACAGAAATATTTATTTACATATTTAGTTCATCAAAGAAGGACTATTCATAGTGCACCAGGTTATCATTATTCAAGTCTATACAAAAAATTCAACTTGTTACAAAACTAAAAAAAAAATTGAAGGAGGGTGTTGGCGCCCGCAGGCGAATGCATTTTAGAAAACAAAAAAAAATTTAAATAAATTATATTATGGGAACACCCATTACAAAGTTCAAAATAAAATCTCCTGAATCTTAAACAGAAATATTTATTCACATATTTAGTTCATTAATGATGGATTATTCAAAGAGCACCGGGTTATCAATATTCAAGTCCATACGAAAAATTTAACTTGTTACAAAACAAAAAAAAAAATTCAACTTGTTACAAAACTAAAAAAAAAATTGAAGGAGGGTGTTGGCGCCCGCAGGCGAATGCATTTTAGAAAACAAAAAAAAATTTAAATAAATTATAATGTGGGAATACACATTAGAAAGTTCAAAATAAAATGTCCTGAATCTTAAACAGAAAAAAATTATTCAAAATATTTAGTTCATTAATGAAAGATTATTCAATGGACACCAGGTTATCAATTCATAAAAAAAAATTAAAAAGGAGATGTGGGCTCCCGCAGTTAAATGCATTTTAAAAAGCAAAAAAATTTTAAAAAAATTTTTAGGGCACCGGCTTGTCAGTGTTTGAAAAATCTATATAGAAAGATCAATAGGAATTAAATTACAGAAAAAAAATTTCTGTAGGCAAATGAATATTATAAAGCAAATACAAATGAGATATAATTAAACATTTAGTATTCTTTGAAGGCTTACAAATTTGAATATATTCATATTAAAAATCTTTTGAATTAAATTTATGAAAAAAAATTAAATGGGGAACGTGGGCACCCGCAGGCATGCGCATTTTAAGAAGCAAATGAAAAATATAAAAAAAATTATATGACACCATGTTGTAAATGTTTTAAAAAAGGATATATGTATATAAAAAAATCAAAAAAGTTAAATATATAAAAAAATAAATTGAATGTTGAACGTCAGAGAACCTAACCAGCTTCTTTTCAAATTGTATAGTAAGTACACAGGTACTCAGTGTACTCCCAGGTATAGCTGGTTAATATTGAAAAATATTTATACAAAAACATCTACTTGAGTTCAATGAATTGAAAAACAAATTATTTGAGAAACCTGGGTGATAAAACACTAAACAAAAGAATACACTGAAAGCTAAATACTCAATACATATTAACTACAATCCAAAAACTAGGTATTGTTTAAATTATAATAATACGAACAATTATTATGATCAGAGGTGTATCACCGTAATATATGTATTGGAAAATGTATAAAAATGAATGTAATTTTTAAGGATACATAAAAATTATATGTGAATAAGGTCCTGCACGGACTCTACTATGTGATTGTAATTTTTGAAAGACATAAAATAATGTTTAATTTAAAATAATATTGTGTTTGGCTGGGTCTACAGTCAATATTAAATTACAAACTATAAAGTCTAAATGCAAATAAAAACCGTCAGATATCTGTTTTAGTCTTTGAAAATATGTGCGGAAAAAAATTAGATTTAGTAAAATGTAAAAAAAATGTAGGAAGGAAACCTTGAGAAATTTTTGACAGTAGGATATTAAAACACAAAACCATATTTTAAATTAAAACTATTGATTTTATACATTTTCTATTTACAAAATCTCATAAGTATTGAAAACCTTATAAAATCCTATTAAAATAATATTTTGTTATATTTTATTATTTGTTGAGGTAAAAACATCATTAATTAATGTTGGCTTTATAAAGATTTTAATAACTATACTGGTACAACTCTAGCTGACAGTTTTTAAGACCGTATTAAAAACTATGATAATTAGTTAACGTCTAATTTCCTGTCCTATTCTAACCTAACTGAACCTAACCAAATTAATAATATTTAAATATTTTCTTCCATTATTATGTTTACAATATCGAATACCTTGATAGATAGTAGGAAAAGATCATCGCAAAGCTCACGACCAGTGATAATTGGCGTCTATTATCACCATGACTTCAACTAACCATAGGTTTACTTAACTAACCTTCTTATGACTTATTAGGACACTTTGAATAAAAAGATCCTGAGTTGCAGATTTCCGAACTTAAGTGTTTGATTATCAAGTTGATCCTTTGATTGTTGACACCTTAATACATGCTATGGATGGAGCCCATAAATAATAAAGATATGGATAGGCCACGTTCCCGGAGGGGAAGGCAATTGAGGCACCTTTATATTGATGGTCGATACTCGATATAGGTATACTTTATTTGGCCTCAATTATTCCTCTCAAAGACCGCTGATAAGACCATTATGTTCTATCCATATCTTTATTATCTATGATGGAGCCATACCCAACTCACTCGTGTAAATAATTTGAAACACATAAAAGCGATCAACGAGTCTCTATTAATGATTTAACAGCATTTATCCTCTCACAACACACACTTGGAGACAACACATGCACATGAGAGGTTTTCTTTAAAACAATATTTTTAATGATTTTTTTAGCATCATATTTTTTTAAAAAATACCAGGATAATGTCGAGCATGGTAGCAACTTTATAACGTATTCTATTAATTTTATTTTGGACTTATTGAAACATGCTATAGAGGATGGTCCTTTTGGTCGTCCAGTGTCCACAAATATTTCAATTCATAATATGAAATTCCAGCCCTATCCCCCATACTCTAATATGCCCAGCCCACCTTCATATTCTCTATGCAAAAAGTTAATCTAACACAAATTTGTAAATCAATGCACAGTCTCTCTATTGTATTAATATTTGTGATTTCATTAATATTCAGTATTTTGAATAATTAGATTGGGCAAAACATAAGACAATATCATTTACACAAGACTGTGACTAACACAATCATATTTTGATAAAAGTATATGATATAAGTACCTTCTATATTTGAATTAATCGTTTCCTTTTAGAAAATTAATTAAATCCTCAAACATAACTCTTAATTCAAGAGTTTGTAACTAATACAATCATAATATAATATGAGTATAGTACATTTCGTAATATTTTTTTTATAATATTTACAGTTAGTGAAATATTAAGTTAGTATTTCTAATATTGTTCGAACACGGACGCATTTTCGCGCCACCGTAGTTTCGGCATACTCCCTCAAAGCTGCGCTTCGGAAAGCTGCGCTAACGAGGTGGCTTACCCCCTCCTCGGCCGTCCAGCGCTGGGCCGTTCGCCGCCGTAGGCTGTTCCACCAGCCGTGTTTTTTTTTTGTCTCTGTCCAGCGGTCGAACCCGACGCATAGTTGCGTGCTTGGTACCGGTGGTAACCGCATGTGCGGACAACGCGTTGTCGTGTTTTTATCGACCCGGCCCAGTTTTGTTGTTTATCGCTGACCAGCGCCGTGCCGCCGCCAACCAGTGTGTGTTGTTGTTTGCCGTGCCGTCGAAGGCGTTTAGGTACACAGCGGCCATCGCCAACGACAGCGGACGAGGTCTAACATTTATTTTTTACTGTCACACTTAATTGTATTATTATGTTATTTGTTAGGGCGCCCTTTTGTTTCGGTACTATTACAGCTGATTGTTTCAATATAATTTATTGTTTGTTTCTTGGTGTCCCGAACACCGCAAATTAAATACAGGCATTTTTTATTTGCAATTATACATATTTTGGGTTACCCTTCCCGCTCTTGTCCCCAACACAATAGTGAGTCGTTGCCGAAAACCACCAACTTCGTAGGATCGGTATCGGCGCAAACATTTTGGTAGCAGAGCATGGTTTTCCGAACTCACAGGGGAGTCACTGTCTCATCGGACGTAGTTCAGCATGAACCTCCGACAGTTTTTTAGTTAGTGTCGTGTACGTCGGAGAACACCCGCGATGGTGGTAACAGTGGTCCTAGTGGACAATTTTCTGAAGTGTTACCAGTTCGCACGTCGACGTCCGTTAAGCCGCCAGCCGAGTCCAACGACATAGCCGTACAATCGTTGTATAGGGATATTTGCGGGTCAGAGTGTAGTTTATTGGCTCATAGTATGCCGTTGGTCAAATTAGTGTCGGTGTTCGGACCCTTGGTAGTGTCGCGAATTTTTTAAGTCCGTGTATTTATGATTTTTTTAGGGACGGGCTCCCTTCTGATGCTAAGCCACTAAGAGGTCATTGACCTGTATTCAAGCGCCAGCCGTGTTAAAGAGCGTATATGCGCTGTTGCCGTCGACGTCACAACCGGTGTCGAGTACACCGCGGCCGGTGCTTCCACTCCACCCCGTGTCTTATCGTCTGCCTGCAATGTTTTTTGCGAAATAAGGACCGCCGTCGTTTTGCGTGCCCGCCGATGTCGGTATTTTATGTGCCTATTGTGCGCCGCCGTCTTCGATACGCACGGTCGCTGTCGTCATTACACTCGTGGATAAACGTGAAAATTATCGTGTTTTGGGTAACTGGCCCTCACGAATCGTTCAAAAAATATGATTTTAGTCGCAGGATTTATACCTGCACCTTGTTAAAAACCGATTGTTTGGGGCAGAACGGTAAATCGTCGAACAATCCGCATATAAGGCGTCACGCGGCGTTGTTTCAGATCGTCTCGTTTTATACTGGTATGGTCACACGGAGTGAACGGAAATCCGTCGGAATGGGACGACTCATTTCTATCGCGATCGCTGATGTGTGACCTCCCCAACTTTCTGTCGTCGTGTATTACGTGTATTGTTGATATTATAATCAACGAATTGATTACGTGCACTTATAATTGTGACCGCATGTCGCGCGCTGTGGATCATATTATGCACCGTACGACTTCCGCTTTTAGTCCACGTAATTGTGACCCGTGGGTCCTTGTTGCCGTTTGTGTAGCATGGGTATCGTAGGTACCTCCAAACTATTCGTTTCCATATGTAGTTTTTGACGGAGGTGGTCAACCACGACGTCCTGTCACGTCCATTCGCGAACGTACCATGAACGTCGGTCTCGTGTATCTCACGGCACCTTGGTCGTCAATTGCACTGGTTGTTGTGTCCCACCTCATCGTATGTTAGTACTTCGATTCGTTCCACGTCTGTGGGACCCGGGATAGGCCCGATACCAAGATATGCAGTGCGGCAAATAATTGTCCACCAGAAAGAAATGAGTGTCATAATATTATGTCCACGGTGGCTTTATCGCCCACCAATAACTTAAATTTATAAATGTTGTTGCGTCCTTTTGTGTCACATGTAATCACTGTGCTCCATTAAACGATGCATCTAGCTCACTGACCCAACCTACCTGTTAATTATTTTGGCGTGTTACACGTTTTTAAACTTTGTATACATCACGACTGGCTGGGTGTTGGGATCGGGAGAGCCCACACTATATAATTTTATTATTTTTTTGTATTATTGTTCTGTGCTTGGTATTATTAGTTGTAACTATGTATTTGTTTTGTATTCATACAATTATTTATTACATAAACCATATTATGTTCATTGGTTGGTTTTTTCAATTATAATCTATTAGTGTATTGCTGTGCACTTGTTCATGTATTATTATGAGGTGTTAAATTTTGGCGTATGTATACTGATTAGCACCCTGTAGCATTGCTGCTTTGTATTATTATGTTTCACATGTGTATATTGTTATAACATGTGTTCTTACACTGATTTATATTATGTATTACTATTTGGTCATCAATCATTATTCGTACCATTACATATTGATTTTTTCAAATATTTTGTTTTTTATCGTTAAAAAAAAAAATGTACACCACAGGTAAGGCACATATGTGACCAGCAGCTATCGATTTCATACATCCATCTACTTCGGACCTTCATCCCCATGCGACTGGTTCTACGTCACTGCATGTGAGGCAGAGCCTCACGGGGGGAATATGTTCAAACACAGACGCGTTTTCGCATCACCGTAGTTTCGGCATACTTCCTCAAAGCTGCGCTTCGGATGCCGAAACTCACGAAGTGGCTTACCCCTCCTCAGCCGTCCAGCGACGGGTCGTTCGCCGCCGTAGGCTGTGCCACCAGTCATGTTTTTTTTTTGTCTCTGTCCAGCGGTCGAGCCCGACGCATAGTTGCGTCCGCCGCCGCCGCCGTGTGCTTGGTACCGGTAGTAACTGCATGTGCGGACAACGCGTTGTCGTGTTTTTATCGGCCCGGACGAACACCGTTGTTTGTTGTTTATCGCTGACCAGTGCCGTGCCGCCGCTGACCAGCCGTGCCGCCGATTGTGTGCCGCGGCTAACGGTTGCGTGAAGCCAAAACCCTCGTGGTGCAGCTGTCGCCGAATTAGCCGTTTGTTGTACCGCTGACCATTGCCGTGCCGCCGTCGAACAGTGTGTGTCGCCGTTTGCCGCGCCGCCGTAGGCGTTTAGGAACACACCGGCCATCGTCAAAGACAATGGACCAGGTCTAACATATATTTTGTATTGTCACACTTAATTGTATTATTATGTTATTTGTTGGGGCGCCCTTATGTTTTGGTTCTTTTACCACTGATTGTTTTACTATAATATATTGTTTGTTTCTTGGTGTCCCGAACACCGCAAATTAAATACAGGCATTTATTATTTGCAATTATATATATTTTAGGTTACCCTTCCCGCTCCTGTCCCCAACAAAATCGCGAGTCGTTGCCGACAACCACCAACTTCGTAGGATCGGTATCGGCGCAAACAAATATAATATATGTTATGATATTTATGGACGGCACTTGCACCATGGCCCCTCGATATAGTAATGTGGCGACCCGGCGCATCTCTTTGAGATAAATGATTAAATACTTACTCAAGTCTTCCAATTTACTAAACATTTATATTTCGTAGATAATTTGGGGTAATTTGAAATTGAAGAGAGACTGTGAGAAATAACAAAATATGTGGTGTGATATGTACATTTGAACACCTGTTATAATGTATTATATTGAACTTAAGTTAATTTTTTATAATGTACTATAATAAACATTTGAATATTTATTACAATATACGAATATTATACATAGATGTCAAGTATGATTTTTTTTATTTGATAGTTACCTCCTACTTACAACAATACAAGACACTTTATTTTTATATTTTGAAGCAATATATGTTTTGGATTATTTAGATCTATATAAACTTGTGCGGGCGACGGCTGCACATGCAAAGCCGGTCACGAGTGTGCGTGTGTGTGTGAGTGATCGCGCGGACGGCGGCCAACACGCAACTCGTCTTGTGTGACGATACTTACGTATACTGGATCGATAACCCTGTGGGAGGGAAGAAAGTGGACTGTATTTGCTGATTGCAAATAAAAAATGATTAATACAATGATGATGCGAGGTACCCTAGATGCAAACATAAAACAATCTCTGCAGTAAAAGGTAAAACAATTCTGTAATTCGATAAAACTTATACTAATGTTAGTTATAATAAGAGTGCGCGATCACAAGCCGATCACGCAAACAATATAATAATACGAAAAAAAATGCACGTCGAAGACGGCAACGAATAATAAATCGATCGGATAATAATGATAACAAATAATGCGCGTGTGTACGACCTGATACGCTGAAGTTGATAGCAGGTGATAAGGTAGTGATGAAGCGGTTGTCCCAGAACGACGATGATACTGCTGGTCGCGTCGACGAGGTGTACGACAGTGGCACTTCTGGCAAAAACGGCGAATTGGTCGACGACACCAGACACTGGCGTCCGATGGTCGACAATGGCGTGGAGGCGTCGGAACGAACTCAGGAGGGCCGGCGCGGGCAAAATTACATTCGATGCCTTACGCACCCGTTTTCACGGCGTAACGACGCGGCACAAACGACAACACTATAACACGTCACGGTTGACACGTTCGCACGATGTAGGGCAGGCGGACGGGAAAACACGTGGACGCGTGAGACGAAATTCGCGGGGCGAATGTCGTACTGGTGACGACGAAAAACAATACAATACGGCAGCGAACGCGAGGCGGATTCACTCGTCGGCGAACGGACGGGTGAAGAAACAATACAATACGGCAGCGACCGCGAGGCGGATTCACTCGTCGTCGAGCGGACGGGCGAAGAACAATACAATACGGCAGCGAACGCGAGGCGGATTCACTCGTCGTCGAACGGACGGGCGAAGAAACAATATTACGATACGTGGGTGACCACGGCTTGGAGAATAACAGCGACGGCGCACCGGGTCGCGTTGGTCAAAAACATGTGGTTACACCTTGAACGATACCGAGACGGCGGAGACGCGACACTTTGCCATAGGCGGCTCAAAAACGAAGACGGAGACGACGGGTACGTTGACTGGACGCTCGACTGCGGCGAGACCGTCCCCACTCTGGAGGTACAAAGTCGACATCGCGGTGCGCTCCAGTGTAGCAAACGCTGCGACACGGGACCTGACGGAAACACCGCGCGCAAATTGAAATATGGATTGTGTACCCAACAAAACTAAATTTCAGACCCATAATTTAGTATTTAAAGTTTGTATGATAAGAGTCGTGGAACAAAATATTTTCAGACTCTACTAGAATGTTGTAGTTAAATTAAACTATAATAGGTATGTAGAATAACAGTACCTGACCTTCTATGATAATTTGTTATGAATATAATATTATAAGTAATAGCTCAAATTTAGCACTTTTACGGTACTTAATACATTTTCCTAATATTTTAACAGAAATTATAGAGCTAAAAATATAGAAATACCTATATTATGTTACGGTCCATAGTTCATAGTTTTGTTTCATTTATAATAATAATGCTTTTTAATATACTTTTTCATAAATTAATATTTATAACAGTTGGCTTTTATGATTTGTTTAAACTATTAGTACGTATTTTTTGTGAGGAGATCCCTATTATTACAACACCGTTACCAATATGCGTCTCTCTGTACCCTGGTTTCCACTACAGATAATTCATTACTTATTGCCAGGGCTGTTAATTAAATGCATTTACATGCTTTTTTGCTACACTGTGACCATATAAAAAATGGATTCGGCCAAAATCTTATTTTTCATATTATTAATTTGGGTTAGTTCATATAATTGCATGTTTTCATGATTTCTCCGTATTTATGCTTATTTTCTATAAATTTTAAATTTTAAATTTTCTTAAATTTTTAATAAAAACGTTTTTATTCAGTATTTTTTTGAATTTTAAGTGTATATTTTTGAATATTTCAGTGCATATATTTGCCTGTTTTTAGTGCATACATGCAAACAAATATTTAACACTTTTTCATTGCATTAAACTCACAGCCCTGCTATTTACTTTTACTTCCAATCATAATACCTATCACAGTTAATGTTAAATGTCAAATTGTCAACAATCAACTGCTTCTTCAACTTGATAACACTTAAGAGGATGTCAGATTTTTAGCGCACCATTTATTTCTCTCTCTGACCCACGCACAATCATTTTAGTGTTTTCTTAATCGTACATTTGGTATGCTACGCGTGGGTCAAAGATGGAAAACAAATAGTGCGCTGACATCCCAACCAGCAACAGATCTTTTTATTCTATCCTATAAGACAAGGTTGTAAACCTATATCAACTGATAACGGTAGTTTCAGCCAAAGAGTCAAGTGGTCTTTGCAATTCAAGATCCTTTCCTACGTATTCAGCATTGTTAACATAACTATTATACTTTTACACATTTGCTTCCCCCGTCTCTCATAGCTATATACAGATTCAGCCACTCCCATTCTACACCACCATATGATCGGTATTCTGTCTATCCATCTCTTCTTCAGCTAATCTTCTCGCCCCTCATTTCTCCCCTAAATTAACTTTTATATCCACTCTCACTATCTCTTATCATACAATGGCCGAACCACTTAAACCTATTCTCTCTTGTTACTACAATATGTACACTACCCTTAATTAATTAATTACTTATTCTATCCTCTTTTGTACCGTAATACCTAACTTATTATTTTCATATCTGCTTACCTACCCTAACCTTACATTTCTTTTTCATCTTTCATACACCAAACATTCTGAAATCCTGTTGACCCATTTCCTTATCTTCGCATTATCACACACTTCCCAATTCCTATTCACTCAGTCTCTAGTTACCTATAAGTTATCGTACTTGATTATAGGTGAAAATATTTAAATATCATTGAGCCAATTCCACATGCAAAAGAATTACTTAAAAAATATCATACCTGACCAATTTTCTAATTTTATCACGACTTCATTGATAACAAGAATAGTGTTATACCAGTATAGTTACAATACAAATAATTGAAAAGTTGTGGCAATACATCTCCTGATCGATTAACAATAAAAAAAAAGAAACCTACCGAAAAATAAGAAAATACATCCCCTGTGACCGAATTAAAATCTGCTACGAAACTTAGTCTTCGAAACACTAAAACGTTCACTCATTTCAGTCTGCTTATGATAATATATTATTCCCAGTTGGTAAATTTTCACTGACGAATACCATTTCTGAGATAACACGAGTTTGTATTTTTAAATGTTAATTCAAGGATTTATTAGTTTTTTACCTAACGAAAATTACATTTATTCACAAGTCAGTTATCAATTAGAACTCGACTACTGGCAAAATATTTTGCTCTTTGATGTTTTTTTAATTTGTATTTTAATAGTTTACACACGGATTTATTACTATTACTAATTATAGTAGGTGTAGTTAAATTCAATAATTTACAAGTATTATACCAATTAATTAAATAAAAACTTTTGAAGCATTGTGTTAAAGTAAACAAGAGTTAAATAGGATTACAATGCATTACAATTATCTAATGTACCTTTAACAAAAATAATAATAATCGTAAATTCGTAACACCTATGTTCACGTTTTACACTATTGAAATAGGTACACGAGTATATAAATATACTAGGTATTCATAAGCGTTCACATGGGTGGTCACGATAGACAGTTGACAGTTGACTAGGTACTCCTTGAAAACTTTTGTATTTTAGGTGTGCAACAGTATACGTGGATGCCAATGATATAGATATTAAGTGGAAAAATAAAAGTTACGTATGTTAAGTGATGACATACCCTCATGCTTAAATTAAACGCCAGGTTTGAGAAAAAAAATTTCCAGTAATAAATGGTTATGACATTAAATATTTAAGCATACCCTAATACCATCATATAATATTATAATCTAAAATAATAATTATGGTAAAATACTAAAATATATAATTGTAAAATATTGAATACCTATATCTAGGGTATAAACTACGGTAAAGTCTAAAATGGGTGTAAATATTAATAAATTGGGTGTATAATGTATATAAAATATAAAGATTAATATCATTATACTGTTATAAATACTTCGCACAAACCTAAGGTGTTACCCGGCGAATAGTATAGGCAAATAAGGTACGCGTATTAAACCGGTCGTAGTAAAACGAAGACGGCGTTTGGATTGTTCGAACTGGCGTTTAATTTATTATTTATCATACATTGCGCCTTTGGTAGGTAGTAACGTATACGCTTCTACGTTACCAAGTTAATAGATTTTTCGTGACAATAAATATTTAATTAAGTCTAAAAATTAAATTTAAGCCCTAAAATAATATGAAAACAAACTTACGCGTAAACATTGACTCTTCCGGTGAAACCTAGCTGTATTACAGCACACGCTGCCGCCGAAGAAACAGTTATCTTCATCCGTCTACATCTCGCTCCGAATTTAAACTAAAAAGTATGGAAATATTTTATGAAAATAACCTAAACGTTACAAAAAGTTCGTGTTATATTATAATATTATATTGCTTAACGAACTATCCGTCAATTGTTGGCTTATTTTATTTCTTTGTTCACTGCAATTATTAGAATAGTGAATCGTCTCCGCCGAATATCGAAAATTGGCGATTGCCATAGATGACATAAATATATTATAATATGATAAATCCATAGAACTTATCTTTAGTATATTCGGGTTGTTCCACCAAGATCTGACAAATGCCATAATACTTTTGCTATATACAACATTTTAAAGTTGTTTTTTATATATAATTTATTGTCACTCGCGCTACACGTATAATATACAAAAAATTATTTTTATTTTTTATTTCTAAAAACTTATCAATGCTACTTTCTGGATGTTTTTTTTTAATTAACTTGTATGTGTATAAAATTACAAATTCATTGGAAAAACCACATTTAAATAACATTCAAATCTTATATAATCGTAAATTTAGTAAAATTCATTTTTTATGAGTTCTCAACTCAAAATAATTTGCTAATTTTTGTGATTTTTCCGTATTTTGTTAAGATTTGATGCTTATAGACAAAAACTGTGACTAAGGATTTTTAATATTTTTCAAATATCGTTGTAACAATATAGTAGGAGCCTTGTATTAAATTTTCAAGCTTTTTTACCCAACAAATAAAGTTTTATTAACATCCAAAATACTAATAAAATTGGATTTTTTTTACTACTTATACAATTTTCTTTCTATTAAAAATCTATTTGAAATGGTTTAAATAATGTGTTATTTAATTTTCATTTTAAAAAGTGGAGAACTCGTCGTTTTAAACATGATTTGGCCTATGCAATATTATAATGCAGTGGTTCTCAACCTTTTTATAGTCACGTACATCTACACAATTTGAAATTTTTTTTACGTACCACCTGACTATTTTTTGCTTATTAATAATGTATACGTTTATGTTATATGTATAGAATTTTATTTCATTAGGAATGACAAGATGAGATAATACAAAATAAATATACAATAAACTAATGAAGTATTTAATGCACAAAAAGAAATTAAATTAAATATGTAAAATTATTATAATTATTATGGTTTACTTTTTACTTCAATGAGACGATTGGTGTTGTTTTGAACGGACGATGACTAATCTACTTCTATACTTATTTTTTGTGTACAATAAGTGAGGAAATGTATTTTCGCACAGATATGTTGACATAAAAGGGATTAGAAACTGTAAAGCTTGAGTGGACAATGCAGAGTATTCTTGCTTCACGTCCAGCCAAAAATTAGTGATATTTTTGGTTTTGAAAGCGGTTCTTAGGGTAGAGTCACTGGTTAAGTCAATAAATAATTCTTTTGCCAAAACTATAATATTATAGTGTATACGCCAGGCCTTGTAGTATATCAAACTATATATGTTAATGTATGATTAAATTTTAGTGGAGCAATAACAATAATATTTTGTATCTAGCGTTTGACCAATAACTCTTAAGTGAAACCAGACGACTTTATTTGCACAGGTAAAAATAATATGATTAATATGAAAAAAAATTCTCATTAAAAATAAGTTTTTAATTTTAAGTTCTATCAAGTCAGCCACTGATCTAACTGGCCCGATCCGACCTATGCATACATCCACATAGTACCTTTAGTGTATGCCAAAAATTTTCATAAGTGTTCCATGTGTACTCTGGTGTGCACGCTGTATATATTTATAACGCGTTGTGGCTCCTGAAATGCCACTGCAACAGGAATCTTTATACTATCAAGCTCTCGGAAACCGCAATATTAATTATTACTATGCTGATATAGGAACTATATTATTATGCTTGAATGATATAAAAACTCTTGTACCGTTAAAAAGCAGTACAAGTGTATTATTTTTTCTTTCTTTATTAAAAACAAAGAAAAAACCCAAATGCCGGCTCGCGTGAAACATTATTTCGACTTTCGCTGTACAAGTGATCCGTCGCATCACTGTTTTAGTGGCGTTTATTCTTAATTATTTTTAGGTCATCGACATCATTGCGATCCTATATAATAATAATAATAATAATAATATATTATCGTCATCGAGTAGATAGCATAACAATTTTGTAAAAAACGTATATTTTTTATTAATAATAATTTGCGCGCTCAACCCGCTCAACACACACACACACGCATATGTATATTATAATATTATAATTATTGATCGTATACGTGTGCTTTCACCCATCCCAACAAGTAATTATTACTATCTGTGTGCATATACATGCGTCATGCTCATCGAACTTAACGTCCAAAACGCTCGTGTATATACATTTTTAGGTAATAATAATTATTATTCCGGCTACCCATCATACGCGTATTATACGAGTTTTAAATATATTATATTATAATTATTTTTGCATCGTAAACAGACGTTCTCGCTCGACGATCGTTTTTCATTCAAAAAAAAAAAACATTCGACGTTTCTATACCCGAAGAATTACACCATCTTCGCGTTATTATTAACTACCTATTATTAATAATAATTGATAATAAGTGCACACTCGCGGGTACTATATAAGTATAAACGCGGCGCACAGCTGATGTGTTGTTTAGGCATCATCAAAATAAATTATACGTTGCAGAATTTATATTATAATATTTCATACGCACGTGGGTACCTATACCTATACCTATACAGTATACCTAAACCAATAATGCAGCAGTTGTTGCGTGGCTCCTATTCATTAAATCCAACCCAACTCGGGTGGTATGTAAAAGAAATAAAAAATGTTCACATTTTTTAATTTTATATACGTTACCGTTAAAATTTGAACTTTAAATGCTTATAAATAAAAACTGTGACTAAGGATTTTTAATTTATTCATCTGCCTTTGAAACAATAACCTAGGAGCCTTCTATTAAATTTTCAAGCCTTTTTTACTCAACAGATAAAATTTTATTGATATTTATAGAAAAAAAAACTAAAAAAAATGGAAACTGACAATGTCCGTAAACAGTTCAAAATAAGTCAAAATATTTGGAAAATATTATGGTGTATAGGAAATTCAATTATAAACAACCAGTGAAAATTTCATGTACCTACGGTCATTTGTTCTAGAGTTACCCCAAAAACCAAAATCGATTTTCTCGAAAACAGATTTTGCGTGAAAATTCCCGTTTTTCCTTAATTTGTCTTTTGTTTTTCACGTCGCTTTTGAAAACTACTGGGAAATTTTTACTTTTGACCCCCCAAAGTACCAACTAAAACCGATGTACAAAATCGAAACTGAAACCGAAATTATTTCAATCGGTTTCAAGCCCTGTTTTATACCTTACTAGCTGATCCCGTGCACTTCGTTGCCCGTTAAATGTATCAACTCTATATGACTCAAATTTTGTTCAATTCGTTATTTAATATTCGGTATATGGTGTTCAAAATTTATCTTAACTTTTCCGTTGCCCGGAATAAAAATTCTGATTCGCAGCAGTACATTATCAGGTAGGCAATCTACCTGCGGTAGATCGCGGACCTCGCCGTGCTATTTATACGTAAGTGTATGATTTAACTCTAAAGTGTCAAAGTTATATCAAGTTGTCGTCTTTACTTAATTCCACTACGATGGATTAATATAATCAATTTACTCAAAATCCTATCCTAACCTAACCGTACTAAAATCCGATGAATAAAAAAACAAATTAACCCTTTGTAAATTAACCTATCTTCTTCCCAGAGGTCTAATCTACCTACAAACATTATTTATATATATATATATCTAACTATATAATACAGAGACTATAACTATACAGACTAAGCTCTAGAACTACTTATCAGATCTTCTTGTATATTATATAGCTGTCCCACCCGGCGTTGCCCGGGCAAAAATTACCTCAGGTGAAATAGTTGGCAATAGCCATATCTTATGTTATTGCATAAGTTCAAGAACTGAAAAATGCATTAATTGTATATATATCATAACTGATCCCGTTCATTGCGTTGCTCGTTAAAATATGTACCAACTCTATAGGATTCAAACTTTATTCAATTTGTTTATTTAAAATTCGGTGTATGATGTTCAAAACTTAAAAATTTTCATCGATCATCTTGTATATATTACCGAGAGACACTACGCTTGTATGTATTGTATGCGTGAGACACGTAGTATGTTTTCAGGTAGGTAATCCACCTGCGGTGGATTGCAGACTCCTTGAAGTGCGTACCGTACGTAATTACGAATGTTCATCAACACGTTGATATTACGATGTGTATGTGTCGAAAAATTATGTCTTGGGAATACCGTTTTTACTAAGCTACATAGCAACAGGTCTAAAATTATATTCATTATTCAATCATGACCAATAGCAACCTTACAATAAACGAAAATATAATATTATTTAGTTTCTATTCTTACTGGACAGATGGCACTTACATCCAAATTTTCTACTTTTCCGGTGGATTTTCTTAATTATCTTACTCGAGAGTTAAGAACCTTCTCCTGACAATATTGCGAACACACGAAAAAAAGAATTAGCCAAATCGGTGGCAGCCGTTTACGTGTGATGGAGCGTCCAAGGCAAATTTATATATTATAGAGATAGATAAGTGGATAGATATAGTAATATATAGATAAAAAAATTTTTGATAAAATACACACACAAAAAAAAGGTCAGAGTCCAGTAGATGGAAACCCTTGGGCCGCCGTGCCGTACCGTATTTCCCGTTATCGGTCGACTGCTATTGTTATTGTTTATGAATATAGATATACAAATTACACGTAAAAATTATTTTGCCAATTTCAACCCTTTAAAATGAGAATTTCGAAAAATCCTTTCTTAGTGCGCCTATACATAGTAATAAGTACATATCCTGAAAATTTCAAATAAATCCGTACGGTAGTTTTGGCTGTACGTTGATTATTGGTAAAGTATACTTTCTCTTATATATAGAGATAATATCGTCGGTTCGGGTCAAAAGTCTCCGAGGAAGAAAAACGCCAGCGATTTCGCAGGGTTCGACTAAAAGATATTACGTTTACGTTCCTTGTTGCTTCGCGCTCCTATATATAATTTGATTGAACGAAATTTATTCGATTTGCAATTTTTTCGAAGCGTTTTAATGTACCTATATAATATTATAATATAATATATTATTTAACGGCTCCGTAATAAAAGTGTAAAATGAAAATATATATCTTATATAAATAAAACGTAGGTACTAAGTAGGCATATTACATAATATAGTACATACTATAATATGCTCTAAAAATTGCGGTTTTAGAATAATTTAATTTTAGAGTTTGCATTTTTCACTTTATTTTTGTTTCATACCGTTATAAAAAGTTTTTTTTCGAGATAATACGCAAAACGTCTTGAAGCAAAAATATACAATATAATATATTTCGGAGATAAATTATTACTTTTGACTTTTGAGAATCAAATAGGCGCTTTTAGTGTGAAACTAATAAATTAAAAAATCTTCTGTAATGTAGGTATTTGTTTAACGGTACATAATCTTTTTTTAACACAATATGTTTACAACTTTTATGTCTTTATTTTCGTTCTGAAACGTTTCGGGTATTATTTTTTCGCATCTAAATCTTACCGTTTTATATTATGTACGTATGCAGCAATGATATATCTCATTCTTTTTTAACCAACCCTGCTGCGATAATTATTATGTTATGGTTCGTAAGCAACGAGGTCAATATTATAATTCTTTGTATTTTATTTAATAATTTATCCAACATCTTTTGGGTCTTATATTAAATGAGATTCGAATGAAATTTAGATGTTCCACTTTTACTTTTTATAATTTAGATACGTCACACTTAAAATAATATTATGATTATTATTGTTACACATATAGTGATCAATATAATTTTGATACTTTTTAAAGCCTTTTTTTGTTTTAAATTATTTTTTTGTTTTTCTATTGTAGTTTAAACGTCGATTCAAGATTCCTAAATAAATGTTAAAAGGAAGACTTTCGCTGCACACTGATTACGCCAACCGTATATTATGATATATTATTTTGTGCAATTCATTTATAGAAGAAATACCGTACGGGTTCGATGTGCATTATGAACATTAGGGTTAATAATAATTACTCTTATCCATATTTTGGTATTTCATTTAATATTATGTACAAACGTCTGTTGTACTGAGACATAATATTATAGCAGGACTTTTACTGGATAATCCACTTTAATAGAATATTTAAATATACAACTAAAATACTTGAAATGTACATTTCTATATACGATAATAACTTTTGTGGGGGCTTAAAAGTGTTTTTTTTTTTTGACATAAATATACTTTTTGGATGGGTACAGATATTAAATTGTTCAACCAATTTTGTTAGGTTTGTTGCTTATCACCATAGAAACGAATAAAATGAAAAAAATCACCTGATTATTCTCACTAGGTAACTAACTTTATAAATGTGAAATGAAAATATTTGTGCAGGGTAAACTCTGGAACAACTTATCTGATCTTCTTGATTTTTTTTTAACGAAAGTGTATATCACGGAGACGGTTTCTATGAAAGAAAATTTTAGGAAAATCCACCGAAAAAGTAGGAAATCTGGATGTCAAAAATACAGCAGTGATGCCATCTGTCATGAAAAAATAAACTAAATAATAAAATAAAAATTTAGTTTATTGTTGCAGATTAAAATAATAATAGTGTATTATATTATATTGGTTGCTATTGGTTAATCGGACATGTTTGTTTGATTAGCCGACGTAGGTACAAATATGTATAGAATGTACTTAATATATATATAAATATTATATATTATATATTATATACGAATATTTTACAATATATGCAATAAATAAATTAATACATTTTTTTATAAGTTGATACTTCACCTATTTAGCCTAGGTGTATTTAATTTATTTATATATTAAAAACTGTTTTCGTACAGCCCACGACAATTTTTTTCTCTGAAGAATAAACTTTTTCATACGAAAATTTAATAATGCCATATTTCAAACAAAAATAAGAGTACCTACACTATATGGCATATTGCTTTTGTGGAACGCCTTTATCTTATCTGGTTTATTTTTGCAAAGTATTGTAGGTAAATTGAATCTCAATTGTCAAAGGGATCGCGGGAAACTGAGCTCCATTTATCTGTGGCCTGCGTAGTCTATTAACAACGTTACCTGGGAGACGGAATAAAGCGAAAAAGGTTAGATAATAATATCCAGAAAAAAATAAGTTGTTCTGCCTTTCACCACACGTGTCATAATAATTTAGTTTGTATTTTATATTTTCTTCGTAAAGTCAAAAATGTACATAGCCCTATAGTTTAAGTGACAAAAATATACTATGCTTACCTTTATAAATTTTGTATTTTATCTGAGGGCCCCGCCAAGTTTATAATACCATATACCATAATATTATACCTTTTTGAATAAGCAGACGCTTCAAGAATAATTTTTATCGATCAAACGTGTAAACATTTTAAAACATCGTACAACCGTTCATAAAGATATCAATGCCAAAACAATAGCGCATTGTGAGCATCGCCCATTCGCGTCAAATTCCGTTTTTAAATTTGATTTAAGTTTAACATTTAGATTATCGTTAAAAGTATAAACTTCCATAATATTATTGTTTGGTATAAGTATACCTACCTATTATAAATATGTCATATTATATTATATGATTGACTGTCAAAACGTCTTCAATGTTTTCATAAATTGATAAAATATGATTCAAGTGAATAGTATTACACGTATATATTTTATTATTTTTAATTTACATGATACCTATACGTGGATGATTTTTTTATTTAAAAAAAATATGCTATTTGATTGTTGGAGAATATAATTAATAACATTCTTAAAAGGGACATATCGTCAAAAGTTCACCAAAACAGGATAAAAAGAACGTATTATAACAAAATATATAAAACTGCATAAGCGCGTACGTCACACAATTCATTTTATATGACGTTGTTGTTGTCGCATATCCACTATATCCTATGCCCCAAGGTAAACGATATATAATAATTTTCTCATAATGTTTCCTCAGAAGAAAAATACATTATACAAGAGTATAATTTCTATTATACATAAATATACAGTGTTGTATTCAATCATTTTTGTGGGACTCAGGTCTTCGGGTACAAAAAAAATGCTACAAAAATAACTTGGAAATGTAAACTTTTTTTTAAAAACACGTTAATTTTACATAATAATATGTAATATAACTATAATACAGGTTTGTGTTTGTTGGGTAGTATTAAACTCACAGTAGCTGTATAATTTATGTTTTAATAAAATATTTGAAAATGAAACTGTAAGATAAAATATTCTGAGATTCGATGTTTAATTAAAAAATAATTACTAATTAAAAATACTTAATCAACAAACTATGTTCGTAATAAAACAAAATGATCTAATTAAATAATTGAAACATTAGATTAATTATTATGTTTAAAAATTCAGATAACAGTGTTTCATGGTTGTTTTTATGTAACTTTATCAAAGTAATAATTAATTTGAAAAGTTTTACAATTTTCCGCATCATTTAATCAATGATTTTAAACTATACTATATTACTTGTAAAAACTTTTTTTTTATGAGCTATGTTTGTTAAATATATTATTTTCTCTCATTGTAACTTAACGAAGGGGTTACAATGGTAGGTTAACAACATCAAATTTTAGTATGATAATAACAAATATAATAGTCTAGTACTAAAAATATTGGAATGACCAACAGACCAACAAATAAAATGTCGATTGTATTCATTATACAGAATTAACAATTATTTTTATCTTATTCCTTTATCATTAAACACGTACATTGAGTGAGAAAAAACTCGTTGGTGAATTCTGATTCCTTAAATGATAGATACTAGATCTAATCAATTGATAGTAACTACTTTCACCCTGGAAAAGTGTGATCAAAAAATATAATTTGTTATGAAAAACCGCGTGGGATAAGTCATGGTATGAAATAAATCTAAAAAGTTGAATAAAATATTTTAGATTAGATTTATATGATATTATATAGGTATGTAATTATGATACATCGATGAAGATTTTAAATTTTGTTCCTTTAATGAGTATAGGCTCAATAATTATCGGGAGTATTGAGTATGCAATTCACAGGGGCCCCTGGTTTGGGGGGAAGAGATCTCAATACGATATTCCTTCTATAATCTGTAATGTAGGTACACATATTATATTATTTGTTTAAATATAATAACAATAAATAATAATGTCTTTACTCTTTTGACTTTAGAGAATTCAAATTACGAGTAGCTGTTTAAAATTAGTTATAATTATTAACTATAGTTAATATAATATGATCAGTGAGAAAACAGTATTTTTTAAAGTTATAATAAGGTATGACTGTTTTTTATTTTTGCTAGTAGGTAAGAGGCCCAGTCTAGAAATTTTGGGCCCCTTATTATCAAATTGCTCCACTGACTACATAGGTTAGGCTAGGTCAGAAGAACTGACTTAAGGCTTAAGGGATTCCTTCACCAGCTAACGTATTTATGTATAATAAAAAAATATAAACATATTAATATGATGTGATCAGCCACGTAATAACTTTTATTCTTATAAATTTAAAAAGAATATTATACTTATTTGGGTTTTATAATATAATCTTTGTAATTAATGTTAATTATATATTATTATAATATATTATGGTACATGGATGATGGATGTCATCATTTGATACATTGACCCGTCTTACTAACACATTATTTACCAAAATGTACGTCCAGCAGTTCCAATTTCGTGTTGTTGGCTTAAAATATCAGAGTGAATTCACCTATAATCAAACTTAAATATAAGAATATTTTCTGTGGTCTCTCGTTGGTTTTTTACAATATTTTTATTTTTAAGTGATTTATGAGTGTGTAAAATATTATTATTTAAAAATGCTAAAAATTCATTAAAATTAAAAATATCGTAAATAACCAATGAGAGACCACAGATAATGTTCATATTAAGTGTCTAAGTATGATAATAGGACAATTCACTCTAATGTTTAAGTCGACAACTCAAAATTGGAACGGCTGGACAGTGGACGTACATTTTAGTGTATATTGTGCGATAGTCAGACGGAGACAACACGAGCGTACATACTCATCCTCTAAAAACAAAAGTTATTACTTATTAGTTCGGTGTTAACAAGGCCTTAACTGGGGGATCCAAGGGTCCGGACCCCCCCCCCCCCATCCCCCAAAAATATATTTGTTTTCAGTTACGGCCTTCGGTATTAGTGTATTACAGTTATTAGTTATAATTACAATTGTCAGTTATTTCTGTCAGGTACACCCTGTATAATGTTATGTAAAAGGAAAGTACATTTTTCACAAACAATAAATACATAAAATATATAGAACTTAACAACAAATAATATTTAAAGCACCTTTATGTTCATTTGGTATCATTTCTCATTCCAAAAGTAAACACCCAAAGAGAAAGAGTATACGTGTATGATATAATTTCAACTTTGAAAATACCTACTGATATCATAATATATAGCTGGTACCTATAATATACTTTATTGTGCTACGTAATCTTTGGATACTTATAGCTGCAAAGTGAACATTATTGAAACCTTATATCCGTTAGCTTAATATTGTAACATTTAAAGGGGCTCTTGAAACTTCATCAAGACGGTTATTACGATTATTTGAGACATTACAAATTGGCCAAACGCACCTAAAGGAATTCCTGGGGAATCGAGTGGCTGTGAGACATTATTAAGATAGAATTGCGTACGCGGTGAAGTCCGAGTACTTACCTACTTATTGAAATTGTTTGGATTTCTAGCGTAAATGATTATAGTCTTCGCAGGCATCGTTCATCAATAGTTGTATGTTATTATAAAATAGGTACTTGCCATACCTATAGTATACGGATGTCGGATATTATAACATTTCGTCTTAAGATTTGAACTGTTTTCAAATAATGGAATACCGCTTCAGTTAACGAATCGTGTCCATTAATAATGGAAGGCAGTCCATTAATAATGAATACAGAACGCAGCGAAGATAACAATCATGTGTTTATAATCTTATATCCATATCCGATAGGTACCTATAACCTATACATTATCCGATAATTTAAAACAATATCACGCGATGTCACGATGTGATGAACAGAATAATATATTTTGTAATGACGATGGTTGTTGAGATCGAATCACCAGCTGCACCAACCAAGCATCGTGTAACCGAAATATCGTGAAATTAATATAATATTGCAATAAAAGTGGTAATAAAATCGCTAGTTTTAATAAATATTGCATGGACAAAATTATTTGAATTTTTAGTCGAATAATTATTTTTATTCAACTCGTGATGCTTAAGTAGACCTTGGACATAGCACTATAGATTCACTAGTATAATCAAAATGTATTCTTGTGATCACAATATTCACCTATAAAAATGTTAAAATATAATAATTTAGAAAATCGAAATTGAATGTAAAATGTTAAAAAAAAAACCCCCGAAAAAGAAATCGGTGAATATACGGATACGCATACGGAACGGATTTATAACGAAACGAGTCAATATCGCAGCCGCCCTTATTCATTACTTAGCCATAATTCACCCTGTCTGTCTGCCACATAAACTATTCGGGGCCAAGAATATTATTATTTATTATCAACGTGAAAGTCGGGAATTTCGGCAAAGACCAGATGAAACTTTCGTCAAGATTTGACGGGGGGCTGGGTCGAGCATCCACCCAAAAAAGTTAAAATATAATAATTTTGAAAATCAAACCATCTGGCCGAGAATATTATTACTAACGCGGATGCGGAAGTCGGGAATTTCGGAGGAAACCAAACAAAACTTTCGTCGAGATATTTTGACGGGACGCTGGTCAATTGCAATATACGTTGTGTCATGCGTTTCAGAAACCGAATTTTTTTTATTCGCGTGGGCGCGCATGCATAACATTATTATCGCAGTGTGTATAGGTACCAGTGAAACAATATAGGTGTAATGTAGGGGGCATCGGAAAGACATGCCAAAAAAAAAAAAGTTGATAATAAACGCACTACAAAAAAATTTGAAAATTATATGAATGATAAATGGTTTAAGAAACAACGGACTCGTGTCAGGAAATTCCCAAAGGGAAAAAGCTGCAACCAACGTTCTAAATTAATCTACTCCGAGTAAATATTGATTTTTTAAAAATATTTAGAAAATAAACTGCGCTCGACTTGAACAAACGTTTTTACCATCATAATATTGGTCTAAAAATTAACATAATAATGTATTGATTAGTACAAAAGTTATTCCATTTGTCAGGTCTTTCCGTTACACCTTACACCCTGTATATTGTTACGACGGCGCAGTGTGATACATATTATACGATGCGGTCAGCCGGTGTTATTATTATTAATAACAGACGATAGTTGTAGTAACAATAATATTATCGAGTGCGGCGATATCGTATAATATTATAATGCGGCCGACACCACAGAGTATACCTAATAATAATAATATAACACACTTGATGGTATACGCGTGTGTCGGCGTATCATAACATAATAAAATAAAATTGCAATATTATCGTCGAGGCACACACCACAATATATTTTATCAGCTATATGCACGGCACGACTATAATACCGGACGACTATACGCAGCGAAAATATGATCGTATTTCGGAAATAATTTTGATAATAAGATAATAGCAAAATTTAATATTGTACATTTTACAAAGAGTCAAAGTATGACGTCACAGCGGCGCAGTATACGCCAGACATATAATAGCATCGCGTGTATATATGTTACCAGAAATGATGATAATTTAGGAAATGACGTCAATTCCCAGTAAATTTTGACAATTCCTAAAAGCGAAAGGAACTGATATCACCGCCTAGGAATTGTCATCATTTCCGTACTTTATTAGGCAATGTTATCACTAGGCCCGGAATGGTATTAAAAATGTATATTTTACTGTAAAAATTGATAAATATTGTTTCGATACAAATTATAATTATTATTAATTAATTAAATAAAACTATATATTATACTCTATATGGTAGACACTATCGAACTAATAATGCTGTTGAACTAAAATTAAATGAGAAACGGAGACACACAGGTATATAAAATAAACTTATAAAATTATTTTATATATCTGTGCGGAGACATGAAATTATATCAAACACGGGTTTATGTCGATTGCGATAGCCGATTTTAAACAACTGCCAATATTTTCCGAGATCTAAAAATATCAGGCGGAGAAATGACTGATTGAAAAATGCCATGGATATCGCATATCGCAGTATTTATCTGTTTAATATATAACCTATACATTCAACACGATCGGTTTAGTAGTAGGTTATTAGTAGTGCAGTAGTACGTATTTATTTTGTTAAAAGCTTAAAAATGGATTTAAATAAAATGCAAGATGAATTTAATAAAGCAATTTCATTAATTATTGATGCTAAACGTGATAACAACAAATCGTTCATGAATAATGAAGAATACGATAGAAGACGCACAATTATCCAAGACTCAAACAAAATGCAAAAAAGATTATAGAAATATTCGTAAGTACGACGTTATTTTAATAAATGATAAAGAGCGCTTAGTTAAAGCCATGAACCATGAAAATGACAGTTTACGTTATTTCGTTCAAAATGAAGAGCTATTCAATATTCTTCACTCTACGCATATAGCTATCGGCCATGGTGGCCGCGATCGTATGATGGCTGAAATAACGTTAAAATATTGTAATATAACAAAAGAAACAATAATGATTTTTTTGAATCTTTGTACCAACTGTCATAAAAAATCATCGAACCAAAAAAGAGGTCTTGTTCCTAGACCAATTTTGCATTCAGCATACAACTCGCGTGCACAAATAGATCTGATTGATATGCAATCGCAGAGTATAAACAATTACAGATTTATAATGAATTATCAGGATCACTTTACAAAATTTGTTATACTTAAACCATTAAAGACTAAACGAGCAGAAGAAATAGCATATAACTTAATGGAAATTTATACAACTTTTGGAGCGCCAGCAATTCTACATTCCGATAATGGGAGAGAGTTTGTTAATAGTGTAATTAATGAATTACATACTATGTGAGGTGATGTTAAAATAGTGCACGGAAAACCAAGACATAGTCAGAGTCAGGGGTCTATAGAACGTGCGAACCGGGACGTGGAAGATATTTTGGTGACATGGATAGCGGAAACAAAATCAACAGATTGGCTATCGGGATTAAAATTTATCCAATTTCGAAAAAATCGTGCTTTTCATTCTGGTATGATAAATAATTAATTTTAAAAATAATTTTAATTGATTCTTTTTAGGTATCGGTCGATCACCTTATGAGGTGATATTTGGTTGTCCAGCTCGTTTAGGTGTTGCATCAATTGGTTTACCGGTAGACGAAATTAGCTCTTTGAAATCTGAGGAAGATTTAAGTTAATAATGTATTTATTTAGTTGATCAACGAAAACAAAATATACTTGATGCACGTCAATCATCTGCACACAATTTAGAAAAACAGGCACTAAAAATGGTTAAAACATCCAATAGAAAATATTATGAACTTAGTGTTGGAACTACAGTACGTCTGAGTATTCCAGATGTAGATCGTGCTCGTGGATCACCAAGAAATGTATTAGCAGTTGTAACAGAAGTTAAGGACGATTTATACAAGCTATGTAAGAAGTACACTAGTATTTTTATTAACGTCTTAATCATCTTCGTATTCACTCATGCGTTATAAAAATTAAATATTTTTTTTTTTAAATTGTAGGCATTGAAAGTGGATTTTTAAAACATATGTACACAAGATCAGAAATCAATCCTTGCAAAGCAAATTTATTGGATCTAAGTACTGTTTTAAAATCGGTAGGTCAAGCAGAAAAACCGTTATCACTTCGGAGGCAGCTACTGTAAATAGTATTTCAGGGGCACAAGGATATACCCGATGTCAATGTAAGACAAAATGCAAGACGAACAGGTGTGCTTGCAGATCGGCATCTAGAATTTGTAATTCTAAATGTCATGGAAGTTTGCCATGTGAAAATAAAAATGAGTAACTATGTTGCAAATCGTAAAAAAATTTTAAAAAGCTTAAATTACATAAATTAAAATGTTAAAAAAATACTTGTTTATTTATTGATTATTTATTAAGGTGATAGTAGATTAATTAATAATTATTTTTAATAAAAGAAGTAATAAATTTAAAAAATGTGGCATCTTTGCCTACTATCGTTAGGAAATGATAACATATACTAGGCGATGATATCATTTCCTTCCGATTTTAGGAATTGTCATCATTTCCTAAATGTCA
This sequence comes from Sitobion miscanthi, assembly GCA_008086715.1. Taxonomy (NCBI): domain Eukaryota; kingdom Metazoa; phylum Arthropoda; class Insecta; order Hemiptera; family Aphididae; genus Sitobion; species Sitobion miscanthi. The sequence goes on from CM017798.1 coordinate 2,782,838, forward strand.
ACATTTCCGGTAACATATACATGGCAGGTGGTTCGGCGTGCAGCTTATCACGCGGTAAAGTTTTCGTAAACGAGGATGAGTGAGCCGTATTAATACCTATATGCCAATAGTAACCGGAAATATGAATTTGTTTTTGTGCTATACTTCAGTTTTAACTATTGTAGATAATATATAGGTCAACCACACGACATAATAATTGTAACTGTTTTTAATCCGTATTCGAAATAGGCGCACCGACGCAAAGTTCACCTTGAACTAAAAGAGTACGAAAAAATGAATAAAAATTATTGTGGTATCGCAATAACATCAATCGTGCTGCATGAGACACGTCCTTTATTGTCGGCAACGCACTCTTTGCTGGTTTCAAACCGTTTTCCGCGAAACACTGGCACACTGCGCGAAATCGCTTTCACAAAAATATTATTATGTTTTTAAATGGCACATTTTTTCAAAGAGCAATGATGTTCACGTTTTGGGACCAGTATAATATATAAACGGAGAGTGTTATTATCATTAAGATGATTCCGCCGTGTCGTGCGGAATATCAGGAGGGTAAATTCGTTATAGACTAAATGGGTAGACAAAATTTGGATATTATTATAAATGTTTACAATATACGTATTAATTGAAATAAGTAATAACGCTGCAGTGAGATGTTTATTGGGTATTATTATGTCGACGGCAATATTAACATGGAATAACGATTGAATAAATCATATTTCGGATACTACCAGCTAGGTATATTATAATAGTATATCGACCCACTTCATAACTAAGATCGCATTTACCTATAGGTAGGTATATATAGTCGTTTGCGCACGCGTACAATCAAATAATCATATTTAACTGTAGCAGTGTGTACACAGTACATCAGGACGACGTAAAAAGTGCGATTAAGCCGGCGCTGTATATGCACCCGACGTGAGTTTGGAATTCCTTCGGCCACGCGCCAGTTATACCTACGTCCGGTACAAATTTCACAACTCCCCTCGTCACGTTTCCGGTCGTTACATCCGCACGTCATCCATCGTAACGAGACAATATAATAATTTATACAACGATGAATACTTTATTACAACAGTGTATACTTGACAGTATAAAGTCGTATACCCTACACATCTCGGCATCTCGCGGAATGAACATTCGTTCAAAGAACGAGTGAAAATTAGAATAAACGTGAATATGGTTTAATTTTTGTTCACATCACGAACTTACATTTGTATTGAAATTAATTTTGCTTCAGAGTTCATATTATTTTTTTTTTTTTTTATTGATCTTTAATCCCGGCGACTATGGCCATTAGCTGATTGTGGGGTTTTTATGATTGTAGGTAGAAGTTATTTCTGCCATGCCAGTTGGGGGATGGCGACATCTTTCTCTAGACAGTTGCCTGCCCGGAGAAAAATTTGGCCCGAAGCCGAGGATCGAACCAACGACGGCGCGCGTAGTCACTCCGTCCCCCAGTTCATATTATTATTTTAATCCTGCAATAGGAATAATATATAAGTATAGTACCAATCGGATTGAAAAAAATAATATCAAATACCGATAAATAAGTATATAACATATTTTTTGACAAATTCACTTTATTATAAATATGTAAGCTGTCCAAATTTTTTACTTTTCTATTAATTACCAAAACTATAATAGATAATTAAATTGATTCTAAATTCATTGGGGATTGCTGCACAAACGTTGCACAAGCGAAACCCCCTGCAGGTTTCAACTGGAAATTCTGAGACGGTGTTATCAGGGAAATATATTATTTCTAATGAGAAAAATAACCTCTATAGTATACCAACTAGAACCACAAACCACATACCCTTAATGTTGAAGCATTTTAATTGATCTAAAATGTGATGTCAGCCACAGGGAAAAAAAATTCACTCTTATAGTTACGTCATCATTTTAAAACCAATGCATTTCTTCGCTCAGAATCTAATACAATTATTTTTCCCTTAATGTCAAACTTTTTTAACAACTATAGTTGTAATAATATATATATACGTTTATAGATAGAGAATTTAATGATTCATATAATTTGACTTCTATGGACTCTGCACAATATGCTACCAGCTACGTAGTTTCTTGTTTTTAATACATTTTTTCAATACCTTTTATAAGTTGAGATACAAGGTTCCTTGTTAAGATATCAATATCAAAATATATATATATACGAGTATCACCAATAATATTGTGAACACAAAGTATAATTTTCTGTTCTAAGAAATTTGAATTTTTTAGAAACGGAACAAAACCAATGTTACACTATTGACTACAATATTGCATTTATCTTTGAAAAGAATAAGGAGCTTAAAACTAAACAAAAAGGAAAACATTATTAAAACAATACATGTTGAACTGTACCTAATTTATATTGCAAGAAACATAAATCAATTCTATAAAATACAGACTACAGAAAACAACATATAAAGAAGGTAATTATATTTCACAAATTAATTTTTTCTCAATAATGCAGGTATTATTACATACGAAGTAAGTACTTTAAAACCCTACTGAACTCAAAAAACGTTGTAGCAAATAATATTGTATTTAGACATTATTAGCAGAGATTGGTTATTATGAATTTTCATGAGCAGTTTAAGAATTTGCACAATCTTTATTTACGAGTATTATTTATCACCCATAAAATATGTCATGTAATTATAAGTTTTTTTTTAATTTTTACTTTTTATCACTCTCTGTTTATAATAACTATCAGCTATAATGACTTATTTTAAATCGGTATAGGTGATTTTTGCTCTGTATTAGATCTTTTTAATATGCACAATATACATATATATATATGTTACGGTAAAAGTACAAATAGCGGTAAAACCTAGAATACACAAAATAGTTTAGTCAAACGCCGAATAATTTTTGTAGTTTGGACTTTTAACAAACGAGATTTGGTAAATCTTAGGATAAAAAATCAGTGTTAATAAAAGTCCGAAATTGTTTACCAATTGTGTGATATTTTTTATGCTGAATATTGATTAATATATGTAGTCAAAAATTATTATGTTATAATTTATTATATTAAATTTAATTAATGTTATTATTATATATTATGGCAACATGTTTAAATAAGATACACACAAAAATTAATAATTAGGGGAGAGTGGGGCAGATTTGACTGAAATTTACATTTTATTTTTTTAATTTATAACTTTTCGACAAATTTTATGTTTGATGATTACAATCTGTAGTTTAGATGGTTGTGAATACTATTTGACTATACTAACACTATTAACGCAATAATTTAAAATTTGTTATATAATAAATAATAATAATAATAATAGTAAGTTATATAATAAATTATAGTAATAATATAATAATAATAATAATAATAAAAAAGGTGGGTAAGTGGATGTCGCTCTGCTGTACAGCAGGTTACAAGTGGGTCACTGTAATGGATGATGTTAAATTTGAATTCAATGATATAATATCATTGTATAAGAAAAACGATGCTGAGCGAAAACGGTCAGTCAGACTATGATTTTACTAAGTATATTTGATGATATTATTGTGCATAAAGTAATTTATATATAACCTATTTACGTGAAGACTTGTTTTAAATTTTCAATCCTTAGCTATAAAAGTTGAACATTTTATACATTTTTAACTACAAAATAATTATTAAATTATAAATTTTATAAATTTTGTCGAAATTTGAACTTTAAATGCTTATAAAAAAAAATTGTGCCTATGTATTTATTATATTTTTCAACTGCTATTGTAAAAATATATCAGGAGCCTTGTATTAAATTTTCACGCTTTTTTACCCAACAAATAAAATTTTATTGATATTTATAGAAAAAAAAACTAAAAAAATTGAAAACTGACAATGTCCGTAAACCACTCAAAAAGAGTCAAATTATTTTCAAAATTTGATCGTGTATAGAAAATGCTAATATAAACATTAAATGAAATTTTCAAAGTCTACAGTTATTCGTTTTTTAATTACAATAAAATAAGAAAATCGTTACATGAGAAATCGAGTGAATATCAAATGTTGTAAAAATATGAATTTCAAACACTCATAAAAATTTAATTTGATTTGCTTGTAAACATTTTTTTTTTTGATAAAGGTAGACAAACTTATGGGTAATCTTGTATTACATTTTTAAATCTTAGATTTAAAAAGAAAAATTTTTATGAATTCTCAACTCAAAATAATTTGATAATTTTCGTGATTTTTCCGTATTTTGTCAACATTTGAACTTTAAATGCTTATAAATAAAAACTGTGACTAAGGATTTTTAATGTTTTTCATCTGCCTTTGAAAAAATAACCTAGGAGCCTTCTATTAAATTTTCAAGCTTTTTTACTTAACAGATAAAATTGTATTGATATTTATAGAAAAAAAAAAACTAAAAAAATGGAAACTGACAATGTCCGTAAACAGCTCAAAATAAGTCAAAATATTTGGAGAACGTTATGGTGTATAGAAAATGGAAATATAAACAATCAGTGAAAATTTTATGTATCTACGGTCATTTTTTTTAATGTTACAACAAAAACCAAATTCAATTTTGTAAAAAATCGATTTTGCGCGTAAAAATTCCCATTATTCCTTAATTTTTCTTTTGATTTTCTTGGCGCTTTTGAAAATTACTGGGAATTTTAAATTTTGACCTCCTCAATGGACCAACGATATTCACTTTCCAATCGAAAAAGATACTGAAGTTGAAAATCGAAGCATTATTTCGACTACTTATCGTGTACACAGACACAAAAAAAAATATATAAAAAAAAATATAAAAACACACATCGTTGTAAAATCAATACATTCATCTTTCCACTCAAAATCTAAAATGTGTTGTCATAATATATAATAATAACATAAATTTAATATAATAAATTGTAATATAATAATTTCAGACTACACATTATATTAATTATCATTCAGCATAAAAAATATCACACAATTGGTAAACAATTTTGAACATTTTACTAACACAGATTGTTTATCCTAAGATTTACCTAATCTCGTTTGTAAAAGTCCAAACTACAAAAAATCATTCGGGGTTTGACTAAACTATTTTGTGTATCCTAGGTTTTACCGCTATTCGTACTTTTACCGTAACATATACATAAATAATCTAACTATTACATCCCCCTTGGTATGTTACCAATATAAACCTCCATAAAGATCTGAACATGCCAACCCTTAACGACCTAGCCAAATCCTATTATTCAAAATTCCACTCAACGCTCCGCGCTCATTCAAACCCCATCATTAAAAGTTTATCCTCTACCTCTATCAATCCTAGAAGGTTAAAAAGGCAATGGCCAAGAGATCTCCTCAACACTTAACTTATAAAAAAAAAAATTGAAAAATTAAAAAAAAAAAAAAAAACATTAAATAAATAAACTCAAACCCTAATTTCTGGTCAGGTGGCACTGCTGGGAGCTTTCCTTCTCTTGTTGTTTTTATATATTACTCATATACTCTGTCACTACACTTACTCGTTATACACTTAGGTATAGATTGTAAATATACTTTATTTTTAATAAAAAAGGTAGAAAACGATGAACTGCAAAAAAAAAAAACTATTACATCGAATATTAAAATACAACGAATTGAACCAAGTTTGAATCGTACAATATAAGAGTTGGCATTTTTTACTGGGCATCGAAGTTCAGTTGATGGTATGCTCATGATATTGCCATGGCGTACTAATTTTTAACGAAGAAAAACAAACAAATTGCCCTGCACACGTCGTCGAAACGTCTGCAGAGCGATTCTTCCGTATAATGGTATATTAATTTATCGCATATAGCGTATAGGTATGTCATTTATTTATGCACTGCAAACACTCTGCTAATTGGATAGGTTAGTTCGTCGCATTGTAATGTAATATAATATGAACCGCGCGATGTCGCGTCGTGTGAAATAATATAATTCCACGGCGCTGACACACGTTCGAGTGTGATGTTCGCCACATGATAATAGTACGCTTGAACGCTGCTCGTTAAGGGTATGAATTATTTTGATGCGGCGACGACTGTTCAGTCACGTCATCGTCAGTCGTCTCGCAGTGGCGACGTCTCCACTTTCGGTATGCCTCTATGTTACGGCAGTGGCGTCAATTGTGGGAAAGAAAGGGTGGGCATGCCCCTCTTGCATTAGCTGACCGCTTTCGGGACGGATATGAGCTAGTTTTGGGACTTCGTACAGTAGCTAATAGGTAATATATTTAGGTATCCCTCTACATATGTATTCATTATATTTTAGTCATTGTTATCTCTCAAAAAAAAAAATGGATTTTTTGATGATTTCGATGAAATCTATGATACTAGCTAGTAAGTATAAAATTATGTAAGAAGGCTATTTGTATTGAGATAAAAATGCAATTGTAATGTAATACTATGTAATTATTAGCGAGGTGTTTTTTTTTTCAGTTTTATTATGGGCTGGTCAAAAGTTTTGGAATCCTGGAAAAAAAGACCAAGAAAAAAAGAACACGGAAAAAAGAACAATTTACAATTTTTGAAATTTTTAAAAAATGTTAAGAAAGTACCAGTAGCGCAACTATGGCTGAGTTGTTGGAGGGGGGGCTGTATCCCCTACTTGACAATACATGAAAAGTAACCCGTGGGGGCGATGCCCCCACAACCTCATATATGTTCACTTAAAAATATAAAAAAAATCATTTATTTATTTACTCAAATATTTAATTATACCTTAGTTTTTAATATTTATATTAAAATTTTCAAATATTAACAATAATATTTTTTACTTAATACCTTTATATTATATATTATAATATATCCCCGAAATAAAATATTACGTTTCCTAATAATATTTAATGATATGTAAAAAATAATATATTATTATTAGAAGTAGATTTTAGAAGTTTTACTTAATATAGGTAGATACAACATTTAAAAGATTACAAAATAAAAATATTTCGAATGATCGAAAATTTTCAAAACGGACTTTTTGACCGATACATATTTATACAACCAGCATATACACAGTAAACACACAGAAAATTGCCTATATTGAACTCCTTAAAAATACAAATCATCTCTATATTTATAATTTAATAATTATTTTGTAGTTAAAAATTATATTAATTTACTTTTATAGCTAAGGATTGAAAATTTAAAACAAGTCTCCACGTAAATAGGTTATATATAAATTACTTTATGCACAATAATATCATCAAATATACTTAGTAACATCATAGTCTGACTGACCGTTTTCGCTCAGAATCGTTTTTCTTATACAATAATATTATATCATTGAATTCAAATTTAATACCATCCATTACAGTGACCCACTTGTAACCTACTGTACAGCAGAGCGACATCTATTTACCCACCTTTTTAGTACTCGAAATCCCCTATATAGAGATCACAGTGACCTTATACTTTATCATAAAATATAACTAGTGTTATAATATAAAGTAAAATAACTTTTTATTACTGTTTCACATAATTGATTTGGTTTGTATGATTTTTTTATATTTTTGAGTGAACATATATGGGGGTTGCCATTCGTCAAAGCATCATTCCTTTTATATAATGTCAAGTGGGAGCTACAGCCTCCCCAATAACTCAGCTATAATCGCCATAGTGTCGCGCCACTGGTACTTTCTTAACAATTTTTAAAAATTTCAAAAATTGTAAATTGTTCTTTTTTTCCGTGTTCTTTTTTCCTTGGTCTTTTTTACCGATTACCAAAATTTTGCCCCCCTCTCAAAACTAAAATGACGTCACTGTGTTACAGTATCTAAGTATTCCTCTTGCGCACATATTATCTTTCGTGACTTTTATTGCCATCCCTCGCCCCTGCGTGCCCAAAAACAGGAACGGAACTGGATATGGGTCCTTATATACGGTGCCAAGAGACGTCGTGTTTTTCTACTCATAGACGGGTAAAAACTTGATTCCGATCCGCGAAGCAAGAGATTGACTAACTTTATATTGTGGATATTGAGCATTCGTAGAGAAATCGACATAAACAATAGTAGAAAAACGTTGATCGATTCGCAGATAATCTAACTACATATTTTAACGGCATTTAAACTTTAAATGTTGTTATTTAATAAATTAATAATTTGATGTTGGACATTTTTAATAAATAACTTAACAATGGATTAACAATTTGTTTTGAGTCAATCGAACCACCTGAAAGGAGGGCTATACGTGAAAATAGCCCCCCCTTTTTTATTTCCTGAGGTCTCTAACTTATACATTTCAAAATCGCATTTATAATTCTCACTTTTATTTATTCATACTTTATATATTATTGTTAATTACATAAAAACTATGTTCAGGAGTTAACGTAACCGGTGTGATAGCGCAAGTGTAGATAACCGTCCAAAAAAGTCATACCGCGTCCTGAGTGACCGTTTTTTTCTTGCGTGTTTTTCTCTTGTACATACAACACGGGCCAAGGCTTATGTGTTAATTTTTTTTGTGTTACCATCACCTTATCGTCACCTCACCGTTACTACACTTCACAATCACCTCCTACCGTCTCTATTCGACGTCACCACGGAACACCGTTGACCAACTATAATATTATTATGTGCATGGTTTTTACGGAACGATCAGATGTAAAAACACGGACAGTAAGTGATTGAAACGACTTCGTACTCTCTCCCCCCTCCAATAAAATAATACAGTCAACGCAATTTTATTGATTGCACCAAAAAACGTATAGTTACGCGCCCGACGACATTTTACACATATTATACGAGTCGTAGTCTCGTATACTGGAGAAAAAGTTCTTAACCCTTTCAAGACCCGAAGTTTTTTTGTTGACATTTCTTCATAATTTGGGTTTACACGCGAAGCCTTAGAAATAGGTCGCAATAATTTCAAATTTCTCCCACGACCCCTTCCCATAAAATCCGCACTGTAAACAGCATTTAACTTTTTGAGCATTATAAACCGTTGACGGAAATACAAAAATAACAAGTGATGAGACTTCTAAACGAATTTCGTATATACATACTTTTATCTTTCATGTATAATAGTATATACGTAGGTAATATTATACATATATAGTAAGGTTTACCCGCTTTTATACACAACAAACGACGATAAATTGATATTGGTTCGGCGTCGAATAATATTATGAAGTTCGTAGTTTTGTTTTTACATTAATGTCTTTCAGACGAAACGCTGAGCAACGTCAATATAATAATATAGTACTGCGCACAGGACGGATTTCATTGAAATACCACTTTAATATTACACGAGTGTACCTATGGAATGAGAGCGAATAGTACAAACGACGACGACAACAATACCTGGGTACATAATAAAGGTTCGATAAAGAATTATTAGACTCCGCTCCGTAGTCGCTCTATATTATTGTCGAGCAAAATCTTATTTTATATTGGTTTCGTTTATGTCTGAACTCCTGGCGAAATCAAAAAGTTCTCAAACATTATAATATTGTTATTATTATTATCAACCCGAAAATTCCCTACCTACGACAATTTAAGTATGTATACAAGTGGATTTTCTACGGTTTGTTTTTATCGTTATATTATAATATTATGATAATCCTCGATGCGTATGCTTATCGATTAATACAGGTAAAACAATAGAACAATATCGATAAATATAACTATATATAATAGAATTATTAATATTATCAGTTTTTACTTTATCTGCATATATTTTATAATAGGTGTTGTGTCCACGCGAGTTATTGCATAATATAATATGTACTCGCGTAAAGTTGTGTTTGAATTAAATAATAAGTATATAATATGCAATATTGATATAGGTACGTCATGTAGTCATGTACCTTGTATAGCACCTATACCTTATGTTATGATGTTTGGGCGTTGGTGTTGACGTTAAGATTACATTGAATGGTAAATTGGTAAACGCATTCATGAACATTAAATGAACATCGTTCTGACGATTTTTGGTTTCTTTATTAACTCAACATAATACTGCATAATACTATACTTAAGTCTTAAAGAGTGTTTTGAGTGTACGTATTTTGAGTAGGTACACCGAGTGTGGTAATAAAAAATGTTATCGCATGCTAAATGGGTTAGTTGTTACGTATTTATAATAATATTAAAAAAGTAAATTTTCCAGTAGTTTTCAAAAGCGACATAAAAAACAAAAGATAAATTAAGGAAAACGGGAATTTTTACGCAAAATCTGTTTTTGAGAAAATCGTTTTTTTCTGTTGTGACGATTTATCTGTGAAAATAGAATTCCTGTTCACGTAGGTTGTAGCGATTGATATGGCGAACATTCAGTGACGGCGCGAGAGGGTTATATTAATTGTCAGACAATTTAGCTATATTATAATGCGGTGGTAGGTAGGCATAACTGCCTAGTGGTAGCCAGAAAGTATTGGATATTTAAGTATATTATATTTTTTTATATAAAATATACTATACTAATCTTGGTTTGGATTAAAACTTAGATAATAATTTATTTTAGTTTATTAATACGTAGATAGAGTAGTCTTAGCAACACATAATATAATTTTAATACCCAAATATTGATGTAGGTGCAGTTGGTTGTTCAGATCAAGACTCACCATCCAGGGGGACGAAAAAATGTCTAGAATAAAGAGACTTTGCTTAAAAAAAAACGCCCGGAAAAGAGTCACGCGATTAAGCGATTTTGCTGCGGTCGCATAATCAGTCAGACTTTTTTTTACTACCTGTGTCATAATATATAAAAGGAATTATTCATGTTTTTACTTTTTTTTTTAAATAAATACGATTTTTTTCAACTCACTGGTCATGGTTTGCGTACATCGTATATAATTTACCTGTGCTAAAATCCTGTCCTACATCGTTTGAGAATTGTCTGTTTATCTACACCAAATTATCGTATACAATATTGCGCATCGAACAATAGAAGGCTATAAAAAAAATATTGAAAAGTAAATGAGTCGCACGTGGGTATATCGCGTATTAAAAGAATTTTGAATACCAAATTTGGATTGAACTTGAAACTTCAACAATTATTGTTATAATTCACACAATATAGTAGTTACATTATAATATTACATAATAATTAATAACACACGCATTCAAAATGACACAATTGGGTAATTCAATTAAATTTTAAATGATAGGTAGTCATAATAATAAACTATAATATGCATAACATACATATAATATCTAGTACCTATGCATTATAATATATTATACACTATTTTTTGACAAAAATCTAAGAGCAGTAAATGTTGGCCATTCGCACTTCAGTTGTTTAATTTTAACGTGATAACCTACACAATATTTGAAAATTGAATATTAAAACTTACGATCGTCTAGTTTTTACCTGAAAGTTAGTAAGCAACTTGCTCTTTTGGGTGCTCCGATCACCTTTTTGATCTATATTATTAAAATATTTATGATGAAGTGCAAATTGCGTACGACAATTTGACGTAAAGTGAATGGGCAATGCCTCAAATGAGTAAAATAATGTTATTAAACTATTCGTCATCACTGTATCAATACTGTAATATGTCTAAAGGCGATGTCAAGAAAATGAATCTTAAAAACTAATGAAAAGTAATTAAATGTAAAATGTTACTGCGTTGTAGAAACAGTGGACACAGTGACTTAATTATATTCTTGTTTTTAAGCCTAATAAATGATTATTCAGAGGTCACGTCTTGGGGTAGTTGGCAAAAGTATAAAAAATAAATTAACTCGAGTAAAGTATAAATAAAAAAAAATTGGCGAGAGAAACACGGGCACCCGCAGGCAAATGCATTTTAAAAAGCAAAAAAATTAATTAACTACAATAAAAGTATTTTCTAATAATATCTAATGGATTCGGGAACTTACTATACAATCTATTCTGATTTTAATTTCCGTAAAAACTATTAACATTTAAGTTAAAAAAATAATAATTTATTATTCAGATGTGATTTAGTGATCGCTGGAAAAACGATAAAAAAATAAATGGATATAAGATGAAATAACATTAATACTATACATTTATGAAAAATTTGAGAAAAGGTCCGAAGGCACTCAAAGGTAAACGGATTTCAAAAACAAAAAAAATAAATCAACTATAAAATTATGTTTAATGGAACCTAAAAATGCAATTTAATATGATTTTTTATCCTAATATCGATATTCAGTTAAGAAAATCCGTCAAGTATAAGGTAACCACTCCGTTTTACAGGCGTAAAGAAGATGTCGAGTGTACCTCGTCATTAAGTAAGTCACTATTAATCGATTCATTAAATATGATGAAAAGCGATTCTGAGTGAAGAGTCTAACTTAATGTAACCAAGGTTACCAAAAAATTATTTTAGTAATAATGTTAAAATATTACCAAATGTTCGTATTTTTTTATAATTCCCTATTATATTTATAAAAATAACTAGAATTTTCAATTTTGACCTTCAAAAAGTATCAACTATAGTGACCCATCTATAGATCCAATTTTCTACCGTAAACATCACTCACAGTTTATGATCGGAACATAATTTCTAATAGAAAAAGCGTCCTCAGATACAAAAATAAATTTTAAAAAACACATCGTTTTAAGATCTACATATTAGTCTTCGCTGCCCTCGGAATAAAAAATGAATAACAAGTGACTTGGGTTTCACGGGAAAAATCATAAAAATTATTTAATTTCAGTATAATAGTATATAATGTATTAAAAAAGTAAAAAATTAGAAGGAGCCCAGGGGAAAGGTAAATGCATTTTAAAAAGAAAAAAAATATGTACTGTTGCAGTGTGAACAAAGAATGCAGTATTAAATAACAAACTAAAAAGATTAAACAGGTAAACAAATAAAAATATAATTTTTTCCTTTCTCCACTGAATAATATATTTTTTGTCACGCCTGCACCGAAAGTTTGGTTTTCGATAGCGATTGAAGCGTTGGAAAGCGTCATTTTTCCGTCCAGCGGGCGAAAAAGTGGGAATCCCTAATAGTGCCGGGCGGTAAAGTGGAAATCCTCAAAAGTGCTGCACAAACAGTCACTGAAATCTATACCACGGTCGTCGGTTCCTTACAAATTATAAACTTTTGGTTACATCTCATAATCATATTATAACCTCCGTGCGTGACGCTTAAAATAAATAAATCCAAATCTTTTCTTTCATCAAATATTGTTGTCGTAGAATTATAGTCTAGTTGTTGCATAGATCTCTGCATTACCTTTGCCGTGATCGATGAATGCAGAGACGTGACGAAAAAAAAAAGTATGTGTGGCTCGTTCGGGAAGGCAATTTCAGTCTTGCCCGCGACTGAAATAGCTCACTTCCCGCCCTTGCCACACAATATACTATTGTGCAATCGTATCATAATATAGTATATGATTTGATATAGATAAATAATTGTGTTCAATTAAGGACGTTACAATAAATAACCACCATTTAAGTTTTAAATATCTCATAATTTGTCTATTTATTTATTCATTAATACCTATATAAGGTAAAATAAAAATGTATAATATTAAATCATATTTTATACACATTTTTTCTGATTTTTCTGATTTTTTTTTATGCTTTTGAAAGCTCTTTTTTCATAACCGAATCAAATAATTTGTGTAAAATTAAATAAAAATACATTTTAACACGTTCGCAGGCCAATGTCACGTATAGGAAATATTCCAATATGTATGTGCCATCATAATATGTGCTCTTTAAACAAACTTATATCAAACATGGTTGACATAGTCTATGGCCATTATCTTTATAAATCATTTTGTGGGTTTGTTTTGACAAAATATATTACATTTTTATAGGGTATCAAAATCGATTCCTAAGATTAAGCTTATTTGAATTGTTGTCTGCTAATAGAGTTGTAATTAAAATATTTAATTTATTCATTTTTTTATTGATTTATTTACAGATCATTCGACATTTTCCACCGGTAGTGAACGTATTGTAATCAAATTGCTTCCGTTCTTCGGTTCCTATTGATTGGTGAAACTGGTTGGAAAATTTTATAGTAATATTATATTATATTATATATTACAAATCACACAATTCGACACAATTCGATACTATAGTCATTTGAATAATAAAATACACGACTGAATAATACATATTTTAATTTAGTTTAAACTCAGGTTTTATTAAATAAGACATGACTTGACAATTTAATACTCTGTTAATACTAAGTTTTCTGATTTTTTTTGTCTTACAAAAGTTAAAAAGTTCACGTCAGTAATTGTGTCAAATTGAAAATAATTTGTGATAATATACAATATTATCCCTGTACAAGATTGCTATGATATAATAATATGTCATGTCACTGTCGTTTTGCTTATGAGGTGTATGAGTTTCCGAAGGGGATTAGCAAAGCATTTCATTCGAAATCGGCGAGTAGATCAATGTTTTTACATGCAATCAGACAAGGCCGTAGCTGGAACAAATTTTCGAGCGGTTTTTAAATCAAATAATATTTTCATTGTAAGTAATTATAAAAAACAACTAACACTTTAAACAGATAAATAAAAAATTGACATTTTACTACTGTCAATAGTATTGTAGCCACGAAACGTGCACTTTATTATACTTACCTCCAAAAAACATCAAACTTTTTTTTTTACCGGATGCACCGCAACTCGCGTAATACACGTTACAATGTATTATAAAATATGAATATTATAATGTCAAAACAATAACGACGTGTGTTCGATTATGGATTGTCGCATACGCCGACGCATCAATGGATTATATTATGAGTTATATAGAATGAAAATACAATTTTAATATTTAGGTACCACAGATTTTTCCACGGCGCAGTGGTATCTAATGCACATAAATAATTATAAAATGTGTTTCGTGTTTATAATAATCACTTATCTAAGCGCGTATTATTCTTCGCGATCGTTTTCCGTCCGTTTGTCATATTGTTAGCACATTTTGTGCAATCGATTGTATTATTTAGTGTTTCGTTCGACGTTTCCGCGACATTACACGTGAGATTCTATAGTAAACATTTAAATTAATAACTTTTGTTAGTGTTTTGCATTATGATGTTACATCGATTCACAGCAAAAACATTTCATAAAATAGTTAACACACATCAAACATCTTCGGATTGTTCGAAAATTAAGTATTTTAACATAGATTTTTGAAATTGTCACCATTGAGTGGCTTCGTTTTTCAAATCTACACATATTTTTTTTACTCTTAGCGTACTACAGATTGCATATTAGGTACTTACTTATTTTTCAAAAATAAAAATAAATATTAAAATATTAAAAACATGGATACATTTTTGGGCTGGACACATCTATTTTTTTCTAACCGATTTAGCGTAACACTTGACACCATAAAAACGTAAATCAATAAAAAAAATAAAATAAAATGTATATTAAAAATCATTCTATGATTATTCTTAATTCATTAAACTTCTGACATAATATTATACTAAAATACTACAAAATGCTACTAGACATTTTTCCACTGCAGTATGCCCATAAACATATATATATTGTATCTATCATGCTACATTTGAATCTATAAGCAACGAACATAATATTAATTACCTACATTGTTTATTTTGTTAACCGTATGTATAAATATAATATTGAATATTACATTGATTTACCGTTTTATTATTTTAATATTTACAACAATATTATATGTTATAGAGGTTTTAAAATCTTGTTAATGAATTATTATTTCCATTAATGGAGTGTAATATTACAACATAGATATTATTTATATACGGTTGACAAAAGAGTATAATACATACTTTAATATTGTGAACTTAGCTCGACTATTTAACTATACTTCACGACAACGATAACGATAGGTATCGCAATTCACAGTAATGATGATAATTACGACAGCACCCCGAACTTTGGTCGCTAAGAATATAACGTTATCACTCTTCGTACCTGTATCACGATCACACGATTCAACCACTATAGGTAACCTGTAATAACCGCGCAATATAACCGGAGCCCGCCATAACTTTGACAAGTAATCGGGATTCGGCTGATGATAAAAATATATTATACCGATAGCTGTGATCGAAAAACACCCGAAGTTTATTTATCGTGAAACTTGATGGGAAGATTGAGGTTCGAGTTAAACCACTACACAACGATCGAGCAAGCAGCCCGTACAGCCATCGGCCCACCGGGAAGTCTCCAAAGTACCGGTACCCCGCCGGGTCAATCCGGCCCTGCTTATTATACGGTTATGTAGCAGGTTAATTTTGTTTTTGTTTTTTTCGTCTCCGCACCCATTGTACGTCGCTACGGCTACGGACTACGAAGCAATAATACTGATAAAATAATGACAAAATATTATAACAATAATAATAGTAATAACAATATCTATTAACATTATTTATCAATGGGCATCGCACATTCAGTCGGCGGAGATAATTCGAAGGTATCGATTATGTTGCGTGGTGAACGACAGTTTTAATTATAATTTATTTTAACGTGCCTGTGTATTATAGTTATTTGAATTGCACATTATCTTAACGCGGTATTTAGACAATACGAACATCTCGCAGCACATCTGGAATATGCCACTGTTTATTATAAGTACAATCACTTGGGCGGGTTCGTTGGAGGTGCGTAAGTATTTTACAACACAGAGGTCGCATAATCACAAACATGCATAATCATCTCGTTTCATAATAATTATTATTTTAGGACACGTAATTTTAAGGTCAGATCATATTCACAGACAAATAAACGGCATAATGATTTTTTTTTTGCAGCCGAGTACAAATTTAAATACGTATTGTCTTACGGTCTTTTGTAGGGCAAAGACTCGATCGAATGACCTTTGTTGAAACTCCCAAGTCTTGATTTAAAATATGAAAACGAATAATAATAATAAGAAATATTAGTCGAGAATTCCAAGCACACGATATTATAATATACTAAAATTCTTTCAAGCTACCACTATTATAGTATATAAAATACCGTCATAAATCTTCAGTTCAAAATTAAAAGCTCCCGATCATTATTGTTTAAATTATCGTTGAGAGCAAATAATAATGCACTATCATAACTATTTCCCACCGAGTAATTTCACCGATGTTGATGATTTTATCGAAAATAATGGAAATTATACCTCGAGTAGATAATATATTGTAGGTATTGACTTTCCATCAGGCACATTAACAAATTATCGGAACAAAATAGAGAACAATGGTGTAAAGAATTATTTTTAAATTAAAATGTACTTAAATATTGCACATTACAGTCGTAAAACTGTCAATAAATGGGTTCTTTGTAGTACTAAAATAATTTAAAAAAATGGTAATATATAAGATGATATTAAACGTCTTATGTAACCAATACCATTGATATGCAATTTAAAAGAACTGACTTTAAAAATAAAATGATCGTATTTTACAGTTACGAGTAGGTAGGAAAATATTAATTGTGTGCACAGTGTTTCATTCAATTTCTCATGTTTACAGTACTTTACACAGACTTGAGACTTGCAGCGAAATGTCTTTGACATAGTCGTTGAGTAGTTTTTTATTCGAATTTATATTAAAATGATATTCATATTATATAATAATATATTTCATACTTATAAAGTAATAACTGTCGTACATATATTAGGTATTTGAACATATCATATTGACGTTTTTAAATAACGTCTAATAGACTTTACAGTCAACCAATAACAATTTTTCCGAATTTAAAATTAAAAAAATAATGTTCATAGGTATAATATATTTGGACGTTTTTCATAAGACATTAGTAGGCAACGTACCTATGAAAATATTATAACTTTTGACATTAATCAAAATTCTTGTTTTTTTATATCGACCTATACCTACTACAACTTCATATTATATTATTGTAATAGTGTTACTTACACAGTTATACGTTTGTTTTGATTAATATTCAGATCTGTATAAGTAGGTATGTACATAATAAAGTAGGTACGTTATTAATTTTTTTTTTACATATTATAAATTTAAAAACTATGAAATACCTACATGAACATAGGAAGTCTATCATCACTTACCTTAAAGGGATTTCGTTAAATGACATCTCTGACGTGTTCCGATGTAATCTCCTTTTGCGATTTTCTAGAAGAGTTTTTGAGGCAAACTGTGCAACAAGTGGATTATCATGGTATGGTCGAGTTTGTTGTGGAATCTGTTGTATAGCAATATTGCCGTTTTCTCCTCGGTTACTTATAATCAAAGTTTAGTACCTACCTAAAATACCTTCTCGTTCTCCCGTTTACTCGTGTTCATTA
Source organism: Sitobion miscanthi (assembly GCA_008086715.1). Taxonomy (NCBI): domain Eukaryota; kingdom Metazoa; phylum Arthropoda; class Insecta; order Hemiptera; family Aphididae; genus Sitobion; species Sitobion miscanthi. Next base: position 2,801,015 of record CM017798.1, read on the forward strand.
AATTTCTAAATTAGAGTATCATGCACAAACTTCAAATGAAGTACGAATTCGGAATATTGAACTAATTCCAACCAACTAAACGTGTCACTTCGGAGTGAAAATTTTTTGTTTTTTTTTTTTTTCAAACTGTTTTATTATAATTACCTAACTTGTTCTGTATAATATAACTAAATAATCACAAATCGATTTCTACCACTGTGATCAGACTCATTTTAGCCCTTTTCGACCATATATTACAAAGTCACGTTCGCACGTAATTTATATAGGTGACTACTATATTAATAAATTAGTATGTACTAAGTATAAAACTCTTTGTAATATTTATTATTTGTTTTTTTGTTCTATTATCTATGGATTATATTTTTAATGAATACTAATATTGGAATCTTACAACTATATATGTTTTTTTCTCGAACAATTCAAATTATGATGTTCATACATTTGGTTTCTATACATAATATTATTATGCACGATTACGTATCAAGGAAGTCGTATTATAATCGATAGATTTTCAGCTGTGAGGTATTATTTATAATCATCTTTAATTTTAAGCAGCTCTTATAAAAGTAAAACAGTATTATAATATAATATAATACAATATAATATTGTAAAGTCAAATTAAATTAAAGTACGTTAACTTAATTAAAAATATTGATTTTAAATTATATACGCATAAGGCTTACTATGGTTTTCTATTTTTAAATTAATCCGTATTAAAAACGGAACTTTTGAATAGATATTATTCAACTTAATTTATCTCGAAACTTAGGTACACAAACTAAACCTTTACTTTTTAAAGTATTTCGAATGCATAATAATATAACTGTTTATTTTGAAGCCAAACAACAACTATATACACAGTTATTTGTCATTACTCGTAACTCCAACAGGCAACAATAAACATTGTTTGAAAACTACTTAGTTTAATCCATTGTTTTTACTTCCTTTTGGAAGTGTACAAACAATTTTCCACGGTAGGTATTATGTTAATTAAAACCCCGTCAAATATAACCGTAGTATATCGATTTGTTTATATTATTATGCGTATATATCTAATATTATACAATTTCTAAGTTTTCTATACGGGTAGGTGCACTGAATCGTGTGATGCGTTTAAGTATGCAATACCTATAATATTATAAAGGTACGGTATAGATGAAATAGATAATTCTTCAGAAATTTGACCGCTGGTGAAGTGTTCATCGTATAATATTAAGTGTCATAAAGTTATAGGCAATAATATTATCTCGAGTTTTGGTTTCAACATGACTGAGTAAGGGTATTTTAGAAAGCAAATTACCTCAACACCGTCTAAAACGGGAAGGTTCTCATAGATAAAACGTCAAACGTCAATTTTCTATTATGCTACCTATAACAAACACGTCGTACTAATTTAATTATTTTTGTACTATTAATTATATATTATAATGTATAACGTATATGCATAATTATTATTATCTTATTATTGTATCAACATCACTAATATTACTTATACCATGTTGAAAACAGTCAAAACTTAATAATATCTGTATATATCCATAGATAAAAAATAGCTTAGACCATCTTATTGTTGATAATAAAAAGAAAGCAAATTAACGCATTCGACCAGACGGTTTACATTTCTGTACAACACTTAAATTGCTAGGTACTTAAATAGTTAAATTACCAATACTTTCGGCCTTCGGTACCTATACGTTTTTCAAGTGAATATAATGTAAATTTATGTTAAAACGACAATATAATATTATCAACACGACGATCATACGTTGTTATTTTTTCTCACGTGATCTCAATAATTTTAAAGACTATACCTAAGTAATTATTATTACACTTGACACGAACACTTCTATACGTGTAAATTAAACCGAAATACTAACTATAGGTACTCTGTAAAATATCACTACTATAACGTAACCAATAAATTTGAAAAAAAAAAAAAATAATGTAAATGATCTTCACTGTAGCTAATAACAGTGTATAAAACGTAACAGCCTATAATAATATTATTATTTACAATGCATAATAATATTATCCATTATATCTATACATCGTATAATTTTTTATTACTTATTAGACAGCCAATCTGGCCAATCCATTAGTTTCGAAGTCAAGCTGGAAAACAACGGGAAACCAATATATTATTAATTATATTGTATTATATTATAATATGTGTATAGGTGTATATTATAAATAGTGACTCTTCGTAATATATTACAATAATGTGTACGCTATAATATGTTTTAAATTATACGCTTTAGACACTGTCTAGTCTATAAACTCGTCTACAGCGGAGGTTAAATTATATTATTTTATCTTAAAATAAATATGTTTATACCAACCGATAAATGTATAAAACATTATTAAAAACAAACCAATATCTATTAGGTAAACAAGATAAATCACTTTTTATCTAATTATAGTTATTATACCATATAGTAAATTTTATAAAAATCAATACCTAGGTACATAATATGTACATTATGATAATAATTAACGTTATTGATGATAACAATATTATTAAAATGAGCTTTATTCAAAAAATATTGTCAATGCTTTCGAGATTGACGAACTATATTTATTCGATTACGGCGTTAAAATAATCTTGAAACCGGTAAACGTATAAAATATTAAAAACAAACTAATATCAGCTATAACTTAGGTAAATAAAAGAAATCACTTTTTTAGTTGTTTTAATTGTTACTATTATTAGTTACTACCATAGCAAGTGTACAATATAAACTACAACATATACAACATAAATTAATAAATTAACGTTATCGTGATGATTATAATATTATATTTTAAACTTGAGCTTTATTCTAAGGATTATGTCAATACCAGCTACGACTGCAGTGAAGATTCAAGAACTTTTCAATCGATTATTATGGCGTAAGTATAATATATTATGCAAACTCGAATTAGTCAAAATTTCGAAAAACCCGTTAGGTTTTAATCTGCATATCGTCACGAATCCAACACTCGTTAACAAAATATATTTTCGTCACGATAATTCTGTTTCGCCTGAGCTGTTTGATCGAATCAGGTGTAATAGTTGTAATTAGACACCGCGTACACATAGGGTACCTATACCTAGGTGTATCCATTTATGTTGAGACGTTAATATTTTTATGTATAGGTACCATCACGATCCGTAAATTCCAATATCCATTCAAACAGCATCACTGGTGACGTATGAAATCTTAGGATAACAATATAATATAGATATAGTGATTAATCTGCAGCCGTGGAACGATTCACTTTGTTTTCCGATGTTTGTTGTTTTCTACGCTTTTTCCGATATTGAAAGTGCTCTAAAACTTTCGTATAGAGTTGTATATTCAATCGTTCGGAAATCGGACACAGATTGTACATTGGATTGGGTGTGTAAAATTGGAAAGTCTCCAACAGTCTTCGAAAAAATTGTGAAAAACTGGTGAAACGAAAGCACGACCATTCGGTATATCTCGGATGTTTTTCAAAAACATTTTCAAATACTATGATATATGAGTCATTATATCGAGCGAATAGGAATATAAGAATATATAAATAATAATATTTATTATTTAACTATAAGAATATAGTTTTTCCATTGCAATGATTTTCAGTCGACTTCAAATGGACGCAGATGAATTTAAATATTATATTTTTAATTTATAACTAAAAAAAATATATACATTGTACATCTACCTTTATTATACTTTTATTATACCTTTATTATTATCTACCTTTACATTGAAAATACAAAGCTCGGTAAATAACACGCTGTTGCCGTGGCCAGTTGATTTAAATTCTATCGTCAGGTCGTCACAATCGAAACTTCCGGATGTTGTGTATAACTGAAGTGTATTATTATTTTATGTATAACTCCCATGGTTGTTATAGATTCGATTTGAATTTTAAATAGGTACACGCCATAATGCAGACCACCCTAGATATAAAGGAATGATTTATTTACACCATCGCTGTACACTGCGGTATTGGATAAAATATATTATATCGTATGATTATAATATTATTTTGAATTTGCTGTACAAATATAATAATAATAATACAAACACTATATACACATATATAGTTATATACTACGGTTCTATAGTATATATTATTTTAATCGAAAAAAATGAGATTGCGATGGTTAAAATAACTGCCAAGTATTTAGTGACGTGTATTGTTTAGCAGCTGGAAATTGGCTCATTTCCCATTCCCGAAGCCGTAGTCCAACAGCGTTTGTCGGTAATTAAAGGCTTAAAATAATATATTGTCTTCTGTCTATTCCGGGCACTAAATCATGTGACTAATTATCAAAACTTTTCGACTCGGCTCTCTCGCGGAGCACTGCAGTTTGCAGAGCCCGCTCGTTTGCGTATTTATAATATATTTTTTCGTCGGAAAATGCGCGTTGTACAATATCATAATAATACAAGCATTTTTGATGATACTACAATATAATATTATTGTTATATCGCATAATGGTGGCAATGTCGCAGATATAATACACAAGAAGTTCAAGTTGTCGAGAACTTATTAACTGTAATAAATTATTACTCTCGTATCCGGACGGCTCATCGAATCGGGTCAAACATTTTTATTTGCATCTCATCGTTGTTGACGAAACGCCTCGCCCAACGTGTTACTTCTGTGAATATCTAATGACATTCGCGTGCACATACGGAATGATCCTCGGTATTGTGTTGTGTTGTATTATTATTATTATTACACGTGTTGTAGTTTAGGTGTACGAGGCGAGGCGCTTCGCGCATAAGTAACCAATGGTAATATAGTGAGTATAGGTAAGTACGCGATTCGTGGAATAATTTAGTAGCGCGAACAATATACAACGTTTGACATTTCGAAATCAAATTTCGTATCGACGGTGCGTTGTCGTAAACGACTTTTGCACGGTAGGTAATAAACTTTGTGTTACGACCGACGCCGGCGGAAAGGTTTCGTACACACGTCGTCGTCGTCTTCGCTTATGTGGTCGTCGACGTCTCTATGGCACCCACAATATTATACTATAAATATTCTAGTCGGGAACGCCAATATTCCGATATGAAGCCGTATACAACTCGATATCGAACCCGGGTACTGGTGCCCTCCTGTTGCGGTGGGCGCAGTGCACCCCCTCCCCCCCTACCGACAGTGCATAGAGTGTACAAGGTTTCGGGAACTGACAACAGACCCGACGGTTTTACATTGAAATTTTACTACCTACATATAAAATTGTTTCGAACGAATCAGCTGCAGATAATCGTGATGTCACGGAAGTTTCCGTGTGGTGCCTATATAATATTAATTAAGTCTGGGCAAGTTAATGATGATTTTTAGTCTAATTAACCTAAGTTGATAGAAAACATTTTAAAAAGTTTATAGTTAAAAGTTATTCTAATTGTTATTTTTTAACTCAGTTAAGTTAAAAGTTACATGGAAACTTAGTTGATTAACTTATTAACTTAAGTTACGTTATTATTATTTTTTTTTCTAGCTACCCAGTAATATTGTTTGAAATAATAAAAAGTAAATGTTTATAAGTTAAAAATTAAGTTAGTATAAATTAAATTTAAAAATTAAGTTATAAAGTTAAAATTAACTTGAACTTTGTAACTCGCTTGTGACCAGACATGCCTATATTAGTGTATTATAATATAAAGTCAAGTTAGTCTGACCACATGCGGTATTGTTTTGTATAGTTATTATTATTATTATTATTATTGTCATGTGTCAGCGTAAGGACAATCATGTGCTGATGATATTAAAATAGCATTATACAAAAGTCGCCTAAAATCTATAAAACGTTTTTCTTAAGCTCTGTACAAAATTTCAATTCGCGACAAACAAGAAAAAACGATATATTACATACCGAAATCGCCTCGTGCGCATCGCCGACGTCTTTTTTCGTGAGGACGACGACGACTACCACTTCCACCACCACCCCTGCCATCACTACCGTCGCCGCCACCATCCCGAGTTGACCATAAATTTCCATCGAGCCATTGAGTTCCCAAGTAATGGACGTATTAAGTTGGTCTCCTCCGCCGTATGTGTTTCACGCGCTCTCTCATGTGGGTATATGCGAGCTTACCGAGGCTATTTCTCGGAAACGGCTCGACGGAAATTTATGTGACCCTCACACGACGCCACTGCAGTCTCCACCGCGCAATCCTCGTCTACTGCGGCGAGACCGCTTATTTTCATCCCAGCAGCGACGCCCTAAAAATAATATTACGACCTCCGCCGTCAGTGCATTTAAGTCGGTGCCAGAGATTTTCGGGCGAAACCGATTTTTCATTACTCCTATTACACCCCGCACAGCAGCGAAGCGACGGCGGCGGTGGTTGAACGGCGGACCTTATCACGACTTGTACTATGGTTGTGTGATGCATAAAATATACAGTCCAGTGTACCTTACACCTACTTACACGTGGGTTTGGTATAAAATTGTTTTCAGGTCAAAATACGTCTCGTCGCGAGTAAACATGATAATATTATTACAAGTACAAACAAAAACACTGCAATCCGGCCCATCAATATTTGTATATTTGTAATTTTTCACAGGTAGCTAAAACTGCAGCACCTATTACCTTTTTTACTTGATGTCTCATGGCATCGGACAGCTATATACGGACTATTGCGACTCGAATAAAAGTTTGAACTTTTTTATTAATTTATTAAAATGTTATTGTCATTTCACCTCATATTATTTAGTTTAAAACAAGATTAACGATATTATTACACCAATGGTAAATTAAAACAGTGCATTTTCGTCATTGCAGAATTAGGAGTAGATAGTCTAGTCCGAAATTCGATCGCTCCATCGGTGTGTGAATCAGAACTTTTATAGGAAATGGAAAACGAATTTACTCATCAAAATATTCTAATATAAATTATGAAATATCGAGGAATACATAGCTGCGAGTTAAACATTATTTAATTTTTATTCTCATCAATATTTCTCAGATTTATATAAGTATTCTGTTTTTCCATTATTGTTTAAAAATTTAATAATTTATCATATTTTACAAACCTACGAACCTATTTCACATAATCTTTAAAATAGTTAAAATCAATTTTAAAATAAACCCCGTTCGTTTATATCAATCCAAATCATATATTATTTTTATAGTTTTCCTAAATTTTCCATTTTCATCGTAACACATATTATACGCGTATACCAACAATAATATCTGATAACCATGAATCCAATAAAAATGGTAACCACCAACCGGTATAATGATCGAATTTGTACATGTGTCAGACGTTTGAATTATAGGTAGGCATACAGTATAAAATATATAAAAGTTTAATATCATACTTCCTGTGACCGCGTTTTTTAAACCATATTATATACTATATGTATCTGGTATAATATATATATAATAGTATAGCTGATACATAATATTTTAATTAATTGATCGTTATGATCGTATTATTATTTTAATTACGAATACATTCTCCCGCATAATGCCATTCTTGCAATAATTATCGTTTCTATAGTTACGGATTTAAAGACGTTATTATAATATTTTTTTTTTAAAACATTTACTATATTCCGTTATAAATTAATAACAAAGACTTTTGATTTTGAAATGGTAATCATGGACCATGGTTTTAGATTGTTTTTTACACAATGGCCTGTCATTTTATTATTTCCATTGATTATAACGCTAAACATCAAAGTTAGGGGTGCCAAGTCACTATACCGTGCAAATATAATTGACAATTTTATTGGTGCATAAAAATACAAAATACTTTCACCTCTTGGCCCAACATTTTGTCCAACTTATTTTAGGAAATATCCGGTACGTTGAATATTTTTGAATTATGTACTCGTAAGAGGTATGTATAATAAACTAGCAAATTCATTAAAAACAATTCTGGCAAAGAATACATCTTACATGTTTAAACAAAAACAAACTAAACTTTACTCTTTAGATGGAAGCTTATTGAGAGAAACTAAAAAGTTATTTGAGTAGAAATTTCACTCAACCCCTTTAAGGAAACCTGACCAATCAATTGCATTTTCGAATATTAATAAAACTTAATTTTTCAAAATCCTACTTAATGAAATATTTCCACCTCAACATGACATTATATTAATTCATCAATATGTATATGAGGTAAATACATTATTAGAACATCTATCACCTAACAATCATCCTATCAGTACTCCAAATTAAGTCAAATAAGTGATTCAAATCACTTTGAAATAGCAAGTGGAAGTTGTTATGTATCTCCCTAAAAAATCTATAGTATTTAACATATATATTTAAAGCAATACTAAGGACTGTCATATTATTCAATACTTTGTACATTTCTAAAAGTTATTTTATTTGCAAAACCTAACAAACCACTGAAAACTCAAACATTTTACAGGCCGAAAGCTGTCTCGCTATTTCATCCAAAGTGTTGGAAAGACTTATTCTTAAGCGAATAATACCATACATTGTCACCATGACAGCCTCCCACTCTCCCAAATACCCATTTTGAATTCTGGACCTCCCAGTTACTAGGATAAACTCTGATGCACAAAGCTCATAGCATTATCGACACTTTATCTATACCACTTGAAAAAAACTTTACTGCACTTGTGTTTTTCTAGATGTTTCACAAACGTTCGACTGGATCTGACATAAAAGATTACTTTTCAAAATTAAAAAGTTTTTCCCCTCCCCTTATTTCTTTTAATTAAATCTTAGCTAACTGCGACTGACACTTACAAGTTTAGTACCTATACCTCTTAAACTTCTAAAATTTCTAAAATGAATACTGGTGTCCCAAGATGTAGTATAATCTTATCTCTTCGCTTTTCAACATAAATAACCCGTTTAAAAACCAAATTACTAAATTATATAACTCTCCTCAAGCCTATTTGAACTAAAACTTTGGTGCATGGTGGAAAAAAAAATACAAATAATATCCAAACGTTCCAAAGTATAGAACTTCGACGAATATCCATGCTCAGTCACATCATCTAACTCTACATAACTATTTTAATATGAAAATCACTGATGATAAAGGACGCTTCTATTATACACACTTTCACGAATGACTTCAAAGTCATCCCTTATAAAGGATCTTTCCATCCAAACACGGTAAATTCAAAGGTGAAATTCAAGTGCAAGTCAAAAAGGAAGTGTTATCGTGACCTATTACAAATATTATAATATTCAATCCTAGGTATAAAAAATAAACTCGAAATTAAAAAGAAAAAAACTAAAAGAAAGAATAGATAATAATATAATATAATTTATCAAGTCATGTATCGCTAATGGGCGACTCCTTAATCAAGTAATTTTATTTTTATAAAATATATAAAATACCTATACCTATTTAAATTCTTATAGTATATAAACTAGCTAACCCCACGCACTTCGTTGGGAATGACAAGAGTACATGATTCAACATTGAACATTTCGTTATATATATAACATCATCGTTATTCGATGTAATGGTGAAAAATTTTTTAAAAAAAGATTGACAAAAATAAAAGAGTTTATTTTAAATCAGTGGATAGAAATAACTAATAAGTAACTTTTTTCTTACAGGAAACCAATTGTTAGCAGAAACGAACAAAATATATGCGGTTATGATTTTAATCCACGTAAATAAAAAATAAAGCAACCAAATATTATCAAATATATGTTAAAATTATATCCAATCATAATAATAACAATTTTATTTTATGTAACCAGTGGTGACCATTTATATAGGTATATAAAATAAATACTGATTTCTACTATTACTATATAATATGCGACCAATGTCAACCATTTATAAACAATAAAAAATGTTGATTTCCATCGTGAATCTCAAAACCCTTGTGTGAGCCCTCTTTAAAATGCGAATTTCGAAAAATTCTTTCTTATAGCACCATTTTATGGTAGTAGGAATAGTTACTGTCAAAATGGCAAGTCCTTAAGCTATCATAGTCTTGTATCTACGTTGATCAGTCGGCCAGTCACTGTAACGTTCAATTATATACATTCGTATACTTTGTTTTTTTTTTGTTTTATGTTGTTATAGTAATTTATGATTTCGAGAAATTATGTCTGTTATATACGACGAATAAATTGTTTGACTTATTATCGTTACTATAGTGCATTAGTTATACTTGATAGTTTGACGCAGATGTAAATTGTGAAATTTTTTTTCCGTAAAAATTCGATGTTAGTGAAAATTAAAATGTTTAAATCTGTACCATTATCACAAATAATCGGTGCTGTATACAGGATCATGGCTGTCGGATCATTCCGCAGTCATTATACATATTGTTGTATAATAGTATCGCGATGGTGCTGCGTGGCATAAGCTATTTAATTCCGACCGGGGTAACTTATCCGCCGCAAAAGAGAGCTTAACGCAAAGTTATATATAGTTATATATATATATATATATATTACGCGCTGTATAAAAGGCTATTTAGGGTGATTTGTTACTATATAATATAATATAATGTACCATATGCGCGTTATAATGACGTGCAAGTACACTTGAGTTAGGCCTCAGAGGAATTCGGTGATTTATAGACAGGCGTTGATATTAATCCGGTGAGGCTTAATAAACGCCAGGTCGTTTTTATATCAACTTGTACGCTTGTCCGCAAAGAAGTGCGTTTATTTAATATGCCTACGGACCCAAATTATAATAAAAATAATAATATTATCGTATTATAAGTACTGCAGACGACCACCTCGGAGTGTCGACTTTATTTGAATAATTTTATGTTTCTGATTTTGAATATACAATTTATAAATCCGAGTAACAATAGTAATAAATAATAATAATGATGTAATACGTTTCGTATTATGGAATATCGATAGCAATAAATCATATTAACATTATGTAAGCCGTAAAACGAGACCCACATTTTTTTGTTTCTTTTTTAACGCAATACCTACCATATTATTCGTCTCGAAAATGCGTTTGTCTTAAGTCAAAAAATAATATTTTTGGCTAATTTAAGTCATATAAAATAAACATCCAATTAAAAATTAATTAATTTTTCACTTAAAAACCATGAAGAATTGATTTTAAATTTCTACATACCTAATATTAATTAACATACAAATTGGTACATTAAATAATACATCAGCTAAAACGTTATTATCAACGATTTTGAATTATTTTTCAACGCTTGGTTTTCTCTTCCTGAAAACAAGGCGTTATTGACTTGAAACATTTTATAGCATACACCAAAAAATGTTTCCCTGACACATGGAGTTTGGTATACGGAGATTTCTCTAAAATGTTCTCAAACAGTATGGTAGTGGAATATCAATTTTTGCGCAGTATTTTGATAAAAATCCACACTGACTTAAGTATTTTTTTTACCAAAATACTTTCGTGAAATAGTCAAATCACCACGAGGATTTTCATTCATACATTATCATTAAATTGAAACTCTGAAATTGCTTTCCAATGATTTTGATGAGCGCTGCGGTTAAAGGTTAGGGTGGTTAGGAGTATATCAGTGCAGCATGACAAGTCGTGGGTACCTACACCCATAATAAGCACATAGTGCATACAGCTATTAGCCCGACCAAATCAGAGCGGGTGGTCTGTCCACGAAAATAGGTAGGTACCACGGTTATATATCTACCGAGTACATAACCGTGGTAGGTTCTATACGTATATACGATGCCTAAAGAGATATTGTATGGTTATTTTAATTTTCAAATATTCTGTAACTACAGCATTAAAATACGTCTATAATACTTCCAACGAAATCATCATAATTTATATGTGACAATAATTATTATATTGAGTTGTTAGAATATTCTTTTAAATTAAGCGGAATAAAATTTATATTTTCAGTAAAATATGTAATATTATTATAATATTATATAATTATGGTTTATAATTTATGAATAACTCATAAGTAAAGTATAATACCTATAGGTACTTAAAGTCTTAGCAAATGTTTTAAAAAATGTTTATACAATCATATTATGTCATATTATTATATTGGTAAATTACACAAATTTACATGAAATAAGGAATTTAGATGGCCAAATAGAAGTTATTAACATAGGAGAGAACTTTTTTTGCATAAACTAGAAATTTGAGACAACGTGAAAGCTTAAAGAATTATAATATTGTAATATTATGATATTTAATTTTACGATTATTTTAGATTCTGAGCGGAGCGAGGAAACTAGTGGTTTTAAATAATGGTGTTTATTTATTTACTTTTTTTTTTAATATCCTGAATACAAAATGTTTACCAGAAGGAGTGCTTCGATTTCAACATATGGTACCTTATCTTTTAGAAAATTGGATCAAGATGATACTAAACAGGCCATTTTTCGATTTTATCAATAGTTATCTAATGCCACGGGAAAAACCACTGAAAAATCACGAAAAACCGCTAAAAATAGGATTTTAATTTCTAACGCATTATTTATCACCATAGAAACGGCTAAAAAATATTTATATTATAATATTAATTCAACTTACATGATATAATAAATAATAACAATATAAAATATCCAGACTGACAAACCGTCTCCGCTCAGAATAGTTTTTCTTATACAATGATATTATATCATTGAATTCAAACTTAATACAATCCATTATACAATGACCCACTTGTAACCTACTGTACAGCAAAGCGACATCCACTTACCCGCTTTTTTATTATTATTACAAAAAAAAAAAATACGGTCGTACACAACTTAAGATATTAAAAATGCATTAATTTGCGGTTTTTGCTCTGTGTAGGAGGATTTATGTTAAGACACGCCATCATTTTATTTTTTAAGGAAGCTTGTAATTAAATACTGTTTAACCTTGAACTCATAGCTTACAAGATCCTTTTTGATTCAGTGTGCAATTTATTATATTGACGTACATTATTGTTTAAATAAATTATTCGTTTTCAGTTGGATGAAGTACTCAAGTGTCGTTATAATTAAAAACTACGTGTGAAATTTACTATTATTTACGTAAAATTCGTATTACTATAATATTTATATCATGTAAAACATTAAATCATTTTCGTTGTACCAAAATAATAATTCACTTTCAAACACTTATCAATGTTTGTTCTTTTGTCGTATTGTAAACATGTATTTTAGAACAACACGGTATACTTTACATTATATCCCGGGAAAAACAACTATACTACCTACTTGATGAAAGAATTTAATTTATCTAAATAATTCTAAATACAAAATTTTCTGAGAATTGTGATTGTATTGAAAACGGTTACTTGCATACTATAATATTTGCATGCAGCTGTTTTCGATAAAATTATTAATAGCAGCGGTTCTAAAAATTACTCATCCAAAGGTATAACTATATAATATTATGATATGCAACGTTTTGAGCTTTTAAAAACCAGCTGATTAACCCGCCCTAGTCCCTAACATTAGCTCCGAATCAAATTTTGTAGATATATTTACAGTGTACTATCGTTCTTCCTTATAATATTATACTATTATGACTCTTATTGTGTCAGCAGGGTGTAGTCGACTGTAGTCTTCCATATCCGGTCTTACCAAACGCACATCATTCGGGACACGTCACAATAGGTGCGGGGAAGTATGTATTTTATTTTCACAATGCAATACCTAGTGGAGAGAAAATAAAACACATCCGTTATCAGCCAACCGAGCCGTGATGAGGAATAAATCACAAATACGTCAAGAATCAAGTAAAGGTTATGTATAAATATAAGTTGTGAATACACAATATAATATACCTACCCGTAACATCGAAATCGTAGTTTATGTCATATATTATATACCTATATTAGTTGTATTTAACAAAAAATACCTTTTCAAATAAAATAAAATGGCAAATTCGAAGAATATATGGTCAGGGGTTTTCTGATGAAAAAAAATGTTAACGCTTAAAAATAATGTGATTTTTCTAAGAAAATAAAAAAACCGTCTTATGTATCTGATAGGAAGTATACACATAAAACAATACATAACTACCTAGGTACTTACTTCAAAATTACTTTTTAGTTTTTGGAAAAAGTCTCTTCAATAAAACTTCTTAAAAAAATGTCCTTGAACAAAGAAATTTACTAGGTATTAAATAGTATATTATTATTTGTTTAGGATTATATAATATTTTTTATGAAACTAAATAATTCACGATCAATATAAAATATACTACACATTTTTTTAGTATAGTTTATTAAATAAACTTACTTCTTAAAGAGTAAAGATATTATAGATGATATTAAAAAAAGATGTTATGGACAGTATAAGCTACTTTAAAATTACTTAAATATGAGTCCCCTAGTTAGGGTTTTTCGAATAAAAATACTTTTTACTAGGTATAGTTTTTAAAAATAAACATTTTTATTTTATAAATAATAAATATAAAATATTGAACAAATCTTTATCAACGAGGATAAAGTATTAGATAGTATGGATATTTGAACTTCCGTTCAATCTTTAATGCTTGTAAATACATTTATAAGACACCATTCATCCAGTACTTATTCGAAACTAATAAACCAATATTTTAAAAAAAATGTTGCAATAAATTGAAATTTTATAGGTTACCATTAAATCATCTAACGTTTCAATAAGAAAAACTTTTGCAAGTATAAAAAAATAACATTATATAATTTATTATATGTTTTCGTAGATGCTCAAAAATGTACATCTAAATACCTCCAGTACTTTAAACGTGTAAAAATAATAAGTGCTATAAAAATCATCTCATGCGTGACTTACTATATCAGTGTATACTGTACAAGTACCTACCTACTACGAGCCGACTTTTATCTATGTGAAGGTATACTATATTTTAAAACATTTTATTTTCTCACAAAAGTAATCTGAGTACTTACGTTTTACATTAATTGTATTGAATAGTGAATACAATATTCGTGAGCTGTTGCTAATTAGATTTTTTTAAATTTTTTTTTCATATTATTTATATATTGTGTCAACACTGTCAACCACACAATAATAATTTGACAGTACTTACATTTAATTCAGAATTAAAAAGTTTCAACTACCTATAATATTATATCCCAATATCACATATTATGTGAAAAACATATTTACAACATATTATAAAGACTCTTAACTGATATTATTGTTTACATTATCGTTTTTTCTTACGTTAAGTTTTGATTACTTAATGTGATAAACCCAAATTATAAAACTCAACGCATAACAACTTTGCAGTTAATTCTTAGAATTAAGTCATAAAAATCATTCATCACGAAAAAAAGATATAATTTAAAAATGTTGAAGTTTAAAACAATTATGTTATCTTGAACGGTTTGACATTAATTGAGATCGCATTTTATGATTTTGAGCCACCGAAACTAGGCGTTCAGCCTATTCACTGTTCAGGTGACGATAGGTACCCTGACTAACGATAAACATTTAGTATACCTAAGTACTGGTATCCGGTATGCACCCCTAACATATAGGCTATAAGAATATGGGTGCGTAAAATGTGCAATAAGAACTGACCGCAATATTTAGTGATTTCAGTATTCGGTACGGCTTTAGACGACCGACAAAATGTGCACACGCGAGGTTTCTCTGATAATAGCAAAGTTATGGTGATTTTCGTGACCCGAAAAATGATACCTATTCTATCTAGGTATATTTAGCGTATACTGAAGATCAGTTGTTCTATTATGGAGATCAAGGAAAACGAGGTGGGCGTGTTCAAGACACGTTATATTATGTAAGGCACGGAAAATGCTTCTGCCGTCACCTCGCGCGATGGAAGTTATTTAAAACGGGACGATATTCACGCCGCACATACACATGATGTACTCCGTGGTACTCGTAATGTATAGTAATTTATTAGAGCTTTACGGCTGAAACTTTGGACAAAAACTC
Source organism: Sitobion miscanthi (assembly GCA_008086715.1). NCBI lineage: Eukaryota > Metazoa > Arthropoda > Insecta > Hemiptera > Aphididae > Sitobion > Sitobion miscanthi. Next base: position 2,816,839 of record CM017798.1, read on the forward strand.
ACGAAACAACGAGCTTAAGTTCACGTCAAAATTGAATTCCGGTTTAGGCGTGCTGATTTATGTATATAAAAGAGTATGGGACGTCTGAATAATATTATATTGCAACGGTCGGCCTTTTTCACGACAACAATCGCGGACGTGACAAACACTCGCAGCACAAAAATATCATACAAGTATGCGCTCGCGAGTCGTGACAGTCAATTCGCACTCCTAGAACAAGACTGCCACAACTCAAAATTTATAGTTTTGAGAAAAATCGATTTGAAGTTTGGAACTAAGATATTTTAATGAGTTTTTTACTTATGCTTTTGAAATTTAATATTTAAATACTTACAATCATACTTTACAATATTAATTTTTCAAATATTATGAAATTCACTCTTAAACCCAAAATTTTAGACTTGTGGCCATTTACAATTTTTTAAGTAAATGCAAGACTGCCACATTTTGATATGTGACTGTATTGCATACAGAAATTGATTTTTAGATGGCCACTTATTAAAATATGGCAGTATTGAATTTAAGCCATGAACATTTTTATGCCATAAATCGAGTTGTGGCACTGTTGAAATTTAAACAACTTATAAATAATTTTATATTATAATATTATTTATTAGTAATTTAAAATTTGATTAAGTGTTGTTTATTATAATAGTATGATAATGGTATAGGTATAATAATAAAATATCCTTAAACAAATTAACAGTTGTATTTAATCATATTTAAAAAAAAATTCATTATTAAAATAAAAATTAAAAAAATGACTACCTGTCTAATAAGTGAACTTATTTTTGTGTATTAAAATAACAAAATATGAATCAAACATAACAAAATAAAAAAACCATTACTTATTATAATTATCATGACCTTATGATGAGTATAAAGTTAAATTGTAGGTGGCAAATTTTCTAGCATAATAAAAGTTTGATACTTTTGCAGCTGGAGTGGTTAGAACACTTTGCAAATCATAACAAGACACCATATACTTTTCAGTATTTTCTTTAGCCAGCTTCTTATCTTTTTCTTTTTCAAACCTTGATAATTTAGTTTCATTTTTATGTGCTTCAAGCTCAGCTTGTAAATTTTGTTTTTCAATATCAGAACTATTATTGTACCGTTCACATAAAGCACACTGGTCTTTTTTGGGTACATAGAAACCTATGTTAAACTTAGTGTTGAACACATGTGAATAAGTTGAAAGCTTGACTGGTGATTTATTATTTTCCTCACATTCTTTAATATATAATTTATGCATACTTGATAAAGTCAATGAACCATCTATAAACTCTCTAGAAGTTTGGTTTCGTAAATAATGAGATTCAATTCGAGGAAAACTATTAATATGATTTTTAATTCCATTTACAAGTTCAAGATCTAATGATCTATGATTATCATGTTTCCCTCTTAAGTCATTTAGTGTAAAATTACTACTGCCTGATTTTTTAAAAGTAGTTCTTATGAATTTATCACTTATACATAATGTGGCCATAAACATTTTTTTGCATACTCTATTACTAACATCATCTAATGGAAGGAAAAATGCATTGTTTGATAGCCTTTGGCTTCCTTCTTTAATATATTTATACTTAGGTGTCACTAGTGAAGTATACTTAATGATGAAAGCCCTCCTTGAAGTTAAATCTCCCATTTTCCAGAACATATTTAATACATTTGAACGATCAGCTAGTGTGAATAGTGAGGCACATTTAAATTTGCATTTATCAGCATCACAAGGGGGTAATAGTTGCTTTTGATTAACTTGTTTTCCACTATTATTTATATAAGCCTCTCCTAAATTTAGTTTAGTTTTTTTCACATTCCTACTCCACTGTTTTATATTTTTTAATCTCTTTTTACTCTTTTTATTAATTGGAATAATATTCTCTTGTGTTTCAATATGAAATGATATTATAGCTGATTCACAGACTTCATTGATAATTTCATTTATGATACCTTGTTCATCAGAACTTTCTGATGATATTTCTGAGCTTTCATCTTCTTTCCAATCTTTGTCTTTAACACTATCATCAAAATCTTCATTTTCTGCAATTAAAATACATATTGTTGTTTTATAAAGTTTATATAAAAAAGAAATCAAGATAAAACTACTATTTACCACTAGAATCAATAGTTTCCATGGGAACTAGTTCAATGAAATGTTGTGTAGACTCATCTGATTCGTTTTGATTCGTAGTTTCCAATGATAAATCTTCTAAAAAAATATTACAATTATATAGTTTGTAAATAATAGCAATTGCATAGTTACTTCTACTTACTGTTCTCATATTCAGGTCTCACTGAAGGTGTATCATTTAACCAGCATACTACTTTATTTGTAATATCAACTTCTTCATCATTAATAGATGTTACTATATTGAACAATAATATTATAATTAATTAAAATTATTGGTTAATAATATTTTGTATATAATATTATACAATTAAAAAATGATTTAATCAATAACTGGTATTGTTAGCTATTATAGTGTACCTATATTATAATATTATAGTATTATACATATAAATATACCTAATGGCTAATGATAGATATTTATATTATATGAACTGTATACCTATTTATAATTGATGCTACTTAAAACTATTTAAATGTAATCAAACAATTATTTTATATTAAAACTTTAAAACAACTATTACACACAAAATTAATATGTAGAAACAACCAGTATTTACTATTTAGAATACCTACTGCTTCAAATACTTGAAATTAAAAGTATTTAAAAATATAAGATAATATAAGGTAATAGGTATAAGATATTTGATTACTTTTATTAAAACGTTTAAGGATTAGCTGAATATAATATCACTTACCTGTTTCTATAGTATTTTCATAATTAATATCCTGGGTAAGACTTTCTGTAGACGACATAATATTATTCTGTAATTTATTTACTAGTACTAGATTTAACATTTTGGCGCTTCTAGTGAATCTTGACATTTTAATACTTTAGGTAATACACAATATTAATACAAATAATAATGATTTAAATTTTTAGAACTTGAAATAATAAAAACGTATTCATGTATGGTACTTACTACTTAAAAAACATATTGATAATAATAATTATAAGCCAATTGATAATGATATTAACATAATTTATTAAATTGATTGATAATGATAACCATTGTTAATCGATATGACAATTTGGCGCAAAACGAAAAGCTATTCTATTAATAAATACAATACAGTCATATTTTGTGTTGTGGCTGCACTATGACAAATTATAAAATGCAATACTGCCACAACTCTAAATATTGCTGTTTTGCATTCAACATATCACACGATAATTAGTTTTTATTCAGTGCAAGAACGCCGCAAGTCGAAATAAGGCAGTCTTGAATTTTGACTTCAGTGATAATTTGGATAAATTAAAATAAGTATACTGCCATAAGTGAATATGGCTCTCTTGCATTGAAAATTAACTAACATTTAAATAATTCAATACTGACACATCTCTATAGTGGCTAAATAAAAAATTATATTGAATGTGGCGTTCTTGCATTTTATAGAGCTTATTTTTCTCTATTCAACAGTAGTCATAACTCAAAATTCATGAATTTTGAGTTGTGGCAGTCTTGTTCTAGCAGTGCGAATTAACAGTCAATCGACATTTCGAGATTTCAAAGTCTAATATCAAGGTTAGCTTATAAATTATAATGCGTTTTTACAAAAAAAAATGGTCTTCGTACGCGCACAGATCCTGTTATCCAGAATATCGTTTCGTAAACTAGACACATTAATATATCTTACAAAAATAATACATAAAACTCGACTCCCCTTATGCTAGCTGTATGCATAACTGATAACTAAGATAATATTACTTCGTAATAAACACTAATCATTATTGCAAAAATATAATGAAATACGGTAAAACAGTGCAGTTTAGCTTCCAAGCGATTTTTGAATTTTCGGAAACCTATGTATTCCATCGATGTAAGAGCAATAATTATGCAATCAGGACTTGTCGGTCGAACTTGGTTTCAAAGTTATAACCACTTGAAGTTATTTTGAGTATTTGACGTCTATATGCAGATCATGATACGAATATACATAACTCTATAAAAATTATGTAATTATTTATGATGCATTTATACATGCATACTTAGATTGTACAGATCACAATGGTTGTACTGAGAGATGCTTAATACTCGTATATTAAAAACCAAATAAAAAAATTAGTGTTATAGAGGGGGGTTATTTTTTCCAACATGACCAAATTACGCCATGGTGGAGCATCAATGATCCCAGTCTATGCTTTATATTATTATGATTGACAAGACCTTACGTGACATATTTCAGTAACGTGTGTCATTTACCGAAAAGTCTATCGGATTTTCGATAGTGACTGAGCTTTGATGAAATTGGACGACACTACGATATTTTCTCGTCGACAGCATTGTCCCTGTAAATCCAGAGCAGGAATCAAAATACAAAGCAAAGATAATGACATTAAACAAATTAAAAATATCATATTTCAAGAAGCATTAACTCAATGAAACATTTTATTTAGTTTATTGTAACACAGTTTAACGTATCACCAAAATCCAAGCGTAGTCAAAGGACCGTGCCCTCACAGTACTATTCACTTATTCAGTACTATTAGTACAATTATTTCAAAAAAAATAAAACTGTTTTTATATTTAGCTACCTATATTCAAAGATGAGCTATTTCTGGTGGTAACAAAATATAATGGGAATTAACGGGAAAGTATGGGAATTTCCAGAGTGAAATTCCTGAGAATTTTCTGGAGCGCCTAATCCTAGCTATATTTTTTAGATATTTCAAACTAATCCAATAGATAATAGATATATTAGATAATAGTAGAATTTTAGGTATATTTTATTACCTACTTGAAGAACCATTTTCAAAGGTTTACATCATACGATCGATTGGAGCATATAATACAATTTAATATAAAAATATATAAATATTAATTTTGAAATATTTGATTAATTTGTAGCAACGGAAAAATTAATTTTGTAGAAGCCTGCAGGTACCCGTAAATATATTCATTCTTAAATAACTTATATAGAAGCTTGTTTTGTGCCAAGCTTAAGCACACCTCTTCTTTAATTTTTAGATCCACTATATATACTTATTTATCACAGCGATAACAGATGTCGAACCCCGTTCCTCGTCGGTCGGACATTATCAAAACTTCACACCCTACCTCCTCTCAAGTTCCCATTATTGATCCATTTAATGAAATTCTGATTTTTAAGTATAATTTAACTTTTAAGTACTTACTAAGGATAATATTTCACCATATCAGGTTTAGAAGATAAATGTGCTATATATAATAATTTAAAAATTAGAGTACTTAATCAATATACAATTATTAAAATTGTATCATTTGTAAAAATAGCTGAGTATAATAAGTACCTTTACATATAGCTACTAGACTTTATAGTATTACAATTGTTATGTATTTTATGTAAAATCATAAAATCATTATACGTACAGTGCTACATAAATAATTATTCTTATTCCTAAGTAGGTAATACTAACCAACTAAATACATACTAGCCTACACGTAAAGTTAAATTACTCAGAGACTACTAATTTTGGTTTGGACTCATCTATATTCTCAACGAAAAATCGTCTAGTTTGTACAATATTGACAGTAAGAAAGGGCGGTTTTCATTAAAAAAAAAAAAGTAGTTGGCATACCCCCGCTAAACACTCCTCAAATGGTACGTCAAATCGTATTATAAATTCTAAGATCGAGTGTATGTTTAGTGAATCACACTGTATATTATATGCGTGGGACGATGAGACGGGACCGTTGCAGGAGAGTTGTACGCATTGTTATAGCTTAAAATATATCCTTATGGTTAATTTAATCCCACGTATATTGAACGGCGGTAGTTTTGGCGGAATCCTACGCGCAAGCTGATTTTTAAACGATCCAACCGAGCGGCGGACCGGCGCCTAAGTCTACGACTACTTGAAGTAACCGCTCAGAGAGTGAACGAGCTCAAGTGTAGCATGAATATAATAATATTATACATGCATAATACGATTACGAATACGCGATACATGGAAGAGAATTCACTTGTGCGTACAAATTCATGCTTATTGAGATCGTATAATATAATATAATACAATACTATCTATTTTATTGTATTATTATTGTTATAATCGCCTGCAGTACGCCAGAGGATTTGACTCGAAACCCGGTATTACACGCAGATAGCGCTTATATTTATACCAAAACGCGAATCAATTATAATTTATAATAATATCATATTATTATCATAAATAAGTAACTGTTCTACACTTCTACCTTCTACGATGCTTCCTACAAGTGGTATTCCGTGCAGGTATAGCTAAGTATACTTATAGATTCATATAGGTGGCATCTAGGGGTGAAGAACTATCACTTTGGTAGAAAAAAGACAAAATATTTAATATAATTTTCTAATTTTTATTAAACGCGGGGTCGTTTTTTCGGAATTCAAATGCGCGAGCTGATTTTCAAACGATTCAGCCGATCGGCTCCTAAGTCCACGACAGAGAGTCATTATACAGAGAGTGAACGAGCTTAAGTGTAGCATGCATATATACATGCATAAAACGATTACGAATTCACGATATATGAACGAGAAATCACTTGTGCGTGCAAATCAAAACTTATTGAGATGGTATATAATAATGTGCTATTTATTTTATTATGTATTGTTATAATCATCTGCAGTGCGCCAGACGATTCGACTCGAATCTCGGTATTACACGCAGATAACGCTTATTTATCCTTAGTCTCCCAGCCGAAAATAGACAAAGATGATTACTATTATATTCTAGTTTTTATTAAACCACAATAATATGAATTCGAGGAATACCACGCGCGAGCTGATTTTCACCATCTAGCCGAGCGTCGAACCGGTGAAGAAAACGCCGGAGTGTAAGTCCACGATTATTAATTGAAGTCACTATACAGAGAGTGAACGAGCTCAAGTGTAACATGCATAAATAAAAGCATAATGCGATTACGAATACGCGATATACCTATGAACGAGAAATAACTTGTGCGTGCAAATTAAAACTTATTGAGATCGTACATAAAATGTCTATATATTCTTCCCCCGCCGCCCCCAAACAGATAATGCCGCTCGATCGAGTCATTTTTATAATCTATCCTCTCGAAAGTGGTTTCGTTCCAAATGGTTAATGTCCAATGCATATTATAATATATTTTATAATCGCCTGCAGTGCACCGGAGGATTCAACTCGAATCTCGTATTATACGAAGATAAGGCTTATATTCATATAGATACCAAAACGCGAATTCCAATATTTAAGTACATAATATTATAATATCATATTTTCGTAAAAAATTAAATATTCTATGCGTCCTACGACCTACACGTGGTATTACAGGTATAGAGTGCTATAATATAGCTATACAACTATTATAGACTCATAGGCGGCAACTATATATAGAGACGAAAAAGTATCACTTTGTCCCCCTGCAGAAAACAGACAAAATTATTAAACCATTTTTCTACATTTTTTTTAATCGGCAAATTAAATAAATTTCACCGGTGTTATAAAAACTTAAAAAATGCAATTTTAAATTGTTCCGTTCAATTGTCTACATTGAGTATAAATTAAATGTTTTTAAAATTAATTTTGATAAAATTAGTAACGTGATAAAAATGATAATATTTACTGCATAAGACTAAATAATAAATAATAATAACAACTAAATAATAGAATAATTTTCAAAAAAATTCAAAGTTAAATTATGAAAAATATTAGTGTTTTAACTTATTAGGTATGTTATACGAGGCGGTGGGTGTGACGGTTTCAGGCTAAATAGGATTGTGAACATTATAATATGATTCAATTTGCATGTCCTCCACATGTATGCTAAGTATCGTCTATTGATGGTAGACTGGTATAATATATTGTATTACTGTTCCGGTGATTAAACCTTTACCTACTTCAAATATCTATTATCTACGGAATCGGTCATTTTAAATTTAAACATTTAACATATTCGAGTGAATCGCGGCTACGGCAGTTGAAGTTTGCACGCTATACTGAGTGAAGTTATATAATATATTAACCCCATAAAACTTTACAATATTTTTATTATTTAGAACTCGTGTGCATAATATACGTTTATTATTATAAAGAACAATAATACACACAGTACCCTTCAGTGGGATTATGTCGTCGAATAGCTTTGAGAAGTATAAACACAAATATTGCATATATTATTACCATAATACGACTTCAGACGGGTGAAATGTATTATGGAAATTATGTGATGTCACGTACACGATTTATACGTCAACGTCGGATGTATATTTTAGTCGTACGCGCAGGTCACTGCAATAACAGTATATTATTGTAAATTACATATATTATTTTATTATAATAAAGGATAATAGTATAATCATAGACTCGTCGTTATCACAGTTATTATTACTACAGAAGCTCGTTTATAGCGATGCTAATAACAAACATTAACGGCGTAGTAATTTTTACGACTATACTCCGTTGTAGTTTTTCTACGTGTACGATCAAAGGTAGCAAATAATAATATAACTATGTACAATATATACTATATAGGTTCGCAAGTCTTCTATAAATATTATATTATATCGAGGACAGTCGATATTGGGATTTTTAGTTTTCGTACAATTATTTTGATTTCGTCTGGCTGGATGCGACGTGTCTTGATAAACGATGCGAAGAGCAGGTACTTAATTAAAAAAAAATAAATAAATAATGGAAACAATGACTTGCTCTCTATTGTTGCGTGTTCGTTTGATATAAATCGAAAAGAAACGGCGACGGTGGTTATAAAATGTTTAAATCGTACAAAACAAAAAAAAAAACACCATAAATGTACAGGGACTTGAAAGACGTATAATAATTAGTGTATTTATTTTAATTGCGAACAACTCGGCGTCATTACACGAGCATGTATATAACGTATGCGAAACAATAGAACTTGAAAACGTGTTAGGGTGGGTCTCTTTTGGCCTACACGCGTCATATTTCATCACGGCGAGAACTCGCGTCTCGTCACGTTTCTTTGTAATCTCCGGCAAAAACACTGAAACTTTTTTTTTCATTCATTTTATTATGAAGTAAGGGTACATACCTATATATTATTAGTATAGTAGGTATTTCATCTAACTACAGATATATATATGTATATGATAATATTATATAGGTAGGTAGGTATACTGCTGATATATATTTATTTTTGTTATTTTCAGACGTCGTTAAGTCTTATTATCCGCACTGCGCATAAAACGGCAAAAAGGAAAGAGAAAAAAATTCGAAGATAACGCGAAAATCGCCCTACCGGAAGGTAATATATTTTTTTTGAATTCCGGACTTGTGCGGATCGATCTGTTGCAATCAGTTTGATGGTGACTATTGCCGTGTGTACAGGTACCATTGTGCGTGGCCATCGTCAGACACTGGTGGTTAACGATCAATAAACTGTCAGGTCCATATAATATTCGGATACTGACTCATTATTTTAAACCCCAGACGACCCTAACGGTTGTAAAGGCTAACAAGTACCGTGAGAATAGAGGCGAAAGGTGCGAAGGTCGTAAGTCTCTAGATGGGCTCATCGTTTGCACCCTACAACGCGTTGAGCAATAATCATTTTTTTTTCTCTCTTACTGCACACAATATAATAATATACAGCAGTTGATATTTTCGCGTTAAATGTGCAACACCCACGAGTTAAGATGCAAACGCTATTTTCGTTTTAATAAACATTCTTATGTTTGCATAGTATATATTATTGTTCAAGCACATAATATGAGCTTGCATAATGACTTCGAAGAACAAAAAAGTAGGTCACATGTGTTTAAAACAATATTATGAATAAAAATAAAGTAACTGGCCACATTTTTAAAATTTTATTTATTTCAATTATTTTTACTTTTTTTATAGAAACATTCTGAGTATAATACAGTTTAAATAATATTAGTGCAACTTATAAAATATTCAGCAGGAGTATACGTGGAGCGTACCTACACTTTAAATGCATTCTTATTTTAAATGTCTGTATAAAATCACGAAATAATAGTTTCTTACAATAATGCTGAATAGGTTTTTAGAGTAAATATTATTTTATACTTAATTAAATTTTCAGAAACTAAAATGTAGATCTTTACCTTGATTTAAAATAATATTGATTTTACCTACCTACTTTAATATAAATTATATTTTAGATTTTTTTTTTTTTTGAACATAATATTATTATTATGTACACAACTTTTGGTAGGAAAATTATTTGATATACATTTTTAAGAGTGGTTTTTTGTAGAAGATTGGATCTAGTTGGTACTTTTGGAAGGTCAAAATATAAAATTACCAGTACTTTTCAGAATAAACGGGGGAAAAAAATGAATAACCGTATAAGATACTTGAAATTGTCATTAACTATTTATATTTTCAATATTTTAAAAATATTTTGACACTTTTTGAGCTTTTTATAGACATTTTACATTTTTCAATTTTTTTTTCTTTATAATTTAACCTCGGTCAAAAAGCTTGCAAATTTAATACAAGGTTTCTCATAGATCGTTATCATTTTTATTTAAAAATATTAAAGATATAATATATAGCAGGATTTTTTTCTCAGGCTATCGTGTATGTAGTGGCTACTCGTAATATGTAGTTATTGAAGTCCATTGAAGGATGCAATAAGCCACGACGACATTAGTATTTGTTTTTTTCTTTGTTTCGGCGTTCTGTTTTTTTTTATATATTATGCTAGAGCACGTCTCTTTTAGTTTCTAAAATAAAATAACCGCTCCCGATGACTTAGGATATTGAATTTCTTGAGAAAAAAAAACCAACTAATAATAGTAAAATAATAGTTTGTTCGATATAAATGAATTGTGATGATGTGCACGGAAGCACGCACGGAACGATTATAATATATAGGTAGGACCGTGAGATTTAGAATGATTCGTTGTTTGTATAGCCATAGAAAGACGGTTTTAATAATATTATTGTAATTACAGGACTCGAACGAAATGGATGTAATAATAATAATAGGCATCGCCTTAGAATAAGAAACTTACTATAAAGGCACTTGTAATGGTTTATAGATCCTACACCTTGATGACATTCATAATATTATAATATAGTTTATATACATACGTCTAACTATAAAAACAGAAATATCTCAAATCACTATACGCCGCGTTATGATAAAATATAAAATATAATATTATGATGTACAGTAAAAAACATATTTTGAGCAGTAATATTCGTACGTAAAATGTAATATACAAAAGTACAAATATTATAATGTACCTTTATCATATACTTTATATTATATTGTAAAAGTACAAAAAAATATTAGAACTAAGGTTCAAACCAATTTAAATCTCACGAAAAAAAAGTAACCATTTATAATTGATTTAATCATCGGTGGCATTAAAATAATTATTTTATATAATAAAACAAAACAAAAATGTCGTTCTTACATTATATTATAAGTACCTAATATATGCTACTATAGATATTTTTCGTGAGCAAGGAAAATTGAGGAATCATAGCTGATGATAAATTTTTGGGTAGGTATAGTGCAATTTAAAAATACCTAATGTTATTTTGTTAGAGATTTATTTTAATATTTTTTTAAATTATTATTGTTGATTTGCGCCTCTATATATATTACAATAAACAAAGCATTACGAAACTTGGCTTCGCGAATATTCGTTAGAAGACAAAAGTTGTACCCAACTCAAAAACATGTCTACCTTTCTAAACTAAAATTATAAATATATATAATTATAACTAGCCACTAGGCATTGTATATTATTGGGCCAAAATCTTACACTTCCCTTTTCGACTGATTCAATTTTCGACCTAACCAAAAAGTCTACTTTCGAGAGTGCATACTAGTTGCCCCCCGAAGTCATTAAGATCAATAATTTGTATACGAATTGCCTCCCGACTATGTACGAGTAAACGAAATCATAAACCTTAATTAAATTATGATAAACTCTCTTGGATTATACTGTTTTAAAACAGTGAAAACTTAAATCAAAAATAGTATAAAAGTACAAACTGCACTATATAGGTACTGCAGTGCCTGTCCAATAATATATGATCAAAAAAATATTAAATAAATATTACACAAGCCTGACCTATATTGTGCGGGGTATGGATTTTATACTTAAAATTCATTTATTTATGAAACGGAAAATAATAAAATATTTTACTTGAAATTTTAAAAGTATAAAACCTTGACCAAAATTTACTTCCGATTCGTACTCTTGTTTATTACGTGCGGAGAAACAGCAAAATATGAAACTTGGTTGTTTATTATATATTTTCTATGTGACCGATAAAATTGCAGAAATCGAGATGAATCGCAACAGTGGCTATTATTTTAAATGAGAATAATATTTTTTTGAAAATATCGGGTTATTTGAAATGGAAAGATACGTGTAGGATGGTGGTTGAATTATTTCAATTTATTGATGATTATTTTAATCATATAATGTACAATTGATATCTAATTAATTTAATCAACAATATTATATAAAGCTATGCAGTTGCCAATGTAGTTATTTTCACGATTTTATTATTTACAGCGCATTAATTGCAGTTTAATGTTTATAGATACCTAGATAAACGCGTAATAAATGTTTACACTAAACAAAAATGTTTAATTTAAAGCCAAATATGAAATCAGTTTAAAAAACTGATCAGAATCTGCAACTCTAGTTTCAAAAACTAATTTAAAGTTTTCCTTTGACCAGCGTCGGCATAAAGTTGTTAGGGTTTCTCGAGCAAACAAAGAACTTAGAAAAAATTGTTGTCAAGCAAACACGGTATAATATATACTTTGTAGTACTTACCTATAGCTCTACTCGGGATGGGAAAAAATATATATATTTGGTACGACAGTTTCGTACTAATGCGGAAGTTCTCCAAGTAAAACAGGAAAGAAAATCATTAAAATCCACGCCATACGCGCAATATAGTTCGTGTTCAAAGTCGTTTTCATTTATATATTACTGCGTGATATATAGAATATAAATATGTAATATCGGTTATTGTATCGTATTATGTTGTTTTTGATGTCATATTGTTATATTATTTCAATCTACCTGTTCGTAATAAATTCGTATGATATCATTTAGGTACGATTGTACGAACGTGGAACGCCCTGTAATATGACCAATTTGGCTCCCATACATATATAGGTACTTTTAATCTCCGAGTCTTAGATGCAGACGATGACGACAAAATATGACAACATTGGACGTTCGATATGAAAACACGGTCTTGGCTATTATTATTTCACAAAACGATACGTAACCTATAACCAGCCTACCAGACTTACCCATATTATACGATATTACAGTGTTACACGTACAACGTACCTACGTTTTCCATTATCTATCCTTATTTTTATCTCCCGTTTGACGCGGTCTACGCGGTATCCTGCGCAGCATCGTCCTACGCGCGAACGCCGAACACCTCTACTCGGGTAGGAAGAAAATAATATATTTTGGTACGACAGTTTATTCGTACTAATGGGAAATTTTTCAAGTATAACTGGAAAGAAAATCACGAAAAACCACGCCACAGAGCGCAATATGATTCTTGTTCAAAGTAGTTTTCATTTCAAATAATGCGCATATATAGAAAGTAAAAATATAATATCTTTATATTGTATCATACAATGTTATCTTTATTCAACATGTTGTTCTTATTAACACGGTTTTTTCAACATACTTATATGTTTTTGGACTAGGTATATATATTTTTCTTTTAACCGATTTTCGTAATGTTTTATTTGTTGCCATAGAAACGTAAATCAACAATAACAATAAAACTAATTAGTTTTATTTAATTTCTATCAAAATGTAGCTTGCTACTACCTACAATACATAGGTATCTACGATTCCTCAATTTTCCTTTCAGAGGAAAAATATCTAGTAGCGTGCTACTTTTAATGTAGGTACTTATATGAACGATACATATTTTTAATCAGAGACCCTTTTTCACTCTGCCTATTTGTATTATATCATAATATTATAGTGGTGCGAACACGCAGTAATATCACGAATACGGCTCCCACACAAATGTAGGTATTCTCAATCTCCTGAGTCTTAGCCGCAGATGATGACGACAAATGACAACATTGGGAATGGAAACACGGTCCGGGCTATTATTATTTCACAGGACGATACGTAACCTAACCGGCCTGCCAACACGATATTACTATTCCACGCACGTTGGCCATTATCCTTATTTATCTCCCGTTTCACGCGGTCTGAGGTATCCTGCGCAGTATATATCGTCCTCCAAGCGAACACCATTGGTGCCTGTCGTCCGAAATTCCATAACACATTTTCCAGCAAACGATCGGATTTCCGAGCGAAAAGCACAAACTACCTATGTAATACAATATAACGTCAAATATATTTTACCGCTGATAGGTACTTAACACGTTGTAGGTATTACAGCCCGATACCGCGTTTTGTTTTAATGTACGATTATTACAAACGAGATGTTTTGTGTCATATCGTTCCGACAATGACGCGACGGCGTAACGATAATATATTTTACACATTATAATATTGTTGTCGCCACCACCGCCGTCGAGCGTCGTCTTCGGCAACGATCATTATAATATTTACAAAACAGATTATTATGCCACTTTCGCTGTTAATGGACGAGCGTTAGTATTATTATTGTGCGGTGTGCGGTGCGGTAAGAGTATAAACCAATGGACCGGGACAACGGCGCTTATATATATTATTTTATTCGTATAGACGGGAATTATGTATTCATAAACACGTTCAAAATGGAAATGGGCCGAGGGGAAAAGCGTATATGCAAATCACCGCAGATGGCCCTAATGGAAATTTTGTTTTTATTGGCATGAGCAAATAATCGGCTGCACCGTGTTGTTAAACGCCGCGCGCGCGTCATGTGTACACATTTATGTATGAAAATGCGTTTTAGATTTATTTTTTTGTTCCATCCCCGTTTCAATTAATGCATCATATTATAATGCGATCGGTTTTTATTAGCAACATTAAAAAGGTTTATGTTTTTTTTATTGATTCGATAGTCAACGCAATACAGAATGAATTATAATAATTATATCATAAACGAGACCTTCGTCGTGCGCAGTATAAAAACGGTTGACTACAAATTTATCATTATACGAGATATGCACCTTGGTACTATATTATTATTAGTATATATATATATATTACCTATTTCCAGATGCCATAATATTATTTATAGGATTTAACTGATTGCAATTTTTGACATCTATGAAATTGAATGGTTTTCTCCTGTTATATCAATTATCAATGTATATTTTAATACTAGAGGACGGACGTTCATCCACTTTTTGTCATTTAAAAATTAATTTAATTAAATCACGATTTTTAAGTGTCACAATATCGCTAAACAAATTTCTTTTTTCTTTTTAATTGAAACCGGCTGTTTTTACATAAAATTGTTAAACACACGATTATTATGAACATTGTGTTGTATCTAATACCTATCTATGAATTAAAATTTAATAACTAGTACATTCTGAGTTATTAAATGCAGTGTATTAAAATTTTTGTATATTAACCGCGCCTTACTCCTTAATAATAGACAATAGTTTTGCATAAAATATATAATACACTATAATATTAAAATTTATAATATTCAGTCTAGCAGTACATCTCCTCTCCATTGATTTTCGAGGGCTCAAGTGTAAACAAAACCTCAGTCTCCCGGGACCACGTCGGTGCACATGTAAACGGATCAGACCATTTTTAATCGTTTTAAGTTGTTAACAGACATTTTCAGCTTTCGATTTCTTTAGTTTTTTTTTCTAAAACTGTCAATAAAATGTTATTTATTGGATCAAAAAGCCTCCTGCTATATTGTTACAAAAGCAGTAGAAAATATAAAAAATACATTGGCACAATTTTTTTATAAACATTTAAAGTTCGAATTTTTACAAAATTGTAATTAATTGAAATCTATTTATAGTACGTAGATGAAAAGGGAAGGGCACAAAGACCAACTGTATTAAAACAATTATCTGGACCCTTCATGAAAAATTCTTATTATATTAGATTAATAATAACTCTAGTATTTAATAAGTATAACTACTAATATAGTATAGATTATATTTGCCCCTACGATTAATTGACTTATGGTATGGCTACAAAAAAAGTTACATACTTACGTATGTCTATATTATATATATTATATTATACTTAGATGTACATACATGAATGGATATTAGGTACATAAAATATACATTTTTCAGCACAACACAATATAACAGGCAACAGCACATTAACTATTCGACTTTTAGTTTAACTTATTCTCAACCATAAATTCTAGTCGGAATCTTAAGTTCAACGGTCATAGTGCTTAGGTCTAAGTGCTAAGTGTTGGTTATAACGGTATTTATTATTTTTTTTGAACTCTACACCCGTACTATATATATAATTATATAATTTGTATATATATATTCCTTATAATATATAGGTAATAGGACTTAGGTGTAAATACCGCTGTCCTCTTAGATTTGCTTTTTACCTTTCCCTTGTGTTTATCTACAAACTCAATTATTATTCTATTCGTTTTGTTGACTGCAGAGTCGTCTAACCGTAGCTGTATGTAGGTATAGTTTTCGTTTCTATTTCCAAGCCGAAGAAGACACGTAGGTATTCCTGTGCAAGCAATGACCAAAACAATAATTATTAATATATTCATACATTTATGTAGTATGTACGGCTTTCGGTGGACAATATTTAGATTGAACTTCATAACTAATAAAATATGTAATAATATTATATTCTTGTATAGTGTATAATAAATAATAATATGCATTCAGTGTTTAAAAATAATATTTAAACTTGTTTATTTTTCAAGAATTATTGTTTATTAAAATTAATAATCTACATAATATTGTAAGCACAAACAATTAAGTACCATTTCATTATTTAAGAACTGTAACTAAGCGCTTAAAATATTTTGTCGTTATGTGTTCACTGTGTTTGTAATAATACATTATGTTAATGTGAAAAACCACAATAATAATTACATAAATATAGCCGGAAATTAATATCAAATATTATTATGGCTTATTTTTTTTTTGTTAGTTTGTTTAAATACGTACTTAGAATTTGTAATTTTATTAGGTATTACTAAAATATACACATGCGTTTTAACAGAGCATAAAAATGAATTTTTAAGTGGCCAATTCATTATTTTCAATAGTTTTCCCGTAAAATAACATTAACTCACCAAACTGGAAAATATAATAATATAATAACATAATACTGTGTTATTTACAAAATTGATAATAATATTAATATTGACATACTTAAAAATTGTCAAAAATATTAATTATAATAGGTATATGAAAACGTATGCTTATACATTATTTTAATATAATATACTACTTTATATTAATAGTTATTAATTATAATTATTAGATATAATTTTAGAGTTGAATGTTTTATATTAATTGTTCAAATAACCGTGTTAAAAATCTGTGCTGTTTACATTTAACGGAGATTAAGAAGATGTAAATCCACGGGCATTTAATTTGTCACGGCCAATGGCGTGCGTTGCAGGATGAGCTGGTATTGTAATAAAGTTTATTTGATTTTTGACCCAATTATACTTTCTTTCTTTTTACTATTTTACATAATTTAGTATTTACATATAAAATAAACGAATTCTCATCTTATCCGTAGAATAGTTTTTACTTATTAATACACATATTATATATTATAATCATTAATATTAAAGTTTAATTTTTACCATTTATTTTGTTACAAAATCTGAGCACTAGTTTATATTGTTTAAAATGTATAATTAATGTCTTGGTTTCTATATTACATGTAATATAAAATCGTACCTACCTTCCAGGTTCAATTTATCAAATAGGTACATTTCGTCGGCCTAACTCCCTAATTCACACAAGTCGTATTTCCATTATTTATTATAATAATAATATGGGAATACGACTTTTTCGAGGTCTTCAAATCATACATCGGAGATACGACGACTTCTAATTGCCATTTTCATGAAGGATAAAATTATAAAACTTGAGTTATGAATTTATCATACGATGCACTTTTGTTCTTCATTTTAATAACAAGAAATCCCAAAATTAAAATAAATGGAGTTACAACCTTTGCAATTTAGGCTGACAATAGGTATTGAGAACATAATTATTAAGCTACTTCAGTAAAAAATTTTCAAATAAAAACATCTTGTTAGTTGTAACGAAGTTACTTTTTAACTCAAAAGTTATTTTTAACTTAAGAATAATTTAATTAGAAGTTTTAAACGTAATTCGTAATTTAATATACCAATTACTAATTATCAAACAAATTTAACTTACCTAACACTACCTTTATGCTCGAATAATAAACGACGAATCGGTTTAAAAAGAGTATCGGTCAAGCACCGTCTCTCCAGGGTTTGGGAAACTATTAAAATAAATATACATATTATAATAACACAATAATTATTATGAATAACTTAAGTACATTGTTTATGCATTTTACCTATATTATGAGTTTTAGTTCAGTTACTGGTACACAGCTAGATTAAACACAGTATTTAAAACTAAATAATATGCTCGACCACGACTATTATCGTGTGAAAAGGGCTTTAGACTTTTTTATTCTGATGTAAACGGTTTTCCATTATATTTTTTATCGGCCTTTTTTGGGATAAAATGAGTTTAGTTTTTATTGGCTGCATTTTAATTAATCACCGTACTGAATAATACATTAAACCATTATAAGTCATCATTATTAATATTGAAGAAAAAAACTCTATTTTAGAACAAAATATCGGGCGAGCAGTCGCCTCCTTTCGTCGAATTCAATTTAAGAATAATCGACGGACGGACTTCGAATGCGAAAAGACATTCGTATTTCGTTGGTTGTCACCAACCACTCAACAATAATTACTATTATAATATTCTTGTCGTTATAATGTCATTTTCATAAAAAAATATATAAACTGCACCCTTTCCACCTCCACCAGTTAAACCAAAATAATCGACGTCTGTTGACGATAAGACCTATGGGCTACAGCGGTGGACGTATAATATTGTAATATTGTAATAAAAAGCTGCCATCGCCATTGCGTATTGAACATTATTAATTAAAAATGTATTTCTTACATAAAACTTAGTTTGTATATTTCCAATAATACGGCTATTATTATTGATTGGATTGACACTTGTAACGTCACAGAATGTTTATCATTATTTAATGTTATTATAGTTTTCCCTAAGCATACCTTTTTCCCCATATTATCTACATTAGTACAGGCAGACGTACCTGCTGTGTGTATCAGACATAGACATATAAATAAATGGACTGCGCTTAGAGAGAGAAATCATGAAACCGACATTGATGAGAGAGAAAAAAACTGTTGGGGGCAAGCATGGGGAAATAATTGAATACTTAAATTATTCCATGATATTATTTATGACATTATCAAATATCAATGATGGTTATCACTACTTATCAGTTTTACAACTTAAATCATATACAATGGATGGAGCTATGTGTGTATTTCTCGTAACCGAGCTTTGTCCAACATAACCTCCCACTACCCATTTGATTTCAAGGTACAACGAGTTATTACGCATGCGTTTTGCCAAAAATCACTAAAAATAACTAATAAGTGGGGGGTATGTTGGACACAGAAAATGATTAAAGTAGCTCCATCCATTGTATATGATCTAAGTTTTATAATTTATAAATTACAATAATTTCATGGCATGAATGAAATATAATTATTATTTCTTTCATGATTGCCCCCAACAGTTTCTATCTCACTCACACAATTTACATTTCAGATTCGGATTGATGGGGGGGGGGGGTGAGGAAAGCGCAGTCCATTTATTAATATGTCTATGGTATCAGAGATATTATTATACTTTCTTAATTGTTATATTTATCGCGCGCCAATGACTATGTTATGTAATCTATGTCCCCCGACCTCCACATGTCCCAGTGTTCACCGTCGTCGCCGCAGCACGCCGCCATCCGCTGTCGTCTGCGCCTCTGTCGCGGCCGTCGGTGTACTCGTCACAGTGCAATCATATCCCCAAATAATTACTATTGTATAAGAATACACTGACCTGCCTCACTTTTACGCCGACTTGGAAGACAACGACCAGCATCTAGACACCGTCGGCCATCCATTTTTTTTTTCAACTCACGTCGTTCAGACCAGACGTCGAGTACAAACCGTACGGCGTACAGCATCTTGCCATCTATCGAACCAACGTCATTGTCGACTGCAATACTCTGCCGGACCTGTTCCGCATCCTCTCCGTATTTGCAACTTTCCCCATCGATACGACACCTAGGATGATGGGCTAGACGATAACCGCGGGCCCGATGCCCGGCAAAATCTATGCGACTCCAGTGACCGATGCCGATGGGCCAAGTCGATCATGTTCGGATCGACGGCCGACAGGCCAGCCTATCTCAGCCATCGGTCATAACCACACAGCAGCTCAAGTCGTCATTATTCAACATCGGTAATATGCCATCATATCCCCCCCCATACCCCTTTATTTATGTTATTATTGTTGTTATATTGTCTCATAATCCCGCGCATGGCGCACTTTCTTTCATATTATTCTCCCGCTCACAGTGCTCCTACACGATATACCAGGCGGTAACCCTACGGTTAGCAGTACAAATATTATAATAAAAAAGAACGTTGTAGGTTTCCCGCTGAACCTCGTGGGCCGACCTGTGATTCGACTTAATTCCAGATATTTACTTCCTAAAGTTACCATGTGCCCAAACCCCTCATTATTATATTACAAACCATGTGCCAAAATATTATTTACTATTTACCATATTATTATTATTCATGACATTGGGATTACCCACAGTATTATTATAAATTAATTAAATATTCCAAATTATTATCTAAGTGTCAATACAAAAATTATTATTACCCTACATTCATTTTTTTTTTTATTTTATTTATTTAATGTTCACATTCTCCCTAATTTAAATCAATTAGTTACATATTATTATTGTTAATGGTGTTTCATTACACCATGTGTCCTAAAGCCTGCAAGTTCCACCGACTTGGCCTTAGGGCTTACATGCGGTGCGGCTTGCAGGTCACGACTCGAGTGTTCCCCTCGGGTCGTGGGTGGTTTATGGAGCCTAAAAAACCTTTTATCCTCACACACTGTTAATATTAATTAATATAATATAATCAAATATATACACTCATTGTCTAAATTGTAGTGAAATTAATGTTCTAGGCCTGCATGATATTATAAGAGTCAGTTTTCTAAATTTAATTTTCAATATCTGATAAATAAACATGGTGATTTTTATTTTTATTGAGAGCTTGCTAATTAAAATATTGAAAATTCGCTATAGTCTTCATAGTTAGACGTACTCTGATTGAACCTAACCACTCAATGAGCCATATTAGTGGAATCCAAATATAATATAACTATACCTATATAATATTATAACCACATTATTACCATTTTTTCCTACTATCGTTACTCCTAAAAACAAATCATTATCTATAGCTCTCTTCGCTCAGCATCCAAAAAAACGGTGGGTATAATAAATTATACTGGGCTAATGAGAATCGACATTAAATAGAAGGTGATAAAATTTAAGTTATTTTAAAATTATACCGTATACCTAGTAATAAAACCATTAAAGAATAAAAAGTAACTGGTGCTTAATTAAATATAGAAGCGTGATATTAAATTCTTCGTTTATTCGTTTATACTTCGTATTTTGAGTCGTTGTGTATAAAAAGTCATAAAACTAAAATACCAAAAATGTTCAGTGTCTTTAGAATGAAAACCTAGTTACATATACGTTATACCCACACGAGGAATATTTAAAATCTATATTGTTCTATATACATTATATTATAATAGTAATATATAGTATGTATAATGTATTGTTAATATGTATAATATATATTAAATAGGTACTAGTTTCCATATTATAGAAGATTTTTTTATACGTTTTTTTTTTTTGCTTAAATTAATACAAAATGGCGTGCAGTTAAATTAATTTCGTTTTTTTTATGCTCACTTTCACACTAGTTTTTAAATAATTAAATTACTTTTTCAGTGTAGTTATAACAGGACATTCTTTAATTATAATACAATTATGAGCACCATGTTTTTATAATGAAATTATTATTACACCGAATCACTTAAATGTTGCGTAGTATTTTTGCATTAACCTTAGCATTATTTTAATCATTTTATTACCGTTTAAACTACATATACCCGGAGGAAAATATAATTAGTAGGCACTTATTCAAACTGTTCACAAATACCCTTTTAGAGACCATCCAGGTCGATTCTGTTTTGTTTTTTTTTTTTTTATTCATTTCTTAACGGAAAGGCTATTCTACCGATTGTGTAATTGTTATATATTTTCTGTTAGTTGTTCAGAATTTCAGATACATTCGATTACCTGAAGTAATTCGCCTTTATTCCCGGGCATTGTTTAATATGTTACAATGCGAACCCGAACTGTAGATAATGGTTGGTTTGCGATAATTCATACTTTGGGAAGAAGGGCGGAACCATAAAATCGAAGGATCTAAACAATGGTTTTCGGATGAATTAATAATGACAATTATTATTGTTATTAAAGCTGAAAATACACTCGGATAAAGATACGATCTTTAAATTAAAATATTGTTTATTACTATATAATTATTATACTTTTATACGATAAAACCCTCTATGTATACACTGCAAATACTGCAATCACAAAGGACTTTTTACGAGCAAATTATTGTGTAGTAAACACAAGTAGTTTAATTTTCGAGTCTATATATGTATATATTTTTTATCTGTATACGTATAATATACGATTGAGATCAGTGAATAGGAAGATAAGTATACACAAAATATTGTTCGCCGTTGCGCATTATTCTACAGGTACTGATGTAGAATCAAAACGAATTAAAAATATAGATATCAATTTTTCAAGGATCGAAAAAAAATTATTTTAGGCAACTGCAGTATTGTTACGCGCGGGACTTATAATAACAATATCATTATCATACGGTATACAACTTATTACAATACGATTCGGTCGTGACCGCATTGATTTTATCTCGTTCTCATTAAATTCTCAAACGTTGCGAAATATGCAGCTCTGCACACAAAATAAATAATAATAAAATATCTTACGCGATTGTATACAACTATAATAATGCGCACCACCGAAAACTACGACCGTGGTGCAAGTAGATACATAATAATAATAATAATAATAATATATAGTACGCGTACATGTTGTATATTTTGTGATTCGTGCGTTGGGTTAGGTACACGCGCTCGCGGAAAGTAAAAAATATAAAAAATACGCTATTGTTTCGACGTTGACAGTAATCATTTTTCGTGAAACGTCAAAACGAACGTTTTGTGTGCGTATCGGTATGCAAATTTGTGTCGTGCGGCGGTGGTCGTGCACGTGATTATTGTACATTTGCATTTTGCAGTGACGACAGTCGACAGACGCGTCTGTAATAGCGGGTACCTAGACGACGCTGTACCACAGCAGAAACGAGATTTTTCTTAAATCTGTTTCCATAGCACAATAATATGTAAACGTAAGCAATGTGCAGAAGCGTAACTGTAATATAGGATTTTGCTACTAGCGGAAAAAGAAACCTGCGAGGGTCTTGATTTTCTGACAATGACGCTACAATTTTTTTTTATGCGAAACGTATGTAAAATACGACTAGGTGCATTTAATTGTATACGGACAAATGTTCAAAATTGAATCGATGAAGTATATTGATCAAAATACGAAATACATACAATGAAAATCGTATACGTCTCCCTGCTCAGCAATCGATGTAGGTATGTCCCAGGCCGCGAAACAAGACTATAATTTTATAATATACTCGGCGAATGTGTTTAAAAAGTTTTATTAATTGTAAAGTAAAAAATAACGGTGTTCAAATAAAATCATCAGTTTTCAACTGAAATACTTCGAAAACTGTTAATTATATAATATTCTTAAACAGTTATAACAATATAATATTATATAATAGTTGTAATATATTATATTTTATAACAGTATAAATGTTCAAAATCTAGTGGATGACCAATGGGGATCTATTTGTAGTCAAGGGCCGGGGCTCTCACAATGACACCATACTTTCGTTACGCCTGCACTGATGATGGGGTAATTTTACTCATTTTACATCATTTTACGCGCGTCAGCAAACGGTAAACTGTTTATAATATTATATACCTACTATTATCGTCGTTATATTATTTTAACGACGACGAAGCGCAGCAGGACTCGATGAGAGGAAAATATTATAATATATATATATATATACCAATATAATATAATAGACGAAAACGGTCTCGTCACCTCGTCGCCGTGGGACCCGCGACTATAATACGACGGGAATATTATTGTGTATTCGTCCTGGGAGATAAAAAGTCGAGGAAAAAACCTACTGATGATGGCATGGCGTTCGTATACCACCTAACCACGGTTAGGTTCGGTTCGGCCGCGGATCACCGACCTCGCGTATTCATAGGTACGCTCTTCGGCGGCGGCAGTGTCGGGCTTCCCCTCCCCCTTCCCCCGAAGACCGATCGGCTTGGTCCGGTGGCGTAGTATATACAGTGCTCGCACTCGGTATACCCAAACTACACACGTATTATTATACCTGTATATTACATGAATTAATGATAATAGTCGTACGTATATGTATAGATTATATGTATATACGTAGTAGTGCAGCGTACTGCAGTCGTAATGATAATAATAATAATAAAAATAATAATAATAGTGATAATAACGAGAAGAAAAGGACCGAAGAGTTCCGAATGGTTGCACGCACCTCCTCCACCCGTCTCCCGCGACCGGTCGCGGTTAGCTGGCTTTCGTATAGTAATAATAATAATAATAATAATAATAATAATAATAATAATACGAGTGGGTGGCGGCGGCTGCGGCCGACCGGAGGAGACGACGACGACGACGACTGCTTCTACCGCGGCTCCCTCCTGCCCACCGCACACGCAGTCGAGTCTTGCCGTGTATATACGCACCGGAACGTCCGTCGTCGCAGCTTCGTCCCTCGTCCGACCGGTATCGCATATATATTATATACACACACACATGTTATTATATGTATACATCGTGCGTGAGTACGATATATTATATAATATTATTATAGGTATATATAATATCATAGTGGTTGCGCGTAGTGGTGCGTACCTGTACCGCGGTATTTACCGCACACACGGTGCATATACCGCGCGGGAGAGAACTACAGTAATATTAATAATATTATATGTATGTAGGTTTAAGGAGAGGAGGAATAGAGAAAACTCGCCGGGTATAAAACGATGCGTACATATTATTATTATTATTATTATAACCAGTTTCTTTTATGCTCGGAATATATTATTATATTATTATTCGTGTGTACAGTACGTGTGTGCATATGAACGCATGCTGTATGTATTACAGACGCGTCTGGTGCGTATATACGATAAGGTCGTTTTATACCCGCCGAAAGGTTTTCCGCTGAGCGTGTACGCGTGTATGTGAAACAATGACTTTGGGGTAAAAATTCGCTTTTCCAACGCATTATTATATAATATAGCTAGCCGCGACTTATAACGACAGCATTATACGCGCGTTAGCGGAGGCTCGCGTAGAATATATTATTATTATTGTATTATGGTAAGAGCAAATATCATATTGTTATTATTATGAACAATATGCAGGGTGTGCCGTTGTGTGTGCGAGGCGATAAATGAAAAGCCTCCGCCATCGTAATGACGTTCGTAAAATACATTATTTATTATTATGTGCTCACGTGTGTGTGTGTGTCCGTCGAAGGTTCGTCGTCGCGTATTGTGCAGCCGAGAGAGTCGGACGAACGAAAATAAAATGCGGGCCGGCGTGAATTTACTATATACAGGCGAACAGCGTACCTACTACCTACCTAAAATAATATATATAATATAAATTATAATAGCCATAGGTATACGCCGTAATTTTTTATTATTGTTGTATATTTGCCGACTGCATTCGGACTGACGAATAAAAGGACGGTTCGAGTGGCCTGCGAGGCTTATATTTTATTATTATTGTTATTTTTTCTCGTATCGTTTTAAATATATTTTTTTAATTTTTTGTATATTTCTCTCATTCTGTTTCTCGATACAACGCGTGGTGTTGTGTTTAACGAAAGATTTTTCTCGTTTCCATAATGCAATTCGCCTAAGAATTCGCCCCGTTTTTCAGCTAACTCGTGTGGTCCGAGCCTATTGTACGCCACTGCAGACTTTCAGACGCACAATCTCTGCACGACCATGAATACGTACCATGCGTTTATTATTTCTTACACAGACGACTATTATAATAGTATATATTTTGTACATCGGCTCATCTGCTGCCCGTTTAATCAAATTAATTTTCTGTTGACTAGACAAATAGACAATATGATTTGATATTGCTATATTGTTTTTATTTTTCGTTGTCTGTATACGTTGCACGACACGAAAAATCTCCTACGTTCGTCTATCAACGTAAATCAATCGGAAATCGTATATCAAACTCATTTTAAAAAGTCTTTAAATGAAAGATTTTAAATAATTCTAAATAAAACGAAATCCTCAACAGTGGAAATAATGTATAAGGTAGTAGGTACTGTATAGAAATACATTAATAAAGCAATTTACAAAATACGGTTTCGTACCTAATGGTGTCCGTAGAACTTTGGCTTTGCCTTTGTCATATCGAGGACATCTGACTTGTTGAAGAAGATCGAATGGAATCTCCTACGGGAATGCAAAGAGTCAAAAGAGTGACGTCCTAAAAATATAGGGAAACACAACGGCGCAACGGTAGCTGCAGCGTTCAAACGCGTTGAAAATGTGCACGCGACGTCTGACGACGACCACCGAGCAGCGGGATAATATCGAACAATAATAATAATAATAATAATAATAATAATAATGATTAACCGTGGTATTTAGACCGGTGGCACATACCGCCGTGGAATGTTGTTCATAAATAATCGACTGGATTAAATAATTTTATTTGCTCGCCGTTGTTCAGTTTTCACGGTTAACTCTACATGTAAACCAGTTTGTGTATAATATTATACACACATCGCGCCGTATAGATAAATATCTTTGAAAATAAAACGCTCGTACCTATACATATAGATATTACACGCCGGTACGCGGTTTACGTTATATATATATTATATTATTATTGTATATTATGTACAATGTAGGTAATTATTGTTTTTTTTTTTTTTTTTCGTCAATAGCGTCAATTAGTTTCATGACCGTATACTTAAACGGCAATTTGTCCGATAAATAAAAAAATATAAAAAATCGTTTAAAGTACTTTAAACACACACGCACACATACACACACACCGCGAGAACAATATAGTAATATAATATAATATACTGTTAATATGAAATTCATGTTACGTAACGAGTTCGATAACGCGTAATTACAGCAGCAACGGTATACCGTGTTCTTCATCGCGATTCGCTTCGGTTTCAGAAAATACGCTCTTCGCCGATATCGGAATGGCCACCGTAAAAAATAGGCTGTAACGCCGTACTCGCACTACACTTTTCAGTATAAAACCGTTTCAAAAGTAGTTGTAACTATTCTGCACGCATAAGCATAACACATTCAAACACATTATTCAGGACACGGCACAAAATCTAAAACGTCGTCGTGTTACGTCACCAATCACGCGATCGTCGTCAGTAGGTATCTATATATTATTTCGTGCGAGAAAACTCGAATGCTTCTCGGGAGATCGATGTTTTACTATTGTGCGTAGATATTATTGTACTTGCGAAAACGTACGTCCGAGTACAATATTATCACCAGTGTATTGCAACTGCTTTGTCAAGTTTTGACAGGTTTGTCGACGGAACCTCCGGAATTTATCGAACGGTCCATAATAATATGATGGCCACAACAGTTGTGTTACTCGATAGGCGACACTGTCGACGGCGTCGGTCTTTTGCGGCGGCGTGCGCGTTCGTTAAAGTTTGCGATTGCGATGACCAATTAGTGGCCGGGCGAAGAGAAATCACTTAGAAAGCTTCGCGCCTACGCTCTATCCGAGCGATTTGTAAAATATCACCATCGGCTACATAATATTATGGACGCCGCCAGGCATGGGCGCCCGCAGGGGGGTGCCAAGGGGGCCATTTCCCCCCTGGGAATTTTTAACTGCATTTACTTTTATATCAATATCATTATAACTAACATTAGATTATAAATAATTTTTATCTTGCCACGGGTGGGATTTTATCCTGTGGGCGCATTTGCCGCGGGGACCTCCGAAGTCGGTATAAGTATATACGAGTAATATATTAAATTAATGATAAATAACAATAATATACAAAAATATAACAACATTATACGTACAAAATACGTACAAAATCGCAAAATTGCAGTTATCTTACACGTCACAAATATGTATTATGTTATAGTTGTAATTCGTTAACGCCGCGCGGCGCGCTTCCTGGAAACCGTTTCCCGTCGTCGACCGTGAGAAACAGGATAGAGAAACAAAATAATATCCTGTCGACGGGGTCGCCAGGCGCGTGTATAGAGAGGTATAGCCGGTACGCGTCCTGCGGCAGTGCAATGTGAGCGTATAGGTACATATTATTATTATTATTATTATTATTGCAGCAGTAATCCGGCCGGTATATATAGGTATAAAATACGCGTTTCACTGGAACCGACTGTATAGTTCCTGACTGGTTTCAGTCCCCGCGACGAAAAAAGTTAAAATACAACGTTATAGTGTACGACCATATTACCATTATAATATTATGTGATCCTATGAGGACGCGGCGACGTTCGCATGTTCAGATTTACCGAAATACTTTATAATTATTATATATGTATAATGTATATTATACATATAGACACGAGCGCGTCGTCTTGTAAAAATACAATGCATAATATTATACGACCTGATTTTAATTATTGCTGCACGCAAAATAATGATAGCGATACGTATATAGGTACCAAAACTTTTAATTCGACTCGTATAATATTATTATCAAACTAATTATTGTTTTCGCCGTAGAATATAATAGACACGGTTTAAAATACAATGTTGTAAACAACTTGCTTTAAACGTTTTGTTCATTATTTAAAACGAATAAGACATATGTTTAAATCAGCGTAAACTCCAAGTGAATATTAATTTATTTTTTTTGGTTTATTAATTTTGATTAATAAATATCCTTTGTAAGTTAAAGTACTATATCTATTACCGTCCTTTATTTTATTTTTTTTTTAAATTGTATTGAATAAATTACCAAATTTAAAATGTTTTTACTTAATAGTTAATAATATATCCATATAATAATACATAATACAATTATATAATGTCCACATAAAACATCCATTTAGAAAATATTTAAAATACATTTCAAGTACTTTTAAGATTTAAAATAAGTAGGTAATAAATAAACAGTGAAACATTTTATTATAATAGCATATTGGCATATAAGTAAATTACATATTATTAAATTAAAATTAAGTTATTTTAAATATACTGTTTAAAACATCGTCTTTAAAAAAAAAAATAGTTTAAAAAAAATGAAAAAATACATCAACTCTGAATTGATAGATGAGTTGTGGTTTTCACATTTCAAGCGTGATTTTATTACATTGTGCTGATATGTCAAGTTCTATTTCGTATATACAGCGGGCGAAAGAATAATTTTCGGAAAATCAGTTTAAGTTTAAGTATTCAACATTTTGTTCGATGATTAACGGCTGCGAGAAATAGGATATATTTTATGGTGTCGTGTCTACGTATATAGCGTAATGTCTTACGAGCAGCAGGTGTGCAGGATTAACACCGCGGATGGCCTAAAAACTCGGTAGCCAGTAATCCTGTTATGAATACCTACATAATATAATATATTTGTGTGCGTGTGTTATATTCAACCGTGGTATATGGTTTTATATACGCGCAGTACTATAGATATATACCTATTATAATATATATAATATATTATTAACGCTATGCGCGCCGATCCCCGTGGTCCTTTTTACTGCGCGCCAAGAAAAAAAATCCATTAAAAAAGCATTACCGGGGAAGATAATATTAAAATTAAACACCTTCAAATTTTATGCTTTACGTGTACTACGTATTAAATATAATAACAATATAACAACACTATACAGCGCTACCGACAGCTAGGACTCTAAAAATGTTCTAACGAGTTTTATTTGTATCGCCGTATAATGTGTACTATATAATATAGGTGTGTTTGTGTGTAATGCACTGTTGGGTAAGTTACTTTTAAATTTAATTAAAAGACGGTTGAATTAAAAATGTTTTTTTTCTTCAAAGAATTGATAAAAAATGTAATACGTTAACATTCAATGTTACTATTATATTATTATTTTATAATAATTAACGAAGTTACTCTTGCGTTAGGTACTATTCTATAAAATAATATTTAACGAAGTTACCTGAACGTTACACGAAAAAGAAACTAAACATAGTATGTCCAAACAGTGCAAACACTGGTGTAATCATAAACACTTTTAGAACCAAACGGGACATTTACCCCGAGGACTGGGAGGCGTGGTCGTGCCAAACGGATTATGATAGATAGGCTGAGTTTTGTCACAAGTGTGAGAGAAATGAACATTCGAATTAAGATCCTCGTAACAAGCTCCACCTACTTGCACGCGTTATCATACCTTATGTTTCCGTATATTTCTATAGTCTACGGGTGTAATGTGGATCATAGATATTATAAGAATGGATAGGACACGCCTATACTGGCTTCTTTAAGAGGTTGCGGTCTTTTTTGGGGAAGAGAGAAAGTTCAATATCTACGAAAGAAATAGACTATAAGAGGCCTTTTTTGAGATTAGGTTACAATAATTATCAATATGAAGGAATCCTTATAACCTCAAAAATTGTATTACTTTATTCCCAGTTAATAAGCCTGATGTCATATCCATTCTTATAAATATCTATGAGGTGAATACGAGACGAATGAAAATAATAATTTCAACGTTATCGGGGTGTCGTAGATGAGAGCGCAACGCATTCGCAGTATTTTCGTTTAGTATTTAGATATCAAAACGTCGAATCGTCGTCGCACATTACAATATTATAATATAAACGCGTTTAGGTAGGTTTTCGAAATAATTCACATATTATAATATACGCAGGCATTATATTAATTTAATAATAATATTATTTTACAGTCTGACTATGCCGAGTGGCTCAAATATACATAATATAGGTACCTCCTATACCAGCTACACCTACATTTAGTTAGAGACAATGTACTACACAAGTACGCACTTAATATTCATAAACTGCGTATCGATAAGCGTTCGTCATCGCCGCCGAGAGTAGTGGCCAGTCGGGTTGCTATAGTAATATTATAATGTACCATCATCATGTACCTAGTACTACCTACCAAAAGGGTGTTATGAAAATGTCCTCGAGCCAACGTGTACCTATACGGTTATTATATTATTATATTTCTACAATATAAGTAAATAATATAATTCATACATTTTGACGTACCTGCAGTACTTATCGTAATAATCCTATACGAAATTATTCCCATAAACGAGTTAAAAAATTAAATATATATATATTATAGAAACGTCGACGGATGTACCTAATTATTTTCCTCTTGAACCTATAATACTTAAAATATTAACTACCTACATGTTAGTGCGTTCCTTTTTTTATCGCGTTTTCTGTTCGAGGCGTTTTTATAAAATATTTACGCATTGTCGGTAGGCATATGCCTGTACACAATATTATACGTATATGTATACAAAGCAACCTTATTAAAAAAAAACACCTTTGTCGACAAATAAAAATAATGCTGGAAACACACAAGCTGATAATACTATATAAATTATAAATACAAATATCTAACATCCGAGTGCCTGTACCTGTGGGTATAATATTATTATCTATTATGTTGTGAACATAAAAATAAATATAATATATTATATAATACGTATATAATACGTATATAAATGTATTAACACACTGAACCCGCGTGGGTGGGTGGGCCGACGTAATAGTTCGGCTGTGGGTCATTAGATTATCAGAATATACATCACACACACGCTGTAAATACACTCACACGTATTAATTATATATATATATATGGCTGGGCATCCCACCTACGTATTTATAATATAATGTCTAATGTAAACAAAATATATATAACTCACACGTTGCGGTGGCGAGCAGTGAAAATAACGATATACGATAATGATAACACCTACTTTTTACCGTCTTAAAAATATTTTTTCCCTCGGGTCCAGACTCGTTCGAGCCACAAGGATAATAAATATTAATGTTCGGTGTGAAAATCACTTAAGTCTCGACGTCGTGGCGTGGCGGTGGCGTACTGTTGGCGATGGCGTCTTGAATGACGCACGACTCTGTGTATGCAGCTTGCCAGCAATGGCGGATCCATGGAGAGGGAAAAGGGGAATTTCTCCGTATTTCCCCTTTGGTTTACACTGTGTTTAGCCAATTTTTGTACTTTTAGCCCCTCCCCCCCTCAATCAAGCCTTGGATCCGCCACTGCTTGCCAGTTGGTGAGGGGTAGGTACAACAACAATAACAAGGACAACAGCAATAATAGACAAATTATATAACAATAATAGACTGTTTTATTTTCACATAGTCTATTATTAGCTATAATATACAATGTACATATTATATTATTAAGTATACGGAGACGACTTTTTAACTGATAAACTGTGTAAAATACGAAAATTTTATAACAATACGTAATAATATAATACTATTATATTTTAGTGAACTCGCACGCAAACGGAAAATCGGAGCAGCTGAAGCTGAGTCTTGTGCACTTTTATTATATAACAATGTTAAGCGGGCGGATGGAAGGCTAAAAAAGAACTCGAAAAAATATTCGATTAATTATATGATAATATTATATATTATTATGTTTTATCACTATAATCACTTAGATACGTTTTGCACGCGATCCGCGTCGGTTTTTGACCTACGTACAACAGATGACTGGGTGAAATCTGTATCACGGACATTATTATAATAATTATAATATTATCATTATAGCTACCGAGCAATGTGAATTTTTAACTGACGTCTGTCAAAGTTTAACAATCTTGAATTGCATTACTGCAACATATTATTATAGCATTATGTAAAATATAAATTATATTTTTATCCAATGCAGGACACGCGTGTGTACCTACTACTTATATATTATTATATTATTATACAATATATTAGAGCATAACTATACATACTCACCACTCACATCATTGTGTTATAAACTTATAATAATAATATACACAAGAATTACACGTAGATATATGAAAATAATATTTTACGAAATCGGTTTGTCAGAGCAGTGTGTGTGTGGATCTAATGAGAATATCGTATTCGACGAACTAAAACCATACATCGTTTGTATATCTATAATATATAAGAATGGGATGCAATTATTCAATACGTTGAATTTCTCTATCGCTCACCAATGACATTTTCTATAAGAGTTGAATATAGACAGATATAGAATGCATTTTATATTAAATTGCTTTGTCTTCCAAACAAACGGCACCAGGCAACAACGTATTTTCATAGCTATTGAAAGACTGCATGCAGCTATTATGATTATACGTCATTATGGTCTTGCTGAATTCTTTATAACATTAATTTACCTGTAATCGAGGATAGAATTAAATTGTAAAATTATTTTATTTTATTGTGGTCAGAGTGTTATATTATATAATACATAATATTATGTATTAATAATCATTATTTTCAAATATGGTTGGTCGATCGTGACCGGCCTTTTTGTCAAACACAAAAAATATCAAAAAAAATCACCGATGTTGACTTGCAATCGTACTTTATATTTTAAATTCAGAGCTGAGTGAAGCGGACCTAACCTATTGATTTTACAATGTATTTGTTTTTGTATGTATTACATGATTTATAATAGAAAATTGCTTTGATATTGAACTTCAATATCTTTGTCGGTAGGAAAGTATGAATCTAGTCAATAATAAATACACACCTAATATTATAATATTCTCTCTCCACTGCTAACTACTCAACATCTAATTCTCCACTCCACCGTCTATTGCGTTTGGTCAATGAAAACCCTAGCTTTGACTGCTGAGCACTATCTAAATAATTCACAATTTGAATTTGTAACTTAAGATATTGTTAAAACTACTTGTACTTACTATATTTTTGGTTTCATAATTATTATTGAAAAATAAGAAATAAATGAAATAAAATTTATTATGTATTGTGTTTTGAATAGTATAGTCAACCAGTCGGGTTTTGACACATCCCCTAAGTTCTCTTAAACATATCATATTAATATGATAAACTTATTAGAAAGGTATTTAGGTACATTATTTAAAATTACAATATGTGCAACGTCGTTTTTTTTA
The DNA here is from genome assembly GCA_008086715.1 of Sitobion miscanthi. Taxonomy (NCBI): domain Eukaryota; kingdom Metazoa; phylum Arthropoda; class Insecta; order Hemiptera; family Aphididae; genus Sitobion; species Sitobion miscanthi. The sequence goes on from CM017798.1 coordinate 2,851,390, forward strand.
TTTTTCATTTAAAATTTCGCTTGAAGGAAAAAAAGACACTTACATAAGTAACGAGTATCGTGTTTCCGTTGTGGTCGCTAAATTGTTTAATTTACAATTTTTAAGGACTAATGCGTATCAAAATAATAGATTAATGTGCAACTCGATGGATTGTTTAAAAATTATAATTAAATATAATATAATATTACACGACGTGTCCGTTGGCGGCGTCGCTGTATATTTATAATACCGTCTACAAAGTAGGTAGGTAACTTAATATTATATACTATTTGTATATGAGTTTGGCGGAGTTGTATAATTATTTTAATTAAATAATTACCTTTTACATCCGGGACCATGATTGTCGCCAGTGAATAAAATAACGAAAATGACAATGACAAAAAAATGCGGACTACGGTGGATGTCAACGTAGAAGTCATTATTATCAAATTCAACTGCGCTTCAAAATCCGGCTCCGATGTTTCTAAGGTACGCACCCACCGAAAATCATAATACTGAATATGATAATTGTATTAATATTGTAAGGTGTGGCCAATGCCATCGTTGGATGAAATTAATTGGCTAACCTATTGCTGTTTTTTTTCGTTAAAAAAGGGGAGGGTAGGGGATGTTATTTAACAACAAAATCAACCCCCCTCGCCGCCAGCTGTACGCCTCCTCACAGAGTCGTACTACTATGCACATTTCGGATTTCAGTTCGAGTGAATATCTTCGACGTGTGTCGCCGTATACCCGCTGCCACCAGCTGGGTCCTCCACGAGGGGAAGCGGTTGGACCTGGAGACAGGGGCCCGTTGAAAAGAATTTTGAAATTTTGAAATGTTGATAAGATTGTATAAATAATAAATATAGTATTCAATACTTATTTTATGATATAAATGTATATTACAATAATAATATAAAAGTTATTTTGTTATTTTCGCCATTGATTAGATACCTAGAGATCGTGTATGAGAAACCCGCTTGTAATGGGTTGTATTTTATTGGAAGCCTTGTATGGGGCCTGCAAAAACATTTAATACAAGGCCCAAAAAAATTGTTTGCTGGCTGGCCACGTTATATAATATTCATCGATTAAACACTCTACAGTTCCAATTTAGTTCCGTCCGCCATTGCCGTCATCAAGTTTGGCCAGTTCGTCTCGGCGCGCGTCCTCTTCGTTGATTAAACGCGCTGCAGTTTTTCGCTATTGTTCCGTTCACCGTTTTAATTTCGTCGGGTTGTCCGTTCATCGGTTATCGGACGTTGTGCACACTGCACACTGTCTAGTGGAATGGGACCGGGGCTGATACGCGGTAGAACAAAATATTGTTGACCAAAAATCCGAACGGATGACAAAAAGTCGTAATTCGGTCGAAGAGTTCGCGAATAACAACAATGCGGTTTTGTATTCCGATTCGACACAACAATAATCTTTGTGGCAACCAGATACGCACGTAGTTGATTTTGTTGTTTGTTTTGTGCGTAACCTCTAGTAGTTGTTTGTCTTTGGTTTGATTTCTGTTTAACAATTTGTTTTTACAAATATCACTCAAATAATTAATTAAATATATTTTCACATTGCCTGTGACATTTTCAATTTTCGTTAAAATCAATAAATTACACCAAAATAAACATCACACATAACATTGAAATATATATTTTTATCGGCATTCGGATAAATTTTATCGAATTATATTTTATTTAATTGTTTTTATCTACTGTGGCGGATCTAGAATTTGTTTGTGGGGAGGTTGGAGTTGACGGGTTAAAAATTAATTTTCGACAAATTTTATCTGAAAATGAAGATGTTTTTATTATATTTAATGATTTTAGGATACGCCCTTGATTATGTATAGATACATTTTTAATATTCAGTATAGTCATCACACGACACGACACACTACCAATAATTATTATAATATATTATATAAATTATATTATATACCTAGGTATATATAAATAGCATATTATACGTATATACATATATGTCAAAAATATTATATACCTAAGGTATACACGGGAAGTCCACGTTGTAGTTTTTCATCAGGTTAGCCGAACTGAGTTAGGTCTGGTTATAGGAAAATTGGACAGGACTCGACTCGCGGAAAAAAAACAGACAGGCTAGATAGTACGTGCCTCCACCCCCTCACCAGTCAGTAATCCCCATACTGAAAAGTTCAAGTTTCCAAATGTTGGTAAATATTTAACGTGTAATTATCTGTGTATTTATACAGCACGACCGGTCATTTTGTTTATGAGTATTTTATATACGCCAATGAATCGCCAACAAGACGGTAGACGAAAGTTATTATTTTTTCCGTGTACCGCATATAAGTTTATTTTTATTATTATTAAACCGCGAAAAAATCCATTTATTCACTTTATACACTGAAATCATTTCGATTTTTTTTTTTTACTTTAATAGCGTACTTCGCGTAAAACAAAAATAAGACGTTAGACGAACCGCTACTACAAAATTAGTAATTACCCGCGATTATACAAACCGAGACGTTCGTTTTTGTTGTAATAATCATCTTGCCGAATGCCGTTGTTTAAAAAGTTTTTAATTCAACATTTTAGTCATCAATTATAGAGACGATATTATATTCGCGGTTTACGCATACATATATTATAATGATAACTAATAAGTAATGTGATGAAAATTGCCTTAACACAAAATTTGTTCCGTTTGTAGTTTTGTATTAATTTGTCGTGTAGTTGAAAGAAATATTTAACACGCACGGCAGTATTTATAATTTACCATATTTACTAGGTATAGCAGACTTTTTGATACACTTATATACTGTATATAATACAAAGTTTCAGATCCACGCATCCAATTTGTTTTCAATTAAAATAAAAATACTTAGGTATTCTATATTATAACTTATAAGTAGTAAATAATAACTACCTTTGTATAGTTATTCTATAACACATCACGCTACGATCTTTATGGTTATTATAATATTAATATTATTAATGTTATGATTATACCTAAATAATATAATAAACGTAATAATTATAATTATTAATATGTATATGTCTAAATTACTAAATGTCTTTATAAACATAATAATATGTATATTATTGTATAGACTACAATAATTATTACATGTTATAACTTATTACACATTTTGGACTATCTCTGAAATAAGATTCTAGATATGGCTATAGGTTACTATTAAATAACTATAAATAGATTCTATTTTCAATTAGCAAGTATTATTAGGTCATATTATTATTATTAGTCATATAATATGTTTATACTTTATATACTATATACGTACACAGTAGAGTCTGATATAACTATATATTATGGTTTAAAATAATTAATACCTTCAGTAATATATTATAGACTTCTTAAAGTCTATGATTATAGGAAAATATGTGGTATAAAAATATATTTTTCATATAAATAATAGATATATATATAATATGAAGCTTATATTTTATAGAAATCTATTACCTAAGAGATAAAAGTGGATGGTTGTTCAATTTAAAGGCTTCTAAATGTAAGTGATATTATATTATATTTTTTAACTGAATTGTTTTCTTTGTAACATCAAAAACGAATGAAAATATAAAATATAATTTTTAAAACTGAGCGGTTTCTATAATGTTAAAATTATTGACTAAATAAAAATGTTAATTCGAAATACCTAGCCTAGCTTTATACGTCCGTATCCTGTTACAAATTGCTGAAAATACAATTTTCTTTGCTCTCCAGTATAATTTTTATAAAAAAGTGACATTGAATCTTTTTGTAGACCACCCACAAAATAATATAAATATTATTCTATTGATGTTATAGCTTATAAGTTATAGCTAATAATACCTTGTTGGGATGTCTTAGTATTTCTAATATTATTGTTAAAATATAAGTACTTATTTAATATGCGTCGTCGTCGGTGTGTTTGAACGAATAATGTCTCGAAAATTAATATCATATAGGTAAGTTGTGGCACACTTTTTTATATAAACTGTGATTTGTAATAATTATCCATACGACCATACTAGCTACAAACACTATAAAATTGATAAACTAATATATTATTACAATTAACACATACCACTATTTTTCAAAAACCTTTTTAAATATAGCACATTTTATATGGCTATATATATATGTGAATAATATTATAATTATAGGTAAAATATATTGAAATATATTTTAAAAAAACGTTAATAGTATGTACCTTGCAAGTAAACTTTTTTAATTTTGATTTAGATGTAATAACAATTGTTGAAAATATGTATTCATTAAAATCAATCGAATACCCGTTTTTATACTCTATTCGGTGACCTGCAATGTTTAGGAATAAACCAGATTTATCTCTGGCACTCGACAATATTATGTTTATTATGTTTTACTGCACGTGCGGTGTGCGCATTATTAAAACGATTTCGTCGGTTTGCAAAAATACTCGTTGTATGTTTTATATTTAAAAACAATATATATGTACCCGCGTAGTAATTTTAATCATCACAAATCAAATATTGAACGTAGGTTGTAGCGCAGAATTAATATAATTTTGTTCAAATATGTTTTTTAACAACATTTTAAATAACGAATTCAAACGATGTTGTTGTTTTAAAACATTTTCAAAAAAATGACACAAAAAACACGATTAAAATCTAATCATTTTCTGCATTGTAATGTAGTTGAAATAAGTGAATTAAAATACTTTTTTTATGCAGACATTTCATTTGGAAAACAATAACTATAATTCATTCGTAAAACGTTATACAAATGGACTATTTTTCCACGAGCAGTATTATAGTCATCGCTTACCTACTATAATAATGTATTTTGTACCTACTACCATATTATATATGTAGGTTATTATGTAATATAATATTGTATAAATTCAAATGGTTTTTTTTTTAATCGTAAAAGTTAAAATATATTTTAATACTGTAAATACGTATTATATTATAATACATCGCATCGTATATCGTATCGTATAATAATATAGACTCGACATACGTGCGTTGAAGTATTATTCGGCCCGGTGTGTATTGTTTGGATCGGATATTATTATTTTTTTTTATTGCACGGCGATCGAATTCAATGGAGAAAATACGATTTCTCGAATGAAAAAAAAATAAACAAAAAAATCCTGTCGTTTCTTCCTGCCGCCGCCTTCCCTCCCCCCATCACCCACCACCAGAAAAATTTTACTCGAGGAAATGTAAGAGGGCTACATCGCCACTGCCGCCACCGCGCGGTAGTCGACCGCGACGGAGAGTCTAAAAAAAAGTGAAAAAAAATCAAAACAAAAAGGACGACGAAATGTAATTGTTAAACCGTTTGACGGTTCCAAGGTTGTCAGGGGCTGAGACGAAATAACCACACGTGGACTGTTGTACGCTCGTACGCATATATATATCTATACTTGTCCGTGTTCAGTACATCAAAGGAAAGGTCGTCCTGTCCTCTCACCGCTCGCTCACATAATAAGTTACGTTTATTATATACCTATAAAAGTAAAACAATGGCGTTTGCGACTTTCGGAAGAGACTCGGCGGCGGCGGCGTATACGATAATATTATTACTTGCCTACCTACCTAGTGTTTATAATACCGCGCGCGTGGAAGTCAGAGAGCTGAGCGGAGGACGAACGCGTATATATTTTGTTTGAATAATATAAATAATATATATATATATATATAATAGTTATTATTGAAACGGATCTGATCGATAAAAAACAACCGCCATCGCCAGTTGTCGTCGTTGTCAATGACCAAACAATGGTCCATGTGGTGGAATCGTCGTCGTCGTCGGAAATCGTCAGCCGCCTAATTGCATTCCGTCGTCGTCGCAATCAAAACCCCGGGACAATAGCATCTGCACTTACTATAAATATATGTATATAATATGATAAGTACGAGATGTATGCGAGACGGGCACAGCTACTCAAAGTCGTCGCCATCGTCATCGTCGTCTGCATCGTCACTTTCGATATATGCGACGACGCTATATTTTCCGTCGCGAAAAGTTTAAAAGCAAAACTAATAATAATTATAAAAGTTTACCAAAACTAATTTTCTCCCGATAGTGTTCGAACTGTCTCGCCGCCGCCGGAATGACTTTTGAAGTAAATCACTGTGGTGATTATTGTGCGAGTATATTATTATATAGGTTCATACCTATACTACGGTATCGTACCGACCCTTGACGGGCTGAGGTGGTGGGCGCGGGCGTCTCCAGGTGTCACTAAAATACTATACTGCAGATATTTTATCGAGCCGACGGGGTGTCTTTTCACATACAATATACATACCTATTATCATTATTATTATTATAATTATATTATCTACGTGCGTTATGATACGTTATTATTATTATTATTGTTATTATCGTATAATGAAAGTATAGGATGCGCAGTATAAAATATGTTTACAAGTCGCGTTCAGCTGTTCGGGTGGAAAGTAAAATGCAATGATAATATTTTACTACGATAATAATTATTATTGGTGACGACATGATACATATCGTTTCCCGAAAAATCTCAAAGTTTCAATTAGATAACTGTAAGCTCTAGAGTGCCATAAATACGAAAAAAACATTTTAAAAAAACCAATGGTGAGAATGATGCGATATTATAAATAAGTTTCAGCTTTAGTAATTTTATTTATTGTAACAAAACCAACTATCGTGACATTTATTGAATCACAAGAAATGCTATTCAGCCGTGTATGCCTTTCGGGCTTGTCCATTACATTTTTAATTATTAAAAGTTTCGTATTAATGAAATCTGTTGGCCAGTTAAAATATAAAACCAAAATCTGATTTCTGATGCATAATAATACGATTTATACCATAGTTAATTTACAACACCATCTTTAGTAGATATAACTTATAAAAAGCGTCGAGGCACATACAGCACCACAACTACACATTATGGGGTTGATGAGAAAATCTTAATTTGGGGCCTAAATATACAAAATGAAAATAAATTATTATATTAAGCTATCTAAACAAAAAACAAAAAAAATTTAATTGTATAATTGTTATAAAAATAAAAATTTTAGTATAATTTCAACATATTTGTAAATTATCTAACAAAGTTATTTTTTGCGTTTGAAAAGTTGTCAATGACTATCTCGGAAGTTCTTCTCCTTTCTATGTTCAGTATGGAAATGTCACTGAGACGTTCTTGACTTATAGACTTGCGCAAAAAATTTTTTATTATAGATATTGGATAACGTTGACTACGGGCCCGCATTTTTCTCTTATTTCTGTTCTAAGAATTAGCATCACATTTGGCCATTGCCAACAAGTGAACAGTTAGGTATGATATTTGATTACATAAAATTGTAAATATTTATTAATAAGATCAAATTTGTTTTTTTATTCTTCATTTTACTTAAACTTTCTTCCGCCACAACTTTACAATTAATTTTAACACATTGATTTGGGGACCTATATCGGATTGGGGCCTTGGGGGGGGATGTGCAATTCACACCTTTCATACCCGGTAGTTGCGGCAGTGGCGGCACTGGGCACATAGTTTAACGATAACATAATTTGTTGAGTAAGGTAATAGACTTTATCTAAATTATTTAGTACGATAAACTAATATTATTGTATAGTATAATACCTATTATTATTGTGTAGTATTATAATATAGCATTATTATTATTATTGTGACTTTCCAGCAATTCCAAAATGATCACTGTCCACTATCAACATTCATCAGTTATAGGTACCACTCTGCAAACGTCAACAAAACTGACACTGACGGCGAAAATATTATTATATTATATTATGTATGGTGTATTATTAAAATAACTTTTATTAAACATAAGTATAGTGCAAAACTGCAAAGTATAAAGTACAGTCGTCGAGAAACGAGAACAGAAATGTTTTAATCAAGCACTTTTTTCCTCTATTCTAAATTATTTTTTTAATCGATCCAAAGAAACATACTACCGCGATTTTGTGTTTTGTTCAAAAAATTACAATCTAGTTTTAATTAAATTTTCGGGAAAAAAAATCACATACCCTTTAGAAATAATATTATTATGTTTACTAAAAACATCAACCAAAAGTCCAAAACACACCCGTTCAATAATAATACATTCTGTTTTTGGAAAATATTTCCTTTAGGCTTTAGTATATAAGAACATGACGAGACGTCACACCAGCAGCTGCAGCAGTTTTATTGTTGTTTCTGCGATTTATTCTTTGTTATTTAAACAATAATTTCAATAATTTCTTTTATCGCTTCTATAATACGTGGATGAAAAAAACCACTCGACGTTATATTATATTTTAAAACTTGTGCTTTGTTTCGCCAGAAACTTATAATAGTATTATTCACGACAGTGGCGATAGTTATCGTCTAAGATCGCAATGAATACTATATTTATAACCTAGTTTGTCGCGTTTTTTATATATTTTTTCATAATATACAAAATATATTATACAGGTACCCAAGATCCCGTTCATTTCATGTAATCATGTGTGCGTGTGTATGTGTGTGTGTGTGTAGCGAATTATCTGGCCGAATAGTTACCGAACTAAAACATAATATTAACAATTTTTTAATGAACTAATTAACATCGATTTTTTTCCGTACAGTCATCATTATAGTATGGTTTTTTTATTGTTTACCTCACAACACGGAACGCATATTATTATGGCTACCATGGCACAAGAAGATTCGTCTTAGCGTGATGGTTTTTTACTTGTTTACATTTCTCCTGTGTGTCTGTATGTATGTGTGTGTTGAATGCTTATTAGTGGACCGCTAAAACTGACGAGCTGGTCCGAACGGACGAAACGAGCAATAAAAAAATAAATAAAAATACGTGCACATAAACGGTTTGGGGATTTTTTTTTTTTGAAAACACGTTTGGGATCATAGTATGTAATCGTTAAAACAATTCGCCGAAAAACCACGTGCGCGCTCGCCTTTCCTTTGTCAACGAAAAAAAAAACGAACGGACTGTTTATTATAACGTTTATAGCACTCGAATTATATACAGGGTGATTCGCCAAACATACTCCCCCTTTTTCTTAAAATAATGCAGTTATTCAAAATCTGGTTTTCGTAATTCTTAAATATACTTTCAAGGACTACATTTTCAAATTCTTGAGATTTATATTGTATTACTTAATAGGAGTGTCCCGTGGAGATAAAAAATATTGTTTTCTTTTCAAATCAGAACTCTTTTTTCTGTTTTGTAAATTATTTACGGATAATTTTTCTGAAAATGTTGATCAGAATCAAAATTCAAACGAGTAGTTTTGAATTATTTGACTTCGTGTACACTTAAGATAATAAGTCCATGATAATGGATTTGGAGGATACAGGGGAAATAGTGATTTGAAAGTTTTAATAATTAATATTAATAAATCTATCAATAATATTACAATTCTAAATCCCATGTGTTTTAAGTTTTTGTAAAACCATTTTTAAGGCCTATTTTTATTATTATGTAAGTAAGTTTTAATAACTTAGTAACTACACGTTAGAATTATGAATTAAGTACATTAACATTTTCAAAAAAAATAATCTATAATTAATTTACAATAAAACAGAGAGGAAGTCTCATTTCGGAAAAACAGAAGTTTTCATCACCACAAGACACTACTTAAGTAAGTAGTACTAGGCAATGCAAAAATCTCAAACATTTGAAAACAATATAATATTTAAGTATATTTGAAAGTTCCAAAAACCTTAATTTGAATAAATTTATTATTAAAGGGAAAAATGGAGTTTTGCATGCATGATGAATCAGCCTGTTATATACCGTTGTTGTGAAACGTTTTCGAGGGGTCGCCTTCCCGGATTCCCCGCTGTGACGCGTTTTTGCGAAGTCGCGATTTTTCTCGAACCGAAAGCCGAGAAAAAAATATAAAAAAAAATGGAATTTTTATAACGCTTTGAGCTGCAGATTCTCTATCGATCCCGACATTTAACGTCTTTGAAACGCCATAGGTACAGCTTATATATTTTATTTTATTTTCCTGCGATAAAATATGGCGTAGGTACAATTTTATATCCCAAAAATAGTAGCTTATAAAAAATATGCAATAATAAAGAACGAGAAAGTTATATAGACACTAATAACATAATAATATAGTAGGTGTACCTATATTAAATAAACGCTGTGCGCGCACAAACAATGAGCAATAATATAATATTATTTAGGTATAGTAATAATACGATCACATAGAGCATACAGGGTGATTGTTTTAATACTTATGTACATTTATTATTATACTGCAAGCCATAAACATAAAATATTCATAAACAATCTATCAAAATCTTTATACCTTTTTTTTTAAATCACTGTAATTATTACTATAATAGAACAGTGATATCTTAAAATAGTTCGTTATTAATAATTCTGTACACAAAATTAATTATTATGATATTTTATATTTTGTTGTTCGGAGTTTAGATCACCTGTCTTATTGTATTGTATTTTTAATTATTATTGCTATATTAAAATGGCCAATTATATAAACGTCACTAGATACATGAAATGAGTGTACATTTATTAATTTATAGATAAATTGAACCACTTTTTAATCGAAGTTATTTGTTCAACTGCATGCACTGTACGGACCTAACTTAACTCGGATGACAGGAAAATACCACTAGGACCCGCACCCTGTATAACACACGCGTATACAGTTTCACCATAGTTTATATTATAAAATGTATAATAATAATATATAATATAAACGCGTTGGTGTAATAGTGCGAAACAATGCAATGTAACAATAACAATTGGTCCGAATATCAGTGCATAATTTATAGTAATATACAGGTATACCTATTTTGTTCTCAAAGATTTCAGCTTTCTGACCGACACGCGACGTCGGAATGAATAAATAAATAAAAACACCATTAGCAATAATATAATATATGGTATTATAATGGTCGTAGGTGGTCTTACGGGGTAAGAAAATGTTTGCCCAACGTTTAGGCACTTCATCATTATCAAAACACAAGTCCAGAGTGAAAAATAAATAAAAAAAAGGATAATATTATTTTACTCTTTGTTACGCGAGAATTATGATAATATATTGTTCGCTCGTGGCTACCGCGATGAAACAGTACCTAATAAATATTCGAAATTGTAATGTAAATATTTAAAATGTATACGTGGAACTTGTGCGTGGTTCGAAAAAACATATTATAATATAATAAAGTACCAGCTGCTACAACCGGGTACCTATAATATATAACTATGAAGTATAATATAATATACACTTATTTCGCACAAGCTCCGCACACCGAATTGATAAATTTAATAGTTGTTTCACCCTCATAAAGGTTCATATTTTTAAACCAATACGCGATCAGAGTACCTATACCTATCTGTAATCCCGCGATGAGAATAAGTATAAAAAAACACCGTTTGGACACCGTAATAATAATAATATTATTATACGATGTACTTCCAAACAGTCGGAGGAAGTTATAAATTGTATGTACACCGGAAACGCGTAAAAATCGATAAGTGATTTACATCACTATTATTCGAAATTTCGTTATAATCACCGCACCATTATTATTATTATTATTATTAAACGAATAGCGTACCTTTATCAAATAATCCCCGCAGAAAGCGACAGCATGTTTGGGTGCACCGTCATCCGCCTATATTATGCATTATTGAATTATACATAATAATATAATATAATGTGTAATCGTTGTCGAACGACTTTATTATGCAAACGAAATCGACACTCCTCGAGATGACTGGAAAAAATTTAAAATTAAAACCAAAATCATCTGTTGCACACCAAAACGTGAAAAACGCGAATCACAAATAAACATGTATATTATTATCGTGGTTTTTGACTTCTACGCTGCTGCAAGTATCTTAAGTTTTAATTTTCTCCGAATTAGTCGCAAAATAATGATAATCGGTTTGTTTCCGATCGGACAAAGTCGGGGTGTCACGTGAAGTTGGTACCCGTAAGCCATAACCCTAACCCGTAATTGATTTCAACGGTTGGTAGGACTTCTTGCAATTTCCAAACCGGTGTCGCAAATAGTTGCAGATTATTCGAAAAATAATGACACTATTTTAGATTTGATCGGAAAAAGCTGGGGTACCAACTTCACGAACGTCTCCGACACGTCATTGGGGGCACTGTCGGTGTTCTTCTGCAGTTGTCGGCCAATCGATTATTGTGTCCGAATAAGTGCGTACGTTGTGGTGTAAAAGTATAAAGTTCGACATCTGCAATATTATAACGATTACCGCGTTACACAACAGGACCGTAGAAGCAGGTTACTGACATTTTTCCAAGTTTGGTTTTCTATACTTGCAGCCTTGTTTCCTCCACAGTGGAAAATGCCTTATGCGTATAGGAACGATTTTACGACGGTTTGGTGTCAAAATAATTACCGACGAGAATATAGTATTATTATTATTTAATTTACCATACTATTGATCAGTCACGGTCACCACTGATATGTCATGAACCAACCCCTCGTTCGGACGATGAGGATTGCCAACAAGGACTCATCGTTTTGGATGACTTAGAGCACCTACAGTAAGTTATACTATTCATGTTATGCGACTATGATTTAGTTATCAATTAATTATCCTTATTCCATCTACTTTTGCCATTAATGTATTACCTAGGTAGTCTATTTAAATTATTTTATAATATATGTACTAGAAAGTTACTTTAATGTGTTATTAGAACTTTGGACTTCAGTCCTTATTAAAAAAAAAAAATTATCACGCATGTACAATAGGTACCTTATTTTAGTTGCGACCGAAATGGTGTAAAAACCTCAACTTTATCTTATTGTTTTTCCGAACATGAAACACGCACTAATCGATTTGTATTTTGATGTAAACTACCATGTATCTTGTACAGACTTTTAAGTATGGACGGTTTTCGTTAGGATAGTTTCTACGAAAATTACCAAAACACTGATTATGTATAAAATATTATAACGTCCAATGCGAGGCGAATATAATTTGGGAACCATCTCTCGCGTTATCGACAAAAAGTATTTGGTGGACTTTTGCCGCTTCCCATTCAGCGTATAGACTATATGACAGTATGTCATATTGTCATATATGCCTGAAAATTATTTTCGGCGCAATGGTTATTTGTCCTAGATGATGCGGATTCTCTGTCAATGGTTATTTTGATTAGCAATACGACGGGTGTCAATGTACGCAAGTTGATACTCCAAATTTAAAAAACAGCCATTGACAGAGACTAAAACTAAGAGAAATTTTGGTACTCGCGTGTGAATCTAGAGCTGCGCCACGCAGCGAACGTATAGATTTACCATGTACTAAGTACTTACCTAATAATAACATGCTTTACGAGTCGTCCAATGTATAATAACGATCCGCGTGGTATAATATCGAATATTTATTCGAAAAACGTATCGGCATCATAATATTATATAGGATCTGAAATAACGGATATCATTAATGAAATTGCAATGTAAAGTGGTCAGATGTTCCTGATACACTCAGTACACACACAAAGAGCCTTTGCTTGATTGCAGAACGGCCAATGGGCGTATTATTATTATATATACGAGCACAATAGTCGGGAGGAATTCGCAATCGGACCGCAGGTGATGTGTAATGAATTTGGAGGACGCGCGCGCGAGGGGTTCACCGCGAAATCCAATTAAACGTGACTTATGTGATTCGATAGCGCAAACACTATACAGTTATATTATCTATACGTACTGTAGCACTATATATATGTACGCGCACATAACGTGTACACATGTATATATTATTATATATATTGTATATGTATAGACGAGTGAGCCATTGATTTCGACATTGCGCCGGGTTCACATATATATGATATAATTCGATCGCGCCAATGTAAACAATAATGCGATTGTCGTAACGAACGTTGTAATATGTTTTTATTTACACGAATGATTTACACTGCTATATAAGTACGCGACGCGTATGTATACGCATTGTTATTACAATGATTTCGATCGAACGCGAAAAATACGCGACTTACAAACATATATGAAACGAGCTTTTTTTAGTGTCGGCGTTTTATTTTTTTTTATCGTCGATAATAATATGTCTACGACGTTAAATTATTATTGTGGCTGTAAAAGACGTGTTCTATCGGTTTACTAATAACCTATAGTGAAAAATATACGACTGTCTCAGAAATCAGATTTTTAACGTTTCTAAAATATGTATAATATTTGTATATTGTTATTATGTTACGGTATTTCACGTGACGCAATCTATAAAAGATCTATAATATTATGTACGTTTCGCCGTGTCGAATGGCGATGTATCGAAAATCGTAAGCAAATCACTGATTAATATTACGCTGCAGCTGTCGTTTCGAACGGATTTCGACGGTTAATGCTTACCATCGTCTAACGACTGCAAACCCGCAGACAACAGCTTGATTTTCTGCAGTGCACACAACCGCAACTCATCAATAATAACAGTGAGTGTCCGTCTAACCTCGTCAGTCATCACCAATCTCAAAGTATAAGGAAACAACGATAATTATATGTTTGGATATAGCGACAATAGTGGAAATCGGCAGGGTCTCGTCGTCTCAGGTTTATCTTGGGTGACCTTTGGGCGGATGAGCGCGTCTGAAGCTGACCGTATACTGTTATGACGTCTTTCGTATATATTATATTAATTTGTCGGTACCCTCAAAGGCAGCTTCGAACTCGACGGTCGGAAATTTTGTAGTTATAATAATAGTATTATGGTCGCGAGCAGTTGATATCGTGCGATGAAACATAAACATCTCAAAAACTATTATAAGAATCAATATAGTATTATTTATAATATTTTTATAACCACGGGAAGGTATAATACACAATAAATTATTTAAATTGAGAAATTTAATAATTGTATTTAAATATATTTATTAATGGTTCAATGCAGGACATTTCGAGTGAGATCTTTTTAAATTAATAATGCATTCGATTCAAGAAGGTGTAATGATATACTCATACAATATGCCACACATCATTATAATAAGAAGATTTAATTATTTAAATATATCTTACAGATTAATAAAATATAGCGACCAGATTGTCGGGTGTAGGAAACAGATACTCTTAATTGATTACCGACAAAAGATTCGATCCGTATTATATACGATCACGGAATAAGAAATCAACATGCGTATTTCTAACGATAAAACGTTAGTGTGTGGCTTTCTTATATGGCGCCAGAGAAAAAAATATTTTAACGGAAGTTTAAATTGGGATAATCATAACACTCATCATTCGCGTGTACTGGAGACCAGTAAAGGGAGCAGCAGGCCACAAAAATGTGTCGAATGTCTGGGTCAGTGGCCATTCGACTTGACACTAGTTGCACTTGAAAAAATTGTTGAAAAACACTTCGTGCACGATTTCCGGTCGCAGTGGGTAGGTACGGTCATTCGACAAACACATGGCTCCCGATTTTCTGTACAAGTGAAATGCGGTCGGTGGTTCCCAGGTCGGAACCACTATCTACCTGGAACACAGTACTATCGTACAGCTGTTGTCGATGAATATATTATTATTTTAAACCCACGTCATATAAAACCACCATTTTGACATGAACAACCTTATACTTTATACCTACCCTTTAATGCGCGACGCCGACAACTACGTCCCACTGTAGTACTTTAGCGGATCACGATGATTTTCACACGGTGACCACTGACCGGTAACCGTGAAACTGTGAGCGGTAAATCGTAACTTAAACTACTGATGTTGTTATAATATGTTAGGTGATACATAGGTGATAGTTAACTAACAGTATTATGTAAAACGTGTACTAAGTACTACAAACGTACAAACAATTTATAGTAAATAAATTGGACGGTTCTTAAGAGAAAAGGCTTAAGTAATTTTTGGACATTTTTAGTATATACATTACTTCTGTGTAAAATTTCAAGCCGCGCTGAATAGTACCGCACTGTAGATGCCATGTGAGATTTGGTTTACGAGATAAAATAAAATGCGTATGGTAATAAGTCATCATACAGAATTTTTTTTTATGAATAAAGGCCTAAGTCATTAGTTGTAACTTATTTTAATGACAAAGAGAATAAGTTTTATAAAATTACATGCAATAGATCTTAAGTCATGATGCGAAAGGCTCAAGTCAAAGAGGTATATTATGCAATAGGTCATAAACTCATAAGTCATTATAATTTGAAGAAAATAAATAAATACTAAAATATATTTAATAGTAAAATAACTAAACACTTATATATATATATAAAATTATACACCTATGTCCTAACCATATATTAAACATGATTATGAATACAAAATTTAAAAACATTAAAAGTTTACAAAGTTATAATGTTTTTTGTGTATCTTGAAAAGTAACAATTTTTGACTTAAGCCCTTTCTGTTAAAAACCGTCCAATTATACTAGAATTTATATTTTAAAAATTTAAAAATTGTAAAACAATATTTCGTATTGTCAAATGTTTTTGTGTAATTCAAATAAATCAAAAAATAAATATATTTTTGAGGAGGGAGAAATAAAATAAAATACTGTTGGAAATTAAAAACTTAAAATTATTGTGTACTTGCGATTGATAGTGTTCGATTATAATTTAAACACAACAAGAACCCGGTCGATTTGACCAATTCCAATTGAATGACCCAGCTGACTGTATGATAATTTGAAATATGAGTCTACTAACAACTGATGGAATCGATGGTCGATGGGCTGTCAATCGCCAAAACCAAATTATGATAAATTCGACAGAATTTGAAGTAAACAATTCAACTTAAAGCCTTTTTTTACAAAACATTCTAATTACCAAACGTTCAAATTTTATTTAAATAATAGGATTAAGTTATATAATCGCGACACTATTACCTAACACGTATGATTTTGTGTTTGTATACCTACAGTTCAACATAAGGCATATTACTTTTATAGTTTTATACAACAACCATCGAAACGCGTTTTTACTTGTTAGCCACTGTTTATTATTGTTTCACGTGTCCAACAACAAAAATCAAAAACTTTCCTAGGAGTAATTTGTAATATTGTATATAATATTTTCTTGGTCAATGCGATGAGTGCGTTAGTTTATTTGTAAATTGCGCTTATATATACTGAAATGTTTACTTTATCTGGATATCTAGACTTAAATCACGGTTCACTAACCTACGACGATGTCTTAATCACATTAATGTATGTAGAGCGGTTCATTTAATAGTAGGTAACAGCTATATGGTAGAACCAATATTCCAAACAATCTTGTGATGTTTTTGAATAAAAAATGATTCTATACGTGAATGAATAATCTATAGAAAATTAATATATAACAGAAAATTATTGGAATTCATTGAAAGCACACTTTTTTTTTAAATTTCTAATGAATACATATTATATTATCGAATAGCTATCTTTTTTTTTTAATTAAATGCATTTAAAGTTTAGACGAGTGGCATTAAAAAGGTATTATAATTTATAATAAAAAGTTGTTAAAAGCCACATATCCGGCCATAAAAACTTTAAACGATCATTTCTAAAAAAATTCGACATAATAAATGTACATATCGAAAAATATAGTTTGTCATGGAAAAAAATTGATCATCATCTTCCCGAAAGCACGTGGCGTCATAAATGATATTTGGAACTATACAGTGAGATATATTTTATTTTCAAAATCACAAAAAAGTAAAACTACCTACTGGTAAGATGAAAGTGCACATGTCTGGTTGCCACGGTACCGAAAAATTATTTTTCGACGTATTTTATTGTGATGGTCACAAAACGGCTCACGAATAAGACCCGTCTTACGTTGTCCTTTTGGCACACGTAATGAGTAATAATTTATACTTTATTTATTTATTTTATTTAATTAACGGACATATTATTATTATGTAGTGATGACTATGCCGCGATGATATTATAAAAATGCATATTGTATAACGTTAAATGCGACTATCTAGCGAAATCATTTACAAGCGGTGGGTACGTCGTATATAATATTACCTATACGTAGCCGGTGGCTATATTTTTTTTCGTCGGCGGGGGAGAGTCCGCTGACCTGTGACCACGGCATTTCCCGCAACTCTGTAGGTTTGCAATAATATCGTGGTAATACACTGCCGCCGCGAATGAATATTTGTCATTTTTCTACGCCATACGACGACGTGTTGACTCAGGATCTAGACCGGAAACGCTGAAACGTAAGCGCGTAGTCACTATAATACAATCACTACACCTATAATATAACGCTTCGGTGTTTTTTTAAATTTTAAACTAATATCAAATAATATACCTATATTTTGTTTAGTAAGAAATACGGTTCACACCTATACAATATTATGTACTTGTTTATTTATTACCAGTTACCAAACCGATCTATTAAAATCAATATATAAGTATAATAGTATATATTATATTATATTTCTATTCAAGCACATATATCTAAAACACTCGAATCCATAGTCTTAAATTATGATCATAGCCCATAGGACAATTAACTCAACAAATGAACAACACGGATTTCACCCATATCGGTCGAATGTTATACGTGCAATTTAGTTTATAGTAAATTTGTTAATAATTCATTCCAAAAACGTTCTCAAGTGGATGTATTCATACAGATTTCCTAAACTATTTGATTATATAAATCGCACTATGTTTTAGTGGTTATCAAGAAAAAATTCCCAAATCCATATTTAACTATTGGATACAGCTGTAAAAGTGTAAAAAATAAAAATGATTAGGTAATAATAAAACAATATAAAATTTGAATGATAATTATTATAGTATTATCTAGGTCAGACCTCAGTTATGCATAAAATAAAAATAATTATGATAATAATAAAAATTAGAATTATATTATATGATATTGCTAAATAAATATTTATTTATTTATAAACAGTAGGTGCCCTTTAGAAATAATAGTACAGTAAATAAAATCTCAAGTTAACAAACATAACAGTGATATTAAAGAATATTATGTTTTAAATGAGTTAATATTTTTAAATTAATTAATTTTATAATTATAAATAATAAGTAATAACATTATCTATACGAGAAAAAGCGTATAAATATTTAATTAATTTTAAATATAAAATAATTTAAAAAGGTGGGTAAGTGAATGTCGTTCTGCTGTACAGTAGGTTACAAGTGGGTCATTGTATAATGGATAGTATTAAATTTGAGTTCAATGATATCTTAACATTGTATACGAAAAACGATTCTGAGCGGAGACGGTTTGTTAGTGTGAATAGGTATTCATCCAAATTTAAACATAAAATAACTATGAAAAAAACTACGTTTTTATAAATAAGTAAACTTAGAAAACTCGACAAAGCAAACTTAGGGGATTTTTTTTCGTAGATTCGTTTTAGTTCAGATTCTGAAAGGATCCGGTTTCGGTGAGTCCCTCCTCTCTTGGTTAAAATTTTAAAACTCACTTGGTTGATACCAATGGGTTAAATTACTTAATTTTAAATCAAATTAATTTTTAGCGTCCTCTGGAGTACCTCAAAGAGGGCCCTTGTCACTATTATTGTTCTCTATTTTTATGAACAGCTTAGATCGTGTTCTTTATCACAGTCGTTTTCTATGTTTTTCCGATAACATTAAACTAGCTTTATATGCAAATCAGATCCACCAACGATTGTTTAAAACTACAAAGTAATGTCGATCGATTCGCGGAAATGTTTGAAAAATTAGGGTTATCTCTAAACATATCTAATACGGACCCCATCTTTAATTTTTAATTGTTTTGTACACATCATTCATTGAAATAATATGTCTATTTGTTATTTTGTTATATTTGTATATTTCTTGTTATCTTGTTATATTTTAATTATTCATGTCTACCTCATATGTTATTGTACGTAGTTACCTAAATGTGTAAAAACTAAAAAGGGCTCAGCCCGTATTTTTTTAATAAAATATATAAAACCGAAATTCCCTATATTATATACATCAAAGGTGCCATAGACATATAGGCAAATGTTGATAGGTTTTTCGTATGGTTTTTACTTTCTTTCGACAGTACAGTACGGTTTTTCTCGTACGTCAAGTACGGTTTTTTTTTTTCAAAACCGATCGATTGACCGACCCATATTATATATATTATACCTGCGGCGTTCAGCCGCTAAACGGCCGACACGTGTGTTTAGAAAATTACACAGACTGGCAACCATACCACGGCGGCTCGTTTTTCGCATGATATATTGCATTATATATACGACCCGTCGTGTCATGTTTCGGAAATCAAACAAAAACGAATCCGCAAATATATTATATATTACCTATTATTGGAATGTGTGTTGTGATTTTTTCACGTCGGGCTTTATACTATGCATTATACAGCGTACACATACGTGTGTATCCACATCGCGGTGCTTTATTGTACAGTTGAATTTTTCCATAAACCCACGTGTAAAATATATGTATTACACGAGTGAGCACACGTCACGAGTTCCGCGCTTAGGTTTTTTTTTGGATCAATGATTTTTTGTCTGTTTCACACGACGTTGTGTTTTCGGTACGTTTTTTTTCTGTCAAACGACGCTTTAATTTATTATATCGCTAGAATATTATTATTGTTGTTATCATAACGTACATATGTAATTTGTACACTGTATATGTGCGTGTTATGATTTTATTGTGGCAGTTATTGGATTTAAAAACTCTGTGCACCGCAAAAAACTGTAATGGTATAAAACCGCTATAACGAAAATCGCACGACTTCGCGAACGGCACTACAACTCGTGTGCGTTGGATGGTTCCACTATATAATAATATATTCTAGTAAACTATAAAACACGAAGACATTAAAATTAAAATAATCAACTATATACTGACCAAAGAAAGCTATTGTTTAAGAATTCGAAATAACAAAATGAGTTTCCTTAAAAAAAAAGATAATAAATAAATTATGTTTTAGCCAACTTCAAGCTTAAATATTATTCGGTGATATTTTAAATAATATAAAGCGTTTTTCAATGTTTGTAAAAGTGCCAACATTTTTAGATTCTGAGCGGAGCGAGGAAGTGGTTTTACAATGGTGTTTATTTATTTATTTATTATTTTATATCCTGTATACAAAATTTCTACTAGAAGGAGTGCTTCGATTTCAACATATAGTACCTTATCTTTTAGCAAATTGGATCAAAGTGGTACTTTAAAGAGATCATTTTTCGATTTTCTCAATAGTTATTTAATGCCACGGGAAAAAATACTGACAAATTACGAAAAACCGCTTAAAATGAGATTTTAATTTCTAACACTTTTTTTATTACCGTAGCAACGAATAAAAAATTTCAATATTATGATATTAATTTAACTTAAAGGCTATAATAAATAATAAAAATTTAAAAAATCCAGACTGATAAACCGTCTCCGCTCAGAATTGTTTTTCTTATACAATGATATTATATCATTGATGAGTTTAATTTTAATACAATCCATTATACATTGACTCACTTGTAACCTACTGTACAGCAGAGCGACATCCACATTCCTGTTTTTTTTTTCTGTACTTATATATTATTATAAAGCTGGAGAGTTTGTATGTTTGAATATGTTACCTCCTGAACCGGTTTCAATAAAATCATTTCTGTAGATTCACGATCGTGTTCTTCGCTAAATTTTTAAATTCTATAGATATCTAAAGCATGGATCACTCATGAATTTCGTTTTGGCTGATGAAATCGAATTATTTTTTTTATTTTTTTACTGCATTGTTGTCATTAGTTACAGAAATAAAATAAAATAAATTAATTTTGGTGTAGACTAGCCGAATTACCACACGTTATAATATATACGTAAGTACGTAACATATCGATAAAACATCAACAGCAGATTTTGATTTTAATTCTATTTCACGTTTACATCTCGTGCATATAATATTATTATTTATTATTATTCTTTCGGGTTTCTGAGCGCCTCGACTTAAAAACGTTATATTATTCGAAAGCATTCCAGTATTCGCGGTAGTATAGGTCGTGTATAATATTATGGTAACAACATTTTTCTATAAAATATATTCTATGCAGACATCACAACAGGTGCAGAAATACGAGAATTAATAAAAAAAAATACACATTCACAACTACAATAAATTCTGACGCGATGAAATTTATAATATTATTTGTGAATTCACGTGAGAATCAAACCGTACGCTGAGTACCTAATAGAGAGAGCAACAATACTCTTAAGTAGACCACGCAAACAACCGTAGACCATATACGCATCGTATAAATAGTACAATATGCTTTCTGATTGTATAGGTCACTGTGCAATGTTGTGCACGAATAATAATTATTGATCCGCTGGACCGTATTATTATTATTTTTTATCATAAAGACGAAAACGTCTACTTTTGTCGGAAACATAATATTATTATTATTGTGTTGAAACTATAAAGCGCGTCGGAAATCGGAAATAAATAACAATAATAGTAATTATTATATTAGACAAAATATTATCATTGTCTGAGTTTCACATTGTTCCTATAGTGTATGGCGTGCGTATATAATGTAGTAATATAATAGATACTATAATTACCTGTATAGTGCAATAGTATATATGGATTGTACTTATATTAATTATTCTTGTATAATAATATGTTGTTCTAATCCAAGCATGTTGTTGGAGGGAGAGCTATTCATCCATATTATACAATTGTGTTAAGTATTTTTCAATGAATTAATTTATCAATGAAATAATGTGTGTAATATAGTTGCGCTAAATAGGACGTGATCATAGAATAATATTATTTTAGAAATGCTGTCAAATGTTCAGTGGTGGCTATTGACTTTACTAATACTTATAATTACTCTTGTAATCGTTATGTAATATTATCAATCTTATTTATAATTTTTCCTGGACATTTAAATATGTTTAAATGTAAATATTATTTCATTCAAAACGTCTACGGTGGTCAGCCAATGGTGCTCAAAGTGCGCAAACCTATACGCGTTGTGGTAAGACTTAGGTACTTGGTACATTAACTTTCAATAACTATAAGACTTATTAAGGTTTACTACCAAACATTTACAAGATTATAACGTATTGTAATAGCTACGACGTAGTATTTATACGTACGACGTACTTAACCTAACTAACCTAGCCTTTATTTACAGGCTTACAGGTTTACAGTCATTTATCGCCTCACCCACCATGCAAAATGTTCTATCAATTTACGTTGACTCCACACTAGTCCACAGTGTACTTAGATTCCATATATGTAAAGAAATGTCTTTCGACATGGAATATCAATTTAAAATAACTATGAAACTCACTGAGATTTTCTATCAAACATATTTCATAAGACTGTAATAATATTATATTGTAATACCTGATTTATACGTACGGCGTACCTACCTAACCTAACCTAACTTTTATTTTACAGGTTTACAGCCATTTATAGACTCAGATCGATTTAATAATGCATATTGGTCTATTAATATAAGTTGAATCCGCAGAGTACTTAACTGCTTCAAAGAATGTCTTTGGACTTTGGACATGGATTTGGTAATGTATGATATAATAATAATATATACGCAACATACATTAAGAAAATGGGTAATGGGCATATTATCACACACGATGTTTCGCAAAAATAAAACGTCCTGTATTACAAGAATTTGAAGAAGATCAAAAATATAGTTTTTTTTTGTTTTTACACCCGGAAATATACACACACACGCAACCACACACACACACACACACACACACACACACACACACACACACACACACACACACACACCACACACACACACACACCACACACACACACACACACACACAATGTGTATAAACGTGCACTAAACCCAATGATCACGATTGTTTTAACCTATGCCATCGGCCAATTAAGTTAAATAATTGCATACCGCACAGCTCAAAAATACCCGTAAAGTCAATGCCCGTATCGAGTGTATAATATAGTAAACTAATAAGTAATATAATATCTGTAGATACTTAATGCATCGCATTGAAAAAAAAAACGATCGTGACTTCGCCCCACGCTGTTGAACCATTATTACTATAAGCATAATATAATTTAAGGACGGCGTCTCGTCGATTTATATACATATATTATAATATTATATTTACGCGCATACTGCGCAGTGTGGGATGAAAGACTTGGGCGCATCTTGGTTTACCATTATAACTTGTTCACTATATTATACTCGGTCGTTACCCCAAAAACTTCTCTCGTGTTTACACAATATAATATATATATACCGCATTAATACAACGATATTTACTCGCATTATACATAGCTGCGTGGTCAGGAGACTTCAACCCTATCAGCAGTCGTAGTTAACGTTTGTCTTTGACGTCTTACGTCTATATGCGACTAACGTAGTATAAATATTATAACATATAATATATAGGTACACAATATAGATCATATTTCAAAGAAAGAAGAGACAGTGCGTTTTGGATCCTAGCCGGCCACGAAATCATTATTAGATCGGCGGCGACGTCGTCTGTCGTGTATGACCTTTATATTGTTTATTGTCTTTTTAGGTCTTATAACACGCGAGACCTTGACGGCAAGCGGTACTTATAAACTTATGATGACGACGACGACGACGACGATTATGATGATGCCCGATGGTCATTAAACACGATAATGACTATTGACCTTTTATTTTAAATTTTTTTTTTTTTCATCCGGTCGTGTGATTTACGTATTTAGCACGGCGTATTGAACTTTATGCACCACTCCGACTTTCTCCTTAACAGAATTTTATATTTTTAACTATAATTTTCTATGATTAATTACGGTTTTTTCAGCATATTGTTTTTTTTTTAACAATATATACAACCTCTAAAGTCTAAACAACATGTAATTACGTCACATTGACTAAAAACTCTGCAGCGGCAACCTTTCACGGACATATAATATCTTATCTTTGCATACTTAATGAATTGCGGGAAAAAGTATACCATCTATAAAATTTGTAATTTATTTATTAGAAACTTAGTTGTTGCTATACACTTGATATTTCAATAGTTTCTGTGTATACAACTCGATGAAAGTAAAATCGATTATGCTCTCTGATCTCTTACGTTGAACCGTTCGACTACCAAAATCAACAATAGGTAAAAAGTAATTTTACTGTAAACACCAATGGGCCCTATAATATGCAAATGTCTGCTATATTAACAAAGTTAGATGCGTTAAATATAATATAACAAATTATATATAGAAGTCCTGCGACCGCCATGATGGCTAAAAAGTTTCTACGCATTATGTAAATTGTAACGAAATTTATACGTCTTATCAAAATATAGGTAGGTATATACTTTCGAATTTATATTTCTAAACAACTGTGGCGAAATCGTGAATTTACACCGTGAGATATCTTGTTAATTCGTCCGTTTTAGATCTTTTATACGCTCGCATATCCGTAATAATATGGTACATCTCGTAGCCCGTATAGGTACAAAATATTTTTGGATCGCTTCTATTATAGTAAACATACTGTTTATAAATTATACGCACCTAATTATAATATTATTACCTAGTACCTATCTATATTCCTTTTCAGACGATGGTTACGATGACGTATCCACGACAACGCGAGCAACCTGTCCCGGTCACAGTGCGTCGCGTTATTTCATATTCTTATAACCATCCTAATATCCTTAATTTCTAATTATATTGGTCACAATATCGTCATAATATATACTATTGGAAGTTTTAGCTATCTACGCACAAGAAATGAGCGTCATTCAGTTCAGAGGTGACCGCACCAATGACCTAGTAACCCCCACCATCTCTATGGCTTCCTCACGGTCGTCGATCAAAGTGGCGAATTGCAGCAAAAAATGTGCACGGCGGATACAGTGGCTTTACGACGAAAAAATATGTAAGTCGCAAAAGTACGACGATGGTGCCGTAACGAAGCAGACCTCGGCTAGACCGACCATACACCGCTCCGTAGCGTCGACGGACTTGACTAGTAATCTCATATTTAGTACCTAGGTATTTTCTATATGGGACTGAAAAACTTGACATTTTCTAGTACCGAGAAACATGACCGATTTTCTGTAGTTTTGGTTCCTATAAAATTCAGTTTGGACTAATTTGGTTAGACAAATAATTTGACTGATAAATTCTATAACTTAATAAGAATAACGACAAATTTGAAAAAAAATGGAATTTGGTATTATAGGTTTTCGATGATGGTTTACCAATTTATTATAGTTAGAATGTATTCCAAAATGTTTTATATATTTAAAATTTTACCGCATTATCTAATTCTGTCATAATCATGATGTTCCGTCGCAATACGATGCAATCGATGTGACGAAATACAAACTGTTTTGTTTTTCGTCGCATTTATCGGATTCACGTAGGCCACAGCATAAACCGCGAGAGAACAATATAATCAGGTTGATTTATCGTCTCTCGTCGTGTAGTGTTAACTGGTAATATTGTATTATATTATAGTAGGTATACACGTTTGATTTGTGAATATAATATTATTGTGATATATGCAGAGTTATAAATGTATTATGATATAATTTATATTATATTATTATACTATATTAATATAGTGGTCGTACCGCGATCTAGGTACATACTTATAGTATAATATATTATATTGTGTTACGCGTCATAGGTATTCAGTATTCATGATAGGTGTATCAGTATTTTTTCTCATATTTCTGATAAGTTAATTACATACGTTTTCAAAGGCCTTTGGGGTATGTATGTCATTATACAATATTATATTATGCTACGGAAGATATACATTTGAAACAACGCTCGCGATATTGTTTTAAATTTTTTGCTGTACAACTTTCAAAACAACTTCTTACATTGTTCATTGTTGTAAATATTTGTCTTTATAAAACGGTTTTTGGTATTGGATGGGAAAAAAACACAGACTCGAAGAAACCTTATTTAGTTTTACAAATGGCAGGAGATAGAAGTTTTTTAAAATGTTTTTCTTCGTATAAAGTTTATGGAAAATTACGGTTAAATTAATGTCGAAGTAAATATCGTATTTACATTATTATGAGCGAGTCTTGTATTCACTCTGCTAATAATATTAATAATAATAATATAATAACAAAACAACATGACGATATTATTACTATTAGTTAATGCGAACAGACGTCACTGCAGACGACGATGTCCCGTCAATCGCATTGGACATAAGTATAAGTACTACCGATTTAAACAATGTTTTTTTTCTCACTTTTCGAAACCGAAATCGTACGCGATCCACGTCTTCCCTGGGTGGGAGTACTTGCCCGTTCTCCATCTCGTCCGTCAGACGATCGTCTAGGACAAACTCAATGTACAAATTATATTATTATAATATCGATCTATCACCTGCAGTCCCTACGAATCAAATCACGCCATATCGTAGTATCTATTGGATAATAATATGTGTATAACAAACGTTTTGCATATTTCACACAGAGTACGACATTTTGAGTAAACGACCTGCTGCAGACCATAATATAGTGACGATCATTAAACATTAACCAAATTGTATTATACATTTATACAGCGATACTATAGCTGCTAGCGAACGGGTGGTACTTACGCGCAGCATCGCACTCGTGGACGGTAAATCAATAATAATTGCACTCTGAAAACTTTTATGATTATAACAATTATATTATGATTGTAGTCCGAATGTCCGATAGTAAATATATTGAACGTAGTTAAGTGAATAATGCGTCTTGCGATTGTTTTGTGTCTATCATCATAATAGTATTACGTATGTATTGGTATGACTATCAGAGTATCATTATTATTATTCCGGAAAAGATAATGTCTATATTATAATGTTCAGTATTTCATTACCTATTTAATTTATTCGAGTCTTAGGTTTTGAATAAACTACTATACTTACGCCATTTGAAGCTGTACTCAGTAATTTACTATAGTTTTGCGGTACTTGTTGCGGTTGCACCTAATATTATGTGCACATTAAATGCACACTTATAACTGTATTGGCTCGAATTACACAATTTTCAAAACTAATTTGTACTTATGAATCTTTACATTTTTTATACTGATAGGTACCTGCTATGGACCGACGTCATCGTCGTATGGAGGTACAATGTGGGTTTTTTCGACTTTTCTTACTTTACTCAAAATTGACTTTGTGCGTTTACGCCGCTTAATATTTCTGATCTCACGTTACGAACAAAATTCGTCATATTGTCATATTTTAATATATTATGTTCGCTGCACCCTTCAGCTTTATTCGGTGATATATTTTTCTTCGATTATATTGGTTTTGCTAAAAATAAAGGTATGTCATATATAGGTATATAGTATACTTAAGTGACTTTTGAAATCTATTATCGCGCTCGGTTTTCTGACTTGGTTTGACGTGATTTAGGTTCCGCATATAGTCGTTCTGCCCTTCTGACACTATTTATATTTTATTACCGGTGCTATTCCGATGGAAAAAAAGGCCATTTCGGTCCGCAGTTTTTGAAAACTCGATTGCGTATTATAATATGCAATGGACCTTTTTTCGTTCAATTTTTACAACCGAACGTTCGAGCACTGACTTGACAAATGCGCGTTGGCGGTCGGCGCGTATATTATAATATAATATATTCGTTCGTCGTTCATATAAAACCGTATTTTAAATATGAATTTGTACTATCACCGCTGCAGATATCAAAAACACGCCTCCCCCCACCACAACCGTAGAACAGCCATATCCCGCGCGTATATATATCAATATCATTATCAAGAGGCGATTAAAAGTTTCTAAAAAGACGAAATTGTTTAAACGTCCACGGAAATAACTTAATAAAAAGTTTGTCTCGCGTACTGATTATTATAATATTATCCGGATGAAAATCCACGAGCCATTAAAACGATATTTCCGGGACAAAAGTTTTCGCCGGACGTTGTAAATAATATATATTCAATAGTGTAAACATAAGTCTCGTTGAAATATTACTATTCGTAAGTAGTACAAGTATGCGCAGCTGGCTGTCTACTGTACAATTATAAAACGATCGCGAAGTTAAAACGATTCCATAAAACAATATTGTAAATTATATTCTTTATAAATATTGTACTTTGTGCTTGGGGATACTATAATATTACATTTTCCGCGAAAACATTATAATAGTTTAACATTTATTTCGTTTCGAGTCCGTTGTTTAAAACACGAAATAAATAACGGCGTCCGACGGCGGCATCGCGCGTCGAGAGCATATTCGTAAGCGCAGTCGACGTTTCCGATTCGTATTTTTTCGGAGACGCCAGGCATATTTTATATTATCTGTATATTCAAAATATAATTTAATTTATACTGTAAGTTAATAACATAACAAGTTTTGAAAAAGATAAATATTAACTATCTCAAGCGTCCGTGAAACCCACCATACCGCTGTAGGTAGGTATATGACTCGTATACGACTTAGTCGAAATATTTCGATGCTAATTATATAATTATTATACCGTCGTCACCTTTGTGTTATAAACTGCAGGAGCGGCCTGCAGAGGAGTTGGAGACCCATACGATACTGACCAAAACTCGGAAGTGAATACCGGAAGCTCAAAAGCCCACGGTGCGGAGGTTCAGCAGCGCGGCGAGTGGTATGGTCTTGAAGCATCGCCTGGATGTGCCGGTACCTTCAGAATGTCCATCGTTTCCGACGCCTTTTGCGGACCGGACGTGGAATGTTTAATAGAGTTCAAGGTGTGGAAGACGATGGCGAGTCCCGAACTAAAGAGGCTGTGGTTTACGGTCAGACATGCGATGTCACCCGCAGCCGCCACCGCCATACGAGTCTTGGAAGTCTGGACAGACCGGAAGGACGGCTGCCCGGCTAAAGTGGTGTTTGTGCAGAAATGACCGTACTCACCTACATGCATTGTTTTTGATCATGACGTATTACTGGAAAATTCGTGATAATTCTACACAATATTATTTTCTCTCTCTGATCCTGCACGTGGATCATGGTGAATTCGCGTTTAGCTGAACCACTAATTTACTATCATACTAAGAATATTATCTGTGTTTGTGTGTTGAATTTTTTTAATATTTTTTTACGATTCGTGAGAACGTTTTAAATTTATAATACCTACTAGTAACTTGCGTAAATTTTGATATTCAAAAACTTAAATATCATAAAAAAGCCATCATACATATACGTCATACAGATAATGTTTTTAATATTAATTTTGATATTATACAAAGGCGTAGCCAAAAGGGGGAGGGGTGATTGCTGAACGAAATTTACATTGGCTTAAAAATTTAAAAACACAGTTGGTTGTTACTCCCTCCCCTCTTCTTGATTAAATTTCTAGATTCGCCATTGTGTCAATATGTAACTAATAATAATATTAAAGCTTACACAAAAAAAATACTTATTCTACTGAATTCAAATTTGCAATATTGAGGGTGTGTCGGTGAGAGACAGCAAATACCTAGTATGATAATTAATATCCTCCTGATCAAGGAGAAGAATAATCTACGAATATAGCTACGTATTTTGAAACAATAATAATATATATGGTAACATGACAGATATTACGTATGTTTCAGTTACCTATAACTAATATTATACTAGCATATTATAGATTATATTCATTAGGAATGAATTTATATTATCACCGACAGGCAGAGCGTGTGGCAAGGATAACATAATAATTTTGTGCTCCAGCAAAACGCGCTGGTTATTAGGTCCATGTCGCTTGTTATTTTCGGGGCGCGGTTATCTAGTGTCGCGTTGTCTCGGGAAAATACCGGCTTCACCGATAACTGTTCTACTATGTTGTTCTACTAACTGTTCCGATCCAACCCATGGCCTAGATCATGATTATTCAGCGGTTGTGCTTCGTCCATACATCGGCCCAATGATTCGTAAATCGTAATTCGTATTTATAGTCGACTGTGCCAAATAGTATAATATGATTTGACTAATATTATAATCGATCATGCCCATGATTCGGAGTCGACATTCACTAGTCACCACCTGCAGGGGCGTATTTAAGGGGGGCACATGGGATTATTAATTTATCGTTATTTGGTTATAAATTATGGCATTATTTTGAGATGGAAAATATGAATTATAACTATATGTGTATAATTTTAATTTTTTGTTTGTGTCCCCCTCCATAAGACATTTCTAAATACGCCACCTGTAACCACTAAACAAAAAAAAAATTGCGTAATGAAAGTATATTGTTGTTTTATTAACTTTTCTCCAAACAGTTCCAACTTAAAACTATTTATAAAAGTTGACATTACTAAAAAAGGTTCCCAGTAGTAAACGAAAATAAAATATATTCTCATCTTACATATATACTATAGTACCACACCTATATGGTATAATATTATATAATAGAATAACAAAAGGTTTGGGGAATTCGGTAAAAGTTTGCTATTACCATGCTGAGAATTTTACACACACCTACCAAAACAAACTCCAACTTCATGTATTATAAATTATAATACTGAACCTCACCTCATTCAACTTAACTTCAAACTACTATAAACTATAATACAATTTTAGATTGTAAAATTCTCATTCTTGTTTGTTGCTTATTGACGGAAAACTATTTCTATACAATTTGTATTTATTATTCGTCACTGTAAAGTGTAAATATAACAATAAGGTCAGCATTTCAAATTAAACAGACGGCGGTACTTAGCTACAACGTTATAATCGCGAGTATAAACGCTGAACATAAAAAATTGAAACCATTATAATAAATTACACTATCGAAACTCAGTACAAGTATATATAGGTGTATAATCGTGTTTTTTTATTTTAAGAACAATGCAAATTTTACAATCGTAACTTTGGAAACCCGATAAATAATTGTTTGTTTCTCGTAGTATTAAATAAAAGAAAACTAATTAGAAGTGGAATAATAAGCATTTTATTAACATCGACTCCACGATAAGTTATTTAAACCCCCATTCTGTTGTTCGCAAACTTCCGAACAAAATTGTCGAATACTTTTAAAGCGTTTTGTGAGTACAGTTTAAATTAAAGTAGTTGCGTGAAATCGTTAAACATCTAACTGTAATTCTGTATACTTGCGTAGTTACGTATATATACAGATAATCCATAAAAAGTAGTTTATTATCTGCTGCAGTTTCAAAATAATTATTATTGATTATTAACAAAATTAATATACATAACATTCGGTTTGTATTGCACATTAAACATGCCATTGTTAACATAAATAAACTATAATTCAAAAGTGGAAGGAAGTTGGTAGTCGATAGTTAAAATTTCTGATCAAAATGTTGTTTTCATTTTTATATTTTTTTAGATTCTGAGCGCAGCGATGAACCATGAACGTATTGATTTTATAATTTTATAATTATGTATGTATATATGAACACGTTTTTAAAAAATATGCTCATATCTTAAATTATGAAGGTGGTTCCTGATAGAAAAATGGCCCAAAAACAAATCGAGAATAGCACAAGGAAAAATTATAACAAAAATAGTTAACAACAAAATCGATTTTCATATTTTTTTGTAGTTATTCAAAAACGAATAACCGTAAATACTTGTTATTTTACAAAATATGTATTTTAGCATTTTATCTGTGCATAGTATAATTTTCATAATATTTTGACTCTTTTTGAGTTGTTAATAGACATTTGAAATTTTCGTATATCAGATTCTGAGCGGAGCGATGAATGTATTGATTTTCCAATGATAAGTGATGATTTTTTTTGTGTCCATTTTCTACTTCAGTATGGTTCAAATTTCAAGTTATAAAAGTAAGTTGCAAGAAAAAATTATTTAGCTCTTGTAAATTAAACCTATATCAATTATTTCAATTAAAAGTATTGAAGCATATTTTACTAAACTTTAGAGCACCATAGTTAAGAAACTAGTGAACCAAAATTGTTAATTTGACTATCAAAATTTTCAAAAAAAAAAAGCTTTACCGGAATCCATTAAATAAATAGTAGTTACCATTTGAAAAAATAAAGGTAATTTTGCTATTGATATACCTGCGTGTTTAAACATTTTGAAATTGTTATAAAAAAATTGCCTGTTAAAAATAAAGAAACACGTCTTTTTTCATTTTAACAAAATTCTGTCATCGATACATAGTCGTTAAAAAAACCCCGTGTACAATGACATAAGATACACCCTGTATATGTTTGGGCTGGATACAACTCTTTTTTCTAACCTAATTTGCGTAACGCTTTGCTGATTGCTGTAGAAATGCAAATGAACAATAAAAATAGATTATTATATTATATAATTAATATTAAATATTAAAAGATATTTTTCCACTGTACCTACCTATAAACCCAAAAACATATCCATGATACCTCAATTTTCCTTGGAGATACATCTAGTAGGTAGCATGCTACTTATTTTTTTTATTATATTTTATAAACATACATTTCATAAAATTTAGTTAAAAATAAATTTTTTTTAAAAGCAAACATTATTTTACGGGATACCCCTCAGTCACAGCACCCCGCTTGTATCTAAACTTTAAATACTCATAACTGGTAATATATACCAGTATCATACGTTTCAGTGTAATATGACGATCGACCTAAAGTGTGCTGTATGCAAATAAGTAATAACAATATTGCGTTTGATCATCTTGTGATCTGTGCTGTTTAAGTGTATATATTATGTAGTTCAGGATAGAATAATATAATATACTACCTCTACATGTAAACATACAGCTGTCATTCGTGTACACACATAGTTCACGAGAATAATGTATAACATCAAACATGATCTCTTGATGTGAAACGATTGACATATTATACTTCCACATAATATACTAAAATATTACATATCATATTATGCTCTGGGTTCGCTTTCGTGGCGTTATTATTATTATTAAATAATATATATCCAACGATCTGGCAGGGTCGCGCTAAGTATAAAAAGAACTATTAAAAAATCTGAAGCAGTCGGGGACTGCCGTGGTAAAGTTATTGCATAACCATTTTGTAGCCATGTATCATGTAATTATAACTATATATTTTTGTATAATATTAATTCAAGTTAGACTTTTTAAGCACGACGACCGAAAAGAAAATGACAAAATAAGTTTTACTTTCTTTATTTTTAATCAAGTAAGTATGGTAATTTAAATGAAAAAAGTCTGAATATTGAAAACTTCAAGAATTGTATGTTAAATGGGAAAATAATAAATATGTAACTCAGTAATGATGAGTAGGTGGGTAATTTAGCTAGCTTTAATATAAAATATTGATGAGAGATATGATATCACACACAAGTGGTATGACCACTTGGATCCATAAAAATGCCTTCGTGAACAGTCCCAAAATTTCTATTTTTAACTTTTCTCCTAAACTATGATAGCTAGAAAGTTGGTTGATAACTCATTAAAAAGGGATTATTAAGTAGATACTAAATGTTGAATTAAAATTTTTTTTTAAAAATCATTTTATTTTTCACAGATGAAAAAAGAGTTATTTTTCGCTAGATTTATATTCAGCGAGGTAGATTTCCGAAACTGGAGAACGGATTTTGTTGTTTGGGGTCTTGTTAGATTCACATTGGCTAGGAGAAGTGCAGTGAAGATTTTCAGAACTTTATCGCCAATCGTTAATTCACTACAAAGCTGTAAAGCTGAAAACATCAAAAAAACGCCCAATAAAATTTGTTTTAATTTTTTTTAATGTTCTGAAGTGAATTAACTTTTAAAGATTAAGTTCTGAAAATCTTCACTGCACTTTTCCCAACCAATGTAAATCTAACAAGACTTCAAACAACGAATTCCGCTCTCCGGTTTCAGAGATCCATCTCACTAAATGAAAATGAAAATGAGTTTTTGTGGGGCTGTTCACATCGACATTTTTCTGGATTCAAATTGTTTTACCGCTGGGGGTGATATCAGTTAATACATTTCTAAAAAATAAAAATCAAGAAAGTTTACGTCATGCCGATCCCTGATTTGGCAAGCGGTTTTTTTTTTTTGATAATGGTGGATAAACACCGTACGGAAATATTTTATTTGAGTCTATTTTTGCTAAGCAACTGTAGTTATACTGTAAATAATAAAAATAATAATAACATCTTACGGTCTCGCTTTTTTGTTAAATATTTTTTTTTCAGTCACCACGACAGGCCCGCGATAAAAGCTATGCAATAGCTTACAGTGTCTTAAAAATATGCACACATTGGCAAAACACACGCGAAAACTGCCGGACCATAATTACAGGAAGCAACAAAATTTACGAAAAAATTTCTTGAAAAAGCATAGCAAATTTGTAGTTAAATAATGAAGTATAAAAATAAATCATCTAATTGGAAATTTTACTTAGAAATGTATACTGTATTTTTCAAATCATTTTGAATAATATTAACAGTTATAATAGCCAGTTTAACTAGAAATAATTATTGTAGTATATTTTCATAATTTTATTAAAAAATATTCCCCGCGGCCCGCATTGCAGTGCACTGTCTAACACCAATGATAACCAATAAACAAAAATGCTAATTTCTATTATTACTATTATAATCTGAAACCAATGGCTATAAACATATAAACTTATTTTATAATATAATTTAAAAAAAAAAAAAGAAAAAAAAATTTAATTGTAAAACAATGTGTTCCCGTAATAATAAGGTATCAACAAAAAAGAGTGATATCCCAACAAAAACACTCCACCAAACTCCCTGTAAAAAAAAAAACGCTAAGTAGGTACTTATAAAAAAAACAGCTCTAAAACTTTGAAGTATGTTTAAATTATTTATGTTAAAATAGTCTGATAAATAATTAAATTTAGCTTTGCGACTTAGTTAAAATTTAAAAATACTATAGCCTAATGATTACATAACAATATAGCCTAATGTCTAGTATTATTGAAATACGTAGTGTATTACTATTGGCAACTATTATAAAGTCGCCAAGCAAAGTTAAATTATTTAGCAGACTATTTTAACATGAATAATATCCATAGTTCAAAGACTTAGTGAAAAAATGATATCACACCTTTTAAAGCGGGGTTTTTTACTAGGTGTTTGGCGGAGTGTTTTTTTAAATATAATATATTACATACATCAACCATTCCGCGAGCATATAATATGCACAAATTATATAAATACCGACGGCATTAAATCGATATTGATGATATTTCTTAGTGTACCTATAGGTATAAGGTACGCATATGGTTATGGGCTATAACTTGTGTGTGTTTATCCCGCACTTGACACGGATTCAATCTAATAACAATATAATAATGTATTATTCGAAAATTAAATTACATTTACCATTGAGATACTGCAGTGACCACTGCTCTACAAAGTAATAATAATAATAATAATATCATCAGTCCATTGTCGTATTGCATTGTCGGTTGTAACTTGTCTCACAGCAGTTGTACACGACGGTCGTTGATCAACGTTTCTTTTTTTTTCATTTGTTAGAAACGGTCAAACTTTATTATCTTCGTTTTGTCAGAGACTTTTATTTTTTTATCTTACCCCATTCTCGTTTGTTTTTTTTTTTACTCGCAGCTGTAAATTTGAACATTTGTGTTTCTTTGTAAATACATAAATTATACGAGATGTAGAACACGGATCATTTCTCTTCTTTTAAATAAATTTAGTCTACGACCATTATTCACTTCTTCGAAAGTCACAATTGATGAAATACGAAAACATGTTTTTGAACAAATCTCGTGATTGTAAATATATATAATACTATTAAACGTATAATAATAGTTACATACTTACAAGTATACACCAGTATAAAAGCGTTACGGTCGCTTACACTGAAATACCTTTAAAATAGCTTTTAAATGTTTAATTTTTCTCAACATTTTATTATACCGTCACTTATACTTGCTTAATGTTTATAATTCATATAATATATTGAACTCATTAATGTTACGCGGAGCTCTTAAAGAAATATGTTACCATGAATAATGTATAAAATGAAATAAAATGTTTCATCAAAGTTGAATTTAACCGACAGATGTTGAGGATATTGAAATATTTCATTACACTGAATTTATTCCAAATTATAAGACACCGTCATGTTACGTATGATCTAAAATAAAAAAAAGGAAATAAGACAATGCTACAATGCTTTACATAATATAATGTAGTGTCGGAAACAAAAAACCCAAGTTTAGCGACGTAAAAATTGTAATAAAAATAAACTATAAATGAAAAACAATTTCAACAAACAATTTTGTCTGATCAAATATTAAATATGTATCTACGGTATTTTGTATGAAGTATATAAATAATAGTTATAATAATCAACAACCACTGGGTATAATAATATTATGAGTTATGACATTCTAACGAAAAGCACGATAAGAATATGGTTGCAGGATGTAGCTGGTTATGGTGATCATCTTCTTATTCCGCTGCAAGTTTATAACAATATATAGATCCTTTTATTTTTTTATTTTTCGTTCATGTTAAAATTAAATAATATTATTTTTCCGATCTACTTATTTTTACCCAATAGCGATGCGTTCCACCGATTTTTCTAAGGAAGAACAATGGTTTTTGATATTTATTGTAACAATCAAGAAATATTCTGTACATAATTAAAGGTTAGTTATTATTTTATTATTTAGTAGTACATGCGAGCTTGATAAAAATTACATTTACACATCAGTGCCAAAATTAAAATCTTCTCAACAACTGTAACTGTACAGTTGATTTGTGTAGTGTAATTACGAATGTGTGACATAAAAGAAATCGTTTTAGTATAGTTGATTTTCAAGACATCTGAAAACATGAAAAAAAATTAAATTGTGGAAAACGTTTTTACTTATTTATATTTATACAACGGTACAGACATTTTCTGAACCCCAAGTGCAAAAAATCGATCACATATGATATGTAAATGTAAAATAAATAAATTCTTACGGCGCATATAAGAATTTTTTTCATTTTAAAAATAAAAACGATTCGATTAAAATGTTCTCGTTTGAAAACTGTACACACACTCTATAATACATTATATCGTGTTGTGAACATTAATCGCGGCGACGGAGAGTTGCACAAAATGGGAAACGGCGCCTGCGGTATAATAATAATGGTCTTGCCGCCTAAAAATCGAGTCATGCACACGCGGCGCGAATACGATATTCGTTTGGTCCCAAGTCATATATTGCACAAAGCAGATATAAAAATGTATATATGTACCACGGTTACGAGGCAATATACATCGGCCAATCGATGGTAAATACGCGCTAGACAAATATGTTTTTTAAACCTAACATTATGAGTTGATTTTACATCAAACATCTTCAAAATACTTGAAGGTCATACGTTTGAAATAAAATATTATAAGAGAACATTTAGCTACAATATTGTGTAAACGTTTAATCACCTGCCAAGAAGATTATGACAATCTAAATGAAATATTTTAATTTTTAGTTACAATATTTCCACAATGCTTTGAATATATAATTTTGGTATGTGGAGAGGTACGTTCAGTGCAGGATTTACTGCACTGAAAAATGTCCTTTTCACAACCCCGTCAGTCCAAAGTCCAACCTTGATATTTCACGGCGCACTAGCTGTAGATTTCATCAAAAAATTCATCCTACGTGGAAGGACAATTTAAATTCCGTTTTAAACTCCGTATATTACTGAGAGTATACGCGAATATTTTAACGACGCGTATATCATATTTGTATTTATTCTGTAGCATTATAATATTATTATTATGTCAACGCGTTTACGACTTGGAGGTTTTATTATGTACCTAACGACTGTTTTTACCCGAGGATGACACGGAAAAGTACAAAAACTGCAAATGATGCTGCGTTTATTATTATATATATATATATACCTACGCGGTATTTTTTATGTTGGTCAGTGGCGCGTATATTATTAATATTATACACCTGCGCAGTGGTGCGAAAACCGAGAATCGTGAACCGTTGATAGTGGTCGCAAAACAAATATACGCGAACAAAAAAAAAAAGAGTTGACCGACTCGTCACCGTAAAACCAACTCAACACGTTTCGCACACATAAAAACAAATATATACACACACGGTTTTGTATGCTCAGGATCTACAATATGTATAGGTATAATATTTTATTGAACCAATTCATATAATATATATAACACCATTGTCTGTTATAAAATATCTATACGGATTTCCGTTCACGAATTAATGAAATAAACCGCAAACAACTATTATTATTTTAATATATATATATCACAATATATATTGCAGGTTGTTATTTATATTTCGGCGAGAATCGTCCCCAATCCCGTTGTATTATGGTAACGAATAAAATAATTGTATTTGGGTGGTCACCGTCGTATGTCGCAGATTTACATCGTGCTTACAAGATACCTAATATTAATTTTATTATGGATGCATATGATTAAATTAGACGGAGTGAATCCGACCGTCACCGCGTGTTTCTGTCACCTAGAACAGTAAACCTAATTACGATTAAAAAAAATATATACAACATTGGTGTACTCTGCATACCATTTGGCATTTACTATTACAGTAAACAATATGCACAGTATTACGATACATACAGTTTATAATATATTAATATATATATTATATACGTACCTACCCGAATTATATATGAAACGAGCATTTATTAATATTCAAATTGTGAAACTAAGATAATATTATCTTAGTTCATAATTCAAATCGACTTTTGAACAAACTATACCATAATATTTTATTATTTTATTGTAAATTGTGCAGTTTATTGCAGGTATAGTATGTATAATATCAAATATGATATGTGTTCTGCGTATTCTTATTACAATGAGAGCATAGCACGCGTATAACGTGCATCCAACAACCCCAGACAAAGAAATGAATATGTGTGTCTCTCTTTTCTACCAGTAAGTGTGTGGCCCTCGCTTTACCTAATACCCACCTGTGTATGTATATGTGTGTGTGTCACTCTTTCTGTGGGTCTCAATCTCTTTTCACCTATAATATCCGACAACAATTATTATTATGGACATATTAATTTTTTAAGTTTTGTCATTAACTAACTTATATGATATATAGGTGTATAGTTTGGAAACACTCCAGTCGGCCACTTATGCACCCACCTTGGACAGACGACTTTATGATACGGCGTAATTTAATTGTCGCCGCGGCATCATATGTATAATATGTATAATAATATAGTCCTGTAACGTCGGATAAACACTAACGGATTCTGCATGCGATTAGTATTAGATCAAAGCAGAAAGATATACATAATACATATAAAAAAAAAACGGATAATCAGTGATATTAAGCACGAGCTAGCCCACCGTCGTCGCTGTATTTCTACACAGGTAATATAATTTATGTAGGTACTGATCTCCATTCCCTAGTGGTACATCGCGGAGGTCGAGGACGGAGCGTGTATAAATATGCGTTCAATAATGATAATAATATAAACGTACTTTTGCCGAAGGTTGCGTGCAAAATCGCTAATACGAGAGTCCGGATGGAATATCATTATTATTGTTGTTGTATGCGACGACGTTATAATCTCGCAGGAAGATTTCGTCCTTCGCGGATCGTATCCGATTATATATATATATATATGATAATAATCATAATAATAATATAATACGCGCATATATAAATGGTCGCTCCTCCTCTTCGTTCTCCAGTGGCCGC
This sequence comes from Sitobion miscanthi, assembly GCA_008086715.1. NCBI lineage: Eukaryota > Metazoa > Arthropoda > Insecta > Hemiptera > Aphididae > Sitobion > Sitobion miscanthi. The sequence goes on from CM017798.1 coordinate 2,891,939, forward strand.
CGGCGATGGCTGCATCGGACTGCGACTACACGACCGCGGCGACCGGGACCCCCCGAGAACGCCAAATACGTATATACTTAAGGCCATTTAACAATTCGAGTACAAACGAATTCACGATCGTCGGCGATGATTTCGCACAGACGACGGTCGAAATCATTATTTCGTCTGAGAGCAATATCACAATAATAATATTATACAACAACGAGCTTTATTATCATCGTATTATTAATATTTTATATAGGTATACCGGATACCCTCAGCAGGGTATTGTTTATATACGTTTCGGAGGCTTATCGTCGTTCGAATACCATACTCGCCCAAAGGCCGAGATGATAAATTATCGCGTCATACACTCGTACGCGGAATAATATACGGCCGACGTGTTATTGTTGCTAAATGGACTTTTTGTGTAAATTTCGAGTTTACGTCAACGGCGCGACTGCAGACGGTCGCATTAATAAGACTGTAATCGAATTCTGCATGCCGTGCATTATGAATTCACATAATATATATACTCGTATTGTATATGTTATTTGCAGTGTGTGTAAGTTATACGCACTGTACACATTTGTAATCTAAATATGTAATGTACATATTATATTGAATATACAGTATAGAACGCATATATACGCGCAATAATAACACTCGACTATATTATGATGTGCTCTGTGTCTGCGCTCGCAGTTTTCGCATGTGTGGTACGTGACCGCAACGTAAATACAATATATTTTACATGTATATTGATGAGATTTTGTTTTTAAACTCAATTTGTATTAATGAATCACCGTTGTCGTCACCAGCACTGTACATGCACGATATTATGTTCAACCATGGATGTTTCCACGACCCTCGAAGCTATATCGTAGGTATTCATATATTATTATACTCAACCGACTAACATAATAAAACGCGCAGATCCTTTTTCTTGAATGAAAAACCAAAAAAATAAAAATAAAAACGACAAAGGTCACCCACGAAATTCTATTCGAGTACAGCGCCAAACTCGTGATAGCGGAAAAACGACTCGAGACGACAATCATGTTCGGTGAATAAAATATTATAAATTGAGAGTCAACGTGTTTATAAATCGCAAAATTCCTTATATTATTTTGCAGTAGTAGTGTTTTTTTTCGAAAATTAGTGTAGCGATGCATATTATATTATAAGGATATACTTATCGTATTCAAATGGCAGACTTGTCATTTCATTCGACGCGTGGAAAAAATGATGACGTTTTAATTTTTGTAATGTTGATAAACTATGGTTCTGTGACTCTTCTTGAAATAATGAAAAATATTTTTTTTCATTTAAACGTACCTATTAACCTATTTGATTATAGATGATTATAAATGATTATTGATAACACATAGAAAATATCGATAATGAATGACTTATAATATACAATAGACTAACTTTTAAAAATATTATTTTGCAGTAAGCTTATGACTACACTCTTTAATACACAATTGTCTTACATTTTTTTTTCTTCATAAATGAAATATTTCAAGACAATACATTTTATGAAATTTTAAAACCTTAGAAACTAATAATAAGTAATAACATATTATAAGTATACGAACAAGTACAATATTAAATTAATGCGGGGAAAAATCTGAGGATGATGTGATTATTAATATAATGTTATCAGGGATGGCATATTTTCTTGGAAAAAAAATGATTTGTAGGATCCTTAGTTGGTTAATAAAAATGTCAATGCCATCGTTACAATCGTTTTTTAATAACTGTATGCGGCGAACACCACATCAATGCATACCGAGGTGATATGGTTGAAATTTAAATAAATATAATATATTACAATAATAATAATAAATATTTTCTCGAAGGTGTGTGACGTGTTTAAACGGAATAAAATTACATTTGGTAGTTATAACACTTTTATTACATGTGTTATGTATACATAATACAGCTCGGAATCGTGTCGAAACATCCTGTGACGTGACTATTTGACAAACATTAACACAGCTATATCCAAAATTCTTAAACGTTTCGAATACAAATGATGGTGGTTTATAACGATTATGCATGTACTGACACATATTACTAATTTAAAAATAATATTATGTTATTATTGTTAGTATTTTTGTATTTAACTCAAACAATATTATTAAAATTATTATAGTATTTAATTTTAAACAATATAGTGATTCAAAATACTAATAGTCTCTAACAATACAATACATCCCTAACCTAACCTAAATAATTTAACAACAAATAGTTCACATTATTACTATTACCGTAAACTAAAAATAGCGGAGTATAAAAAAACTTAAAACGACCAATCATGACTACCTAAATTTCTAAATCAAATTCAATGAAAAATGCAGAAAATGGTCGGTTATTTGTACACAGTTATAGTTGCTAAATATTTTTCTTTGGATAACAATATAAAAATTTTAAATAAATATTTTTTTTTTTTTATTTTTAATCTAGAAACTATACAATCTGTACATAAAAAAAAAGTACAATACGCGTAAGTGATGGTTATTTTTAAATTATATTTATGATCTTGAATATCTCGAGGGAAGAACCAACCAGCGAATGCACTTCGGTAATAAATAAATATAATCTAATATTATAAGGTACCTTTACGAAAGGAAATCGTTTCATGTTTTCGGGTCCGTAATATGTTTTAGGAAAACGACAATAATATTAACTTATACGCGTTTTAGTATTTTACTCTAGAGATTTGGAAACCTAAGTGTCGTACGATTTCTGGGTCGCGAAATTATATTTAAAACGTTTAACGAGTGAATTGATTTATAAAATGAGTTTGAAATGAACGCTGAATGAATATGTTATATTATTATGATAAATATTTATGCGGAATAGGTATGTATATAAATCAGCTCACAACAATAAAATATTCGTATAATAGTTATCGTGACGTCTGAAGGACGGCTGTAAAAATAAAAACACAAAATCATACGATAGCATTTGCAGGCATGACGTGACTACTTATACTCAAAAACTACATACGTTTACGATGATACGTCACCTCGCTGAGAGTAAAATAATCATCATTTTTGTATAAATATCGCTGTTTAGAGAAAAAAAAATATAAAAAATATAACGGCCGCGCGATGACAAGTCGAAATGCGTCCGCGCCGTATAGATTGACTGCAGTGGTGACGATAAGACGTGAAGACGGACTTCCAACCCGGGTGGGCAAATCGACGGATTGGTGGTCGTGGGGGGAAAGTTTTAAATATACAATTGTGGATAAGTATAAAAAATAAAAGGCAAATGCCCTTCCCCCCTGCACCCGGTAAAATGTGCCACTGCGTCTTCCGACCATAGTAAAAAAATATCACAAAGAGCATTTTCTAACCTAAACGATACCTAGGTATATGTATACTAAATAATACGCGTGTATTTGTACACAAATCGTATCTCGTTATATACCCTCTATATATTATACGCATATACATAATATTATGATATGTTTATAATATATTATACTATACACGCGTCATATATACACCACCTATCAAACTTTCGTCATAAATAATTTAAATAAAACCCGTCAAAGCGTCACTGAACTCGACGTTTTATATGTATATACGCTCACAATGTTTGTATTCCTGTACCTATAATGTGCGTTGATATATATATATCGTGCTACAGCTCTTTGAGTTTGTCGGTACACTGCACAAAAGTTGTTTCTGTTTTCTACCCATTTTTCCGGGCCGTCGATTCGCCCTCACACGTTAATCCACATTCTCTCTCTCACATTCACACACACATATAAATACACTATATATTATAGTATACGTTTAAACTTATCATATACCTTTGTCGCACGTGAAAAATTATATTTTTACAACTATTATACGTAGGTTAGGTATTGTTTTTACGAATGACCGAGTATATTAGTATGCCTCCTTCTTTTTCTTCAATGATGCATAATTATTTAAAATCTAGTTTTTGGAATATTATATTATTTATCGGAATACTTTTAGATATACTAATCAATAAGTAAAGAACAAAAAGTGCATATCGTCTCATGACAGTTCTTAAAGTCCACAAAAAAAATCTCAAAAATGTTGAAATATGGTATTTAATTATAATTCAAATTTTAAAGAATTCAGAATATTTTAATATATTAATTATTAAAGGAAAAAAAAATTGGGATGAGCACACCTGCAGGCCCTGTATGCAGGCTTCCGCTTCCGCACTTAATAATAAGACGTATGTCGCATAACCACTAGCTATTTATTTATAGGTACTTGTGGTATGCGTCGTGGTATACAGCTTTTCCGTATACGAAGCAAAATGCTACAAAATTGGCTTTTGTATATATTATGTACTTAAACACACGCGCACTATATTCGCTATGAGCGCTGTATTCATGTGCTGCAGTGTTTGGCCTTTCAAAGTTCGAACCCCCTCAACGTCTACCCCAACCTGCACCCCGTCATACCTCAACCCATTCTTATTACCTTTTTGTCGCGCAAACGCGTCTTGAACACAAAGAACGACGTAGTCTGTCAGTCTCTGCTCGGTCTTTGCAAAGAATTAATCTTTATTATAGTATTGTAAGTACTCGTATAGTATGGATACGATATTATCATTCTATACATCGAGTCGTCGTAAAGTATTTATTTTTTTTTCAAGGTACCCGTCTTACGTCTATAATAATAACTGTATAGTGTGTATAGGTACTTTCATTACTGCTCGCTCACGATTATTAATAATACAATAATATGTTTTAATAACAAACTTTAAACACAAAACGCGTGTGGTAATACACAGCTTAGAGCTGCGATTGACGTTGACATAATATAATTATATAGGCGTGTGTGTGTGTGTGTCAGTATGTGAATATTTTATTGTGTTTCGAATGCGTTTTGCAATCCATTAAAATTTTAAACTAACCTATTATATTACGTATACCTATTGTACCAATGAAATTTCAGAAATTTGTTCTCGTTTTCATTACGTGTTAGGTAAACGATTGTTATAAATGTATTCACATTGGTATATGCAACTGGTTGAAATTAATTTACACACGCATGCAATTATAGTTTGTCTGTTTGAACAAATATTTTTTACTCGAAAAATTGTGCATAACATTCACGCGCGTTTACTGCGGGAGAGTCAAATGTATCTTGAGTATACATTTCAAAGTCAAATTTTTTGATTTTTTGTTTTGTTTACTTTTTTAAGAATTCCAAGACTCGAGAGACAGATACAATATTCTCAACCCGATCTTTCGATCATCCTGAAATTAATCAGTGGAGCTGAAGTCTCCCGGACGTCATGTCTAATTTCGGCAACTTACTTGTTAATGCGGTGTCAACTTTTTTTTATTAAGTATATGATTATCATAATATTATGTTTGTAGGTATTAATCGGTTTATTGATCACACGTTATAATAAGTAGATATCAGAAACACGCGTCAAATGTATTATAATATTATTCAGATAGCAAAATACATTTTTTATTCTTAAAAATCTACTTATATCCTGCATTATAGAGTCATTATACCATTAGGTACCATTTATGTGAAAACCATTCCAAGTTCTTAGAATTTCGGCCATTCCTAGTCCCATTAGGTTGAAATCTCAGCCAAATGTATAATAACGGACTACTATATCTGGCATTTATAAAATATTTTTTACATTTGTTATATTTTTCTCGATCTTTAAGTATTCAGCTTTACATTAAGCCAGTAAATCCTAAATATGGTTTAACACATTTTAGAGTGATGACTGATGAGCTTATAAAAAAATAGGGGCCCAAAATTAGGTATATACCTACTATTATAATGCAACGTATTAGGGCAACTAATGAGTTACTATTAGTACTATTATACATTTATACCATCAAGGCATAACAAAATCGTGCAAAAATTTACTTTCACGTGTGCCTGAAAATCGGTCCGTTTTTTTATATGCGATTGTTATTAATTGACTAAACAATTTTCTTACACAATTATTGACGAACAATATTCATAGTGACTCAATTCGTTTCCTCTTATTGTCTATACGTGTAATTCAATCGGTATTTACATCCGGTCGTGATACACATAAACCGTCTCAAAGTATGCACGCGCCGCCGGTTGCACAAGTCGTGGGACGCGTTGGACACATCATATTATTATAAACGATAAACCCTATAGTTGAAGTCATCTTTTACGCAGAAAATAGGTGTACCTATATCATACCCTCTTTCTGCGAAAATAATTTATTTTAAACGTGCTTCGTACTATACGGTCACAACTTTACAAGGTAAATGGTAATAGAACTTATTTTATATATAATAAAATATTACACGCTGTGGGTACACCTACCAACTCAAGGCCGGATTTAGAATTTTGAGAGCACGGGATAAAAATAATATTGTCGGCTTTTAGGTCTAATACATAAATATTATTGTCTTCATGCTATTTTCAATAAAAGATTTTGAAAATCACATCTTCACATTGACTATTTACAAATAAATAAAAATGAAAGCCGGTTTTCTTTTTATATTACTTTGCAATAATTGTAAAAAAGTGAGTCCCAAGGCATTTGTCCTTATTGCTCTCCTTTAAATCCAGCCCTACACCTACTATTAATATTCGAAGCCCTAAACTGCAAAAAAAAATTCCTACTGCTGAGTAAATAGTATTACGTACAGCAGCTATATTATTTAATAACTGTATCATAAATATTGCACAGGTGAATCACTGTCATTATGTTTGTGTCATTTTGCATAATTGGTCTGTAATACTGTATAAAATTGCATATATATAAGCTGATTTTCGCGTAAAAAGTATTTAAATGGTATATTCAAGAGCTATAATGTAAATACAAAAAAATCTATAGAGGTCAAATACCTTTCAAAAACAGCCGATTATGTGTTTGATCGTTTTCACGAAATACTATGACATTTTACACAGAACATAATGTCAACTCAGTGTGCTGCTAACACATTTTTTTTGCGGTAATGTCAACCAAATATTTTTTACTGTGTACTCGACATAAAGTTGAAATGACAGCTCCCCTACACTAAATATTTTAAACAAATCGCGGGCACACCTTTACACGAATATTATTAACGTAACAGTTTTTGGAGTAAATGTCTTAGACTCTAAGACTTAGAGAAATATGACATAATATCAGCTAATATATAATTAAGTATGATTTGATTATGGCGTTTGTCTTAACGTGTAATCCGTGTAAAGAATGACTAGTTAGTGATTTTGGAAAGTCGTTTTACATATTTTGAACAATTATTTATGTACTTTAACGTTTAAACAGTGCACCTATAGTTATTAATATTTTTCTTTCAATTTAAACTTTTTATAAATAATAATTAATAAATATTATAATAAAACAACTGAGTCGCTGTTACTGCAGCCTAGCCCCTTGCCTATACATTTGCATTCCACTATACGACTTACGAGAGAGGTGTAATATAATATTTTGGTTCAATTGACCGGCATAATAAAAAAAAAAGTGGAGAGAGGGCAAAAATATAATGTAATAATATAAAGCGGAAAAAATATTGTCTCTGCAGCTGTGAATGATAATTTTTCGATTAGTTAATAGTACACTATAATAGTACTACACGGCAGCATTTCATCAAACAAGGTCAATTCGAAAAATTCTTATCACGTCGATCATAATTATGATGTGTTTTGTAGTCACAACCATTAAAAATAGAAGTTCTTTATAGTATTGTGTTTGCAGTCTGCAGCTGCAGTGGTTTTGAGAACATATTTTTCTCCCGGGAACGTCAAAAATAACTGCTTCACCGCAATCGGTTTACGAGCCGCCGCCGGTTAATTATTATTATTTGTTTTTTTGTTTACCTGTAGCGCATTCGTATTATAAATTAATAACAAAATCACGTTATATCATATCGACGGCTGCAAAAAAAAAAAAAAAAGGATCAATATACAGTTCAGGAAATTATTTCTGTCGCGTTTGATAAAACACATAGGTAGGTACGCGGGCGAAATGGTTTTTTTTTTCTTTTAATATTAATAATAACGGTTTTACCCCTTCGTAAGCAGTTTTATTCGGTCATCGCAATTTATCTTATGTACATTATACAATATGTCTCCTACCTGCTCGCACCGACCTACACCGTCGCACGCATTACGAAGGTCGCGAGTACGATGTAGCTATAATGTAATAGTTACGCGCGTATGTGTTTCAATTACTATTTCGGTTTATTTCCGTTTTTTTTCTCGACCGAAGAACGTTTCGTTTTTCCGGCGAAATAGAAGCGAATCGAATTTTCACGATCTCGGCCAAGGGGGTTTTTTTTTTAGTTTTATACATCATTCAGCGGCGGGATAGCCTCGTGTGGAATGATAAAGGAAAGAAAAAAAAGGTTCTTAATAGAATTTTATCCAACAGACGGGAAAAAAAGGTATTTTCCTCGTTACAAACAATAACAGCTCATGAGGATGTATGTTTTTTTTCTTTCGTGGGGGGTTGTAAAGAGACCTCGTAAAACGGATGTACGGAAAAGCGATGGCGGGACGGTGACGCGTGCAGGTATATAGGACGTGTAAAACGATGTAGTCTGCAGTGTGCGGTATGAAAAAAAATGAGGGAAAAGTGCAAAAGAAAATAACAAATCGAGCCTTTAACCGAAATTCTTGGCAGAGGCGCGAGGAAAATTGCTTAACGATTTTCCGATGTGAAAATTTGTGGTCGAGTAAAATATTCCAGGGACGACTGCCGATATCCGCAGCGCCGTATAAAAACGTTTGCAATAGATAATATAATACGTGTTGCGGTGAAATAAAAATGTGGAAAAATCGTAAACTCAACTGTCGTATGTGTCATGAGATTTTTACGAACATCTAATAGGTATGTTGTTAAAAAAAGGTCAGCAATAAAAATATATGAAAAATATTATAATAATATATACCTAAAGGTAAATATAATAATATAACATAAATATAATATTTTCATACACTCACATATTATCTATTGCAAAAATGCTGATTGTAAAATTCTAATAATAGTCGCACGTCACGCGGACTGTGCAAAAAGTCTATAAAAGTGTAAAAAAACACATATTTCGACAAACCGCAAATATGGGTTACCGTAGTGTATGTGAAACGAACAGATGTAAATTAGGAAGAAAATAGCTTTGTAGGTACTGACACACTGTAAAGCTGTTTTAGGTTTTTTTTTATTTATATAATATATTTTTTTTAATTCTGTTCAACGAAAGTAAAAATTTCGTTCGAAAATCATTTTGCATAATGATAGATTATTTGAGAAATAATGAATTCGCACACATTACTTGGATTTTGTTGATTCGCCTAAAATATGTAATGCACATTACGCGTTAAACATCTATGTACATAATATTTGTCGTGGCCGGCGATTTTGTTATTTTAAGACGGATCGACGTAGCTGTAATATTTAGAATACGTGGATACTGCATAATATACAAGGTGGGTCGGTGATCACCTGACTATAGTCACTAACTATAGTGATTTCTCGTTTAATACGCGAGTATACGTTATCATAATATTATAAGAAGTGTGCTCGGATGACGAACCACAAGTCCCCCTGGTAAAAGTTTAAATATTTGGATTTAAACGCAAACGAAATAAATCACCGTGCCTTTCTGATTGGACAATAGAGGTCAACATTTTTACTGACCTTAAAAATACGCGTTGTCATATTCTGTAAATTATTTTTATTATTATTATTGTTGTTGTGTACGCACACTTTCGGACTTCGGTACCTATATATTATCCTTATGAACTATGAAGTGAAACCTGTACGCACGCATATAATATCTATTAATAACCAGAAATGGTTAAACACACTGATAGACAGCAGTACCTACCTACGGTATACTACTCAACTATACTGCGCTATCTGCAGCACTGTTCGTATATTATTATGATAATACAACTATAAATTATCATTAGAGGGATATTTCATCGATTCGTTTGACTTTAAAATTTAAACAGACTCGAGATATTTATAATCTGTTATCTGGGATACGACAGATCTCGTGCCTACCTTTAAGTACAATTTAATGGTAAAAGCAGTTAAAATAAAATACAAAAACTAACAGGTAAAGAAATCCATATAATACTCGTATAGTGAATTCAAGATATATTATACACATATTTAAGAAGTATATTGTTGATTTATAACCGTGTTGGTTTATAGGTTCGATTAGCAATAATCGAATGCCGTTCAAAAGGATCGTGGCGCGGGTCGTGTCAAAATTCTTATTGAATGCACACAAACGAATCGCGAATATGAAGCAAAAACTAAAAAGTTATCCCTATTTTATTGGTCGAGATACTGAATGTGCTTTTAGTCTGCTAAACGCGAATGGGTTAAGCGTAAACATATATAAGTTCACGACATACTATACCAAATATATTATAATAATGTATATACGTTATAACCTAAAGATGGGGAGGGAGAACGAGGGAGAGAGAGAGAGAGAGAGAGAGAGAGAGAGAGAGAGAGAGAGAGTAAGAGAGATAGATAGAAAATCAAACAATACGCTTATATTAGGACGACAACAACAATGCGATTTCTAAAAAGAAAAAAAATCACAATATATACATCATCCGGTATTGAGAGATCTCGAAACTTTATTTCTATATAAATATACGGTTGTGCGTGTGTGAATGATCGTTGGTTCAAAATACCTCTTTTTCATATATTATATTTTACAATATGTGTATACCTATCAAGCTAATATTACCGTAAAGCCGTATATACGGCCGTACCTCGTAATTGCACACAACGCTGGGAACTAATATTAAACGTTTCAAAGGAAAACTTATGCATCGGTTTCGCAGACGCTTTTCACAAACTCTATTGTGTTTGACCTACAGAAATTTGAAACTAAAATCATACTCAAAATTAAACTATTTTCCTATCATTGATATAGGCATAAGTAGTAGGTACATACTGCCCTTCTGGTGGCACAAACACCGTAACTCCACGTCTTGAAATGCCTTTAAAATGCATTATGAAATGTTGTATCAACCAAAATATTGTCAAATACTAAGGAAAGACATAGTATGTTCATGTATGTAACATGTTCTAGAAAATAAAGCAGTATGTACAATGGGGATACGGCTTATTTCATTAGCCAAATAATTTCTCAGCGATGTATATGCTGCATACGTATTTACCTAGTAATCTTAGCTAAAATGGATTTGCAGTATGTACCTACACTTTATCTTTTATCAATGAATGGTCGCGACTCGCGGTACTAATCACTAATCACATACGTCATGTGCCAACATTTTTTATCAAAAACATTTATTGAGAATGGTCAGATACCGAGGTAGTGTGGTACTAACTACTGCCATTATGACGTGTTATCTACATCTTTATGGAGATACTGCATTTTGTAAAGTTTCTTTTATAATACTTAAAAACTTTCAAAAGAGTAAGGATACCTATAACTCATAAGAAATTAAAAAAATGTGTGTAAAAATAATGATTTCTTGGTGAAAACACAGAAACCGAAAAACTCATTTTCCAACAATTCAATTATTAGACATACTCCTTGTTCCACAAGGAGGGCAGCATAGGTATATTATGTAAACGTGCAAATAAGCGTTATATTATACCTCTACTGGACGTCCTGTTTGTTTTTTCGACAGCAAACATTAGACCATCGTAAAACGTAATCGACGCACGTTTGAATTTTAATTAATAAATATATAATCGCTGGCGTTTTACGTTTTTTTTTACGTACGCTCGTTTCCAAAAAAAAAAAAAATAAAATAAAAACCATCGTAAATAGTTCACTTGGCTCGTAACTCCAAATTCGTCCGTATCGATTATATAATAATATCCTATAGTAAATTTTACTTAGGCGTATACTACTGAACATAACCGTTTTGACCAAAATCGTACATAATACCGTTGGCCAAAGCAAAAAAGTTTAATAGCGGTATTTACTCTATGGAATAGGTACGTCGTATGGAAAAGTATTAAAAGTATAAGTAGTAGGATGACGTAAAAACAACAAAAAATGTATAACGTATTCAAATACTTGGTGGTCATCTGCAACAATACAACGAGAAAACAATTATAACTTGCGCCATCCAGCCAATCAACAGACGAGGAAAAATGTTACAGCTGTAGCACAGTATGCACCTTCTACCGCACACCTATGGTTCGTACGAACGACTATGAGTTTGACGAATTCTGAGTTCAAAATTTGGCAGTCATTCGGTCTTCTTTCGGTCATCATCAAAAAACTTAATTCTTTTCAGCGATCTATTAGGCATATTAAGTATTCTATTGTTTACAAACTTTCCCAGACATTTTAAAACCTAATAACATATCATAAGAATAAAAGATTACCGCGATTAGTGGGACTAATGCGGGAACCAATTCGAACAGTTACATTATAATGATAAGTTATTTTTATTGGGAACAAATTCGTACAATTTATTTTACCCGGCAACCCGTTCGTAAAATATTATTATAACATATGCATGATTTAGGACAATATTATATTAGGTACGACAATATACTATTATTTCAGAGTTACAGCGTTTTGTCCGCTGTAAGTGGCATAAAGTGATAGGTACCCTACAAGATGCATTTAATAATAATAATATCATCGTTTAGGACGAATAATTTACTTGAATACAGTAGCGGACAGTATGCGAATATTTGCATGCACAAACGGTTCGGACGATAATAATGACATTATTGTTTTCGGAGGCGAGCTGCACAAACGGCAATATAATAACCATCATACCGCGTATAATAATGATGGTAATAGGTAGAGGTACCAAGATACCTACCTACGTTACAAAATAATATGCGTATTCGCAGACGTATAACATTATCTCTTTCAGACCTCCGGTGCGCTATTATATGTTGTTAGTTATATTACATATTATATTCGGTTATTAGTTAGTATTACTATATCGGTGGCCGCCGCGTGTGTGTATTGTGGCGAACTAGCAATCGTACGCGCACACGCATTTGTACTTCATAATAATAATAATATTATACTTGAATCGTAACTGCAAGCTGCCTCGACTATGTATATATTCATAATAATGACTAATGATATATTATAAAGTGTGTGTATATATATAATATGATCTCTAATGATGTACGCGGAGGTGACGACGCGTCGTGTATTGCAGACGGGAGAAATAATCGCCGAACGGTTTATTTTTTAACCATCATTATTATTATTTGAAAATTTCGTAGCGATATTTATGGTGGATGAGGTGCCTATACAGCTGCACCTGTATACGTATACAATCGGAGAGTCGTATTCGGCCGTCCGCGGCGATTTCTTCACACGTCGCACGCGAGACATAATTACCATTACGACGTTATTATGTTATTATTTTTGTTGTCATATTATTATACGCCTTCGCCAGGTGCACCGGTCGTCGGGATTTCGAAGACGCAGCCATTCCGATGCGTAATTATAAGCGCGGTAAAATCGTTTGTTAATAGCAATCACAGTAGCACGTCGTATTGTTGTACGGCTGCAGCGAAGTGTGCGGCGAAATAGTATTGTTTCAATAAAACAACACACATAATAATATAAAACAGCTATTGGTGTGTGTGTGTGTGTGTATGAGTGTTACGGCGATCAATCATATTATTGTACGCATCTCCTATACCTATACGTATTATGATTATTTCAAAACAAACAAACTGTACCTACCTAGTCGTAAATTTTCACTCATCTTAATTGCTATACTCCAAAGTCTAAACAGCACCGCTCTGCCGCAGGGTCGTAAATCATTTTAACCCTCTCTCGTCGATTAACCGAATTTTTAATTACAAATAAAAAAACATACTACAATACACGATGTTTTTGTTGTTGTATATAATTACATAACGTAACAATTATAAAAAGAAGCACCGTACAGCGACTTCCTCGCCGAAAACCATGTGTTCTACATAATATACGTTATGGATTATACATATACCGAAACTAACGATGACGAATACGCCGGTGTACGTCATACGCGCGTTGGATTCGTCGAAGATGTGAATAGAGGAAAAGGCGTTGCTAAACTCGATTTTTAATAAATCACATCATATTGTTATCATCCGACAAATGCCATAAGTAGCACTACCACAGGCCCGACCCATCTTCGACCAAAATCCTTTCCTTCCCTTTTCGGGGCCAAACCAAAAGTTTTAATATTTATGTCATACATATACGTATGTAGCGAGCTGTGACTATTTACCTATTTAATTAATATCATAGTGTATATGTAATCATATATAGTGAGTGCCGCGTAAATATAAATATTAATAGTAATAGCGCGTGACCATGGACGGCGTGCGTCAATATATATTTGACTGCGTATATAAACGACTCTAATATGTCTGTATAGATCTTGTGTGGTTATATGGAATAACACCACAAATTCACAATAACAACACATATATGTTAGATAAAAGCAAAAGCGTGTGACAATCCCACGCTAGGCCTAACCGCAGGACGACCATGTACGGTTGTACAGAGTAAAGTAGAGACAGGGACTGACCCAACGAGGAGAGATGATGGACAAGCGTTCATCAGACGAACAACCGACCGACTCAAGAACAGTCACTAGTCAAATATTGTCACAACTCGCTAGCTCCAGTTTAATTATCTTAGACTTGGAGTATTTTTTTATAAATATTATAATAAAACGCCTAAAATCATACAATCAATCTCAAGTTATTTAATACCACCATCATCCTTTCTCACTATTGGCTGTGGCACGTTACACGTACAGAAAACTGAAAAGTGGATATTAAACACATAAGTTGTACACAAATTATGTACGATTTTCATACATACATATTATAATATAATATTGTTATCATTAATTATTTGATCGGTGGTCGTCGAGTTATAGATTGCGATGGCCTGCTGTCGGGTTGTGTTTTAATGAATCGCCGCCACTTCTGTGCAAGTTGACGGTCTAACAGATCTGTTGCTTTATAGTTTTCGTGGGTCTTGGTGGTTGTTTACGAGTTATCGCGATGGCTATTTAGTTATTATAGTAACGTATCACTAATAAGTAACATACTGGACAAGAAACCCGATTTAAAAAAAAAAAATTGTTTTGCTTCGTACGAGTGGGTGGTAATCACCTAGCTTACAACAAATAGGTACCTAGTCAAAAGTAAAATATATTTTATTATTATGACCACTGTTATAATACAACCTTCCAGTATATAATATTATAGTACAATTAAACATTTTGGCTGTTCAAAATCAGTTTGGCCAATATTGTAAAAAAAAAAAAAATGTACCGGTTTATTTTATACAATGCTGCAATGGAAGTCTGCGCACGCCTACGGACTACGAACGATGATTCTGTGTTGTATTTGCTATCATTCGATTTCTGTATACGTACACACAATATTGTGACGTAGATATATTATAGTTAAACTGCAGCGGTTGTTATTCGGCGGACGAGGACCGCGGATAATAATATATACCTATCATCGTAATGTGCTGTTGGCGATGTTTTCGTGCCGCATTCCCGTCAAAAATGTACCTATGTATATTGTGATTAAATTCTATCGAGAGAAAAAATAGCGAAACGCGTTATTATAAAATAAAATATATTATAATATGTACTAGAAACTTGGTGTATAATATGGCGCCCATATAATTTGTTCCCGAATTTGTGAATCGATCCCGAACGACAATAATTATTAATCGGCGAGCATAAATTATTAGTGTTAACAGAAACGCCGACGTATACAATAACAAATAACAATAATGACTGTTCTTCTGTACCTATGTCAACGTGTTGCAACCCCCCTCCCCGGGCCACCCCACGAGCAGAGTTCACGTACGGTTTATACCACTGTAACACTCTGCGTATAAGCCTACAACAGGTCTATAACAATATTATTATTCTATAATTTATTACCTACTATGGTTTAAATTTTCATATTTCATTCCTAAGAAATGTTATACCGTTCTGGAATGTAGTATTGCACACTATAGAGATCATATACATATGACGGCGGACCCTATCGATTTTCAAATAATTCAACGAACTAATATTATTTATTTTCAATCGATGATAAATAATACCAAGCCAAGGCAGATGGGTTTATCTAAAAAAAAAAAAAATTATATATTTATTCTTAATTTCTGTCAAATAAAATCCATCTACTCCGTTTCATTCACTCCCAAATCCGAGGCGATTGCATTTGATATGGCGGCAGTGAACCCGGAAGGAACGCATAAGATTTTTGAGATGTATTCTCTAGTGTATTCACTCCTCATTGATGATATAATATTATGTGTAATGTTATACGGTCTGGTAGAATTTTCAATTATTTCGATAACCGTTGAGGTGGTTTTTGGTGCATCTACAATCGTGATTTACGCCACTCTCTGATAATTATTATTTTATTTTACCATGCCAAGACGAAATTTGCTCGACACGAAAATAAATCATAGGAACTATACGTACTTCAATTGCACAACTTCAGCGATGACACTCCAAAGATATAATATTTTCGTCTTGAACACGATGAAACAAAATATAATATTAAGCCTAAACATGGCATTTTATTCGAGGAAAAATTTAATTTCATCCACAATCGCCGAGAGCATTACTCGTCGGGTGAATATTTTCTAGCACATTACATGCCTTCATCTTTCGTACTTTGATTATTACATAAAATGGATATCAGCTACCGTGTTTAAACATTGTAGGTAAGGTACCTATACATACATTAATGATCGTATATATTAGCTATAATGCTATATACCCACAGTTTTGGCTCGAGATAAATGAAATATCTTTGTTTTATATAATAACGCGGTGTAATAAAACAACCAACCACCGGGGCTTAAACACAATATTGATGTTTTTAAAATCGAGTGTGTATAATATATTATGTATAATATCCTTTTTGTGTACCTACATGATGTTATGCGCAAAACCTAAAACCAAATACATACATATTAGATATATTTTAACGTTTTATTACACTTTGTGTTGCGTATTGAAATATTTAATATATGCATGTATTATAGACATAATACGTACACCGCTGTATACAGCGACCTAAATGTTTATTTGTGCATATACGTGCATGGTAATAAGCATAATTAATTTCCCAGTTAATTACCATATTACTTTTTAAATCGCAAAATACATAAAATAAAATCGTGATAAATAATAAATATAATATTGTGTGGGTACACTGCAGAAGGGAACGATTCAGTCGGCGATTAAATAAAGGACCGAGCTTTGTAAAATAATTGAAAAACGGTGTGCGTGGGCATGTTTGCGTGTGTGTGTGTGAGAGAGAGTAACTTAAATACACAAAACTTTTAATTTGGTATAATTACGGACCACTGCCGAAATACACCTGCAAAGTTAAGCGAGAGCGATATTCTCTATATATAATATACTACGTATTAAAATTGTAGGTACTTATATATTACGTTGTTTGTGACAAAAAATGATAACAAAGTATATATTGACTACGAATGTTGTCAAATCAATCTATATCCGTACGTAGTTTAGGCCAATGAAGTCTGCTTGATGTGACACAAGTATATAATATTATAATAATATATAAGCCAAGCTGGCCGACACGAACGTGGTAGTGCGGGTTAGTACGACGATCGGGGAAACGTTCGAGTTGTTAAAATTGTGTTTTCTAGTCAGTGTTAAATAATAATGTTTTTCGTGCGTTATAATATTGTTTTTGTTCGACTACAGCCACACTGCTCAACTGTATTATTTGAGTCCGATCTTAAACCGGTTAATTAATGGTCGTCGGGGATTAAAAGTCTAAACGGAGAAGGCATTATAGCCCTAACGACTCTTGAGAACTAAACTGTAACCGGTTAATTTACGTTATTTCAGTCGTTTAAGTGTGGACAGAGGTTCTGTCACTGAAAAACGCATAACATCTGACAATAATAACGTTGTACAAAGATCAATTTAGGTAATAAAACTATTTTACTTTGAGAATGTCTCGGTTTCGTCGGCATTCTCGAAATAGTATAATCAAACTCCGACGTTCGGGGGACGAAAAAATAAAAAAAAAAACTACATTAAATGTAACACACTGCGTCTAGTGATGAAAAAGAAAAAATGTCAACGTTTCTCCGAAAGCAAGATGTTTCACTGTACGTATATATATTATTATATATACTAGCTGTAGAACAGAAAAAGCATTCGCCGCCTTTAATCTCGTCGTTAAATCGAATTGAATTTCGCTACTGTTTCGTTTTTTTTTCACAACGTGTAGGTGACAAAAACAAGGTTTGGGCTAAGCTTTAAACCTGAAATGGAAAACTTTTAAATCAATGCGAGACTGCGTAACTGTGGATATGTTTGTGTGTGGGTGTGTATGAGAGCCATTTTCGTTTATAAATTTATAATCGTATTGCAGATTTTGTCACGATGTGACACATAATAATATAATGATCCGGTTAGTGTAATTAAATTGGACATTTCATTAAATGCATCAGCTTAATTAATCCACTGCGGGGGACTTAAACATTCAAAAAGCTCTATATGTGTCGTCTGGCAGAAGCAGTGGGAATACTTTTAAATCCACGTACTTGCTTAATATAATATTTATATAATACTATGCGATTGGAGTGTTTTGTTTGACTAAGTTAAACTCGACTACACAAACGACCGTTCAGCGCAGCGATGTTTTTTTAGGTTCTTTGAACGCGCTTTTTCTGGTAGTAATATACACCAGGTTCTATGTCAATCACGTACGTTTCCTCAATCCTCCCTAAAATTGACTTTTTTCAAATACTTTGAACATAAATGTTTTAAATTTGTTTGCATTTCTTTGATCGAGACCAGAACGATAGTACGAAAAAATTTTCGATTTTATTAATTTATATGGGACACGGGCGTTCACCAATAATTTAAATACACATTAATAAAATAAAGATATACGATGTAATATGGAAAATAATGGGCAAGTAGTGTTTGCGAGTCAACTACCTGCGCCGGATAAAAGATTGGGCAAAAACCAATTTGAATTTTTCCTACGAATAGCTTTAGGAAAGACTATTCAAGCTGTCGAAGTACTGCAGGATCGTAGGTCTGGGGCAAATATATTCAACACCTAATACAAAAACAGCGTAACTTAAGAACGTCCTCTGGACACAATCCTGGCAGCTGCGGACGACAACAGATTGCCGTTTTGGGATCCCAGACCAGCTGTTTGATCGTATTCTATACGATTGGCCAGGGATCGCGTGATTGCAGAGCGCAGTCTAAGGTACTTATATGGTGATTTCGGCGAGAGGGACGATTTGAATTCACACGTGACACGTTTCATAAACCCCAAGACTTTCAGAGCTTTATAATATAATATAACCGATACAGTATATATTTGTGTGCATCCGATTGTTCAAATCCCCATACAAAGTAAGGCCTATAGGTCGCGGAAGGAATCGACGGCCGACTGAATTGCAACTCCACATCCATACTGTACCGTATAATATTACAGTGTGCGAAAAACGAATTCGGCTACGATATCTGAAGAAAGACCAGTTCGTTATGTCTTCCTTCGGTATACCTATATCTTCTTTTGGCATTGCGATATACTCTCTGAGATGTTGCCCTAAATTGTATTATAATAGCATGTCGGATAAAAAATCTTCTCCACGGTTGGAATATATTGTTATCATTTTTTTAATATCGTACACCGACTGCAGTGCACACGTACAAAGTGGTAAAGTTTAAACAACTTTTCGGATTTCCACCAAAGTATATCTGCGCGCGTATATATATAATATTATTATATTATAAGTTTAACGATTTAACGACGTCGTCCCTTTCGACTATTACCTCTGTGCATGCATATAAATAAGACTACTGAAGCACCGCACATGCCGCGACCTATATAATATATACGCACACAATGAGTGAACGTTGTCCTATAGATTTTCTGCGCATATTATTCAAAACGTAGCGCGATTCTGCGCGTAATTTGTCGGTAAAGTTTTTCGATAACTCGTCCTCAAAATTACCACTGCATTTGATTCGGATTTACATAATAATAATATACGAGTACTTAGTACACTCTATAGGTGTGTTTGTTGTCGTTCGAATATACATAATATGAGTATTATACACGACTGAACTCTCGCGCGTGTATATTATACGTATAATTTTATGGGTATCTGCGCCTACTATTATTTACTTTTTGAACATAATATACATAATTGCGCAGTATAATAATAAAACATTTCAACAGATAAAACAAACAAATAGTACTTAAACAAGTTAGAGAAAAACTGTAATTTGTATACGCGACATTTATTGATCTTAATGTTATGCTTGATTGTAATTGAAAAATTAATAACATATACCACTCAGAATTACTTTGCATACATTAATCGTTTAATTTAAACTGAACCCATCCATTACCTAGTTACTATAACTATAAAGCAGATCGATTTTCCAGTGTTTTTTGTTATTTATTGAATTTAATTTACTTCCTATGGTATTTTGTAATATCTGCATTCTCAAAATACAAATTGTACTGGAAAAAATTTTTATGTTAGGGTTAAAATTAAATAATAATATCTTGTGGCATTGTGACAAGTGATAAATCACCTTCGTAGTTTTGAATTTCCGGATATTAATTTTTGATGATAATTTGTATTGTTTAAATAAGCATAATATTATATTATTCGAATTATCTTATACTTAAATATTTAATAGATATAAATGTATAATGTAACTTTCTTACACGACTGTAGTCAAAATGTTTATATTTAAATTTAAATTGTAAAATGTATTTAAAATATTTTTAGTTATTTTATACTTAAATTAGATCTTTTTAACATTTTTATGCAAGCAAATAGTGAGATATAAAATACATTTTTTAGTGCATTGTTTGAGATTTTGAACATTTTTTGTAGAGTTGGAGTGCAATAGTGCATTTATTTACACTTCTATTTAATAATACCGATTAAAATACAATATATTGATTGATCGTAATAATTAATAATAATGTATTCGGTCCTTGTGAGTGTTAAAATATTATTTACATATTATTTGAACTTATATACGTAATATCACTAGCTGTATAGTCCAATTTCGTCTGGAAAAAATTAAAAAATATAAAATATGGCATTATTTCGGTATAACTTGGTTATAGACGTTTTAGTATACCCCAGTTAATAGTACTTAGTTTTTTTTTTGAACTTCAACCGAAATACTCTCTAAACGTTTCTGATATATCTTAACACCATCTCTGAAATTTTCATCAAAAACTGTCGAAAAAATTGAATTTTTATTTATTCAAAGGGTTGCCATTAGTAACAGAAATAAAAGACTTAATTTTAAATTATTAAGAAAATTATTTGTTAAAATAACCAAAGTAAATCAACAAAATTATTAATATTTTTTTTTCCTAGGAATTAGATAGGATGGTAGAGGGGATATCGAAGGTTAAAATTAGTAGGAAACCTTCGGGGAATTATCAGGAATAACTGAAAATTCGAAAAATAGGTTCAGTCGTTTTCTCGGTTAACGGATACAAACTAACCTAATTTCTCACTACTTAGTAAAATACCTATAGAATAGTTTATTGCATGTCATATTTAATATTTCTAGTCAATTCTTTAATTTTTAAAAGATTTATACATTTAAATTAATTATTTTCTTCTATGATAATATTCGTCATTTAAAACATGCTCGTTTTTTCCGGTAGTAAAGATTATAAATTTCAACATCAATAACTCAGGTCTAAAGACAGGTTTCGTAAATTTAAAGAAAAATCCTTCAAACAACTATAGTATCAAATGTATTATGAAAATCGATATTGAATATGTAAATACTATCAACATAAATATAAGTGTACTGAGTACGTCAACATAATTATTAATTTTATTCAATCATATAATTAATAATTATCATAAAATACAAGTAGGTAAAACGTGTAGAATTACGAAATCTTAAACTTAGTTCCACAACATCTGATAGAATAACATTCACAATTTGAGATATGTTATAAACTATTTTTCCTCTACGGCTTTAAATTTAAATACAAACATTAAATCTTGCGTAAATACCTATGCTATTCAAATAAATACTAATTATAAGTACTAAATGACTAATAAAAACCTATAATAATGTTGTCGAATAAACAATTCCTAATTACGAAGTAGATATTGAGATGAGAATAGTTAATAGTATTTCATGAATGAAAATCACTTTCTAATAATGACAAAGTCGATTATTTTTTAATTATTATCAGAAGCTGATCCCCTGGCTGATTATTATTATGACAGTAACAAATTAAACTTTCAATTATGTTGGTATTACCGGAAAAAATGGAAATTTAAAAAAAGACCGATCGGGCATATGGCTTAATGCGTATTTTTTTCTATTTGACAAAAAACTGGATGAGATTCAGAAGGGTCTCAATATTTTTAAATGATTTGAATCTTCAAAAAATATAAATATCGCGAACAATCAGAGAATATTTCCAATATATCGTTGTAATGTTGACTGTGGAAAAATGGAAGATGATTCTGTGTATTTGCAATTATAAATAAAGCCAAACAAATGCAACAAGAATTTAATAAAAAAAAAAATGAAGCAAAATAAACGATTCTCCGTCCACCGAGTCCATCGCATTTTTTAAACAGACAGGGAACTTCCTTACGTTGACCCATTAAAACTTATGGTTTCTATAATAACACAAAAATCTGCGTAGAAGGCGGGACAACTTTAGAATTTTAATTGTATTTCTTGTCATATTGTAAAGTTATCAGGAAAGTAGAAACTTATACATATAAGAAAAATGTGTTCTGAAATAGATCAATGTATTAAACATACACACAAGTAGGAAAATTACAGGTCGTGACGAAGTTATCGATTCTTGTTATTCGTAATACCGTATCTATATGCGTCGGAAAATGAAATAAATATTATTTTTAAATCACCATCATATTTTGTACGCTTATTGTGATTCGTGTCGTTTCGTTAAACACATTTACAGTCGTAATGGGATGTTATTGGATATTGACGCATCTGAGACATTTTTTTAATGACGACGAAGATTCAATTTTATATGTATACCTGTAAGTAATTAGGTACCTACGTATCCATATTGACTTTTTTAATGAAGAATAATAATTTTAGTAAAAATAGTATAGTAAATTGCGCCCCTGTATCTAAGTGACCTTGAATTCATCGATCATCTATTATATATTATATTTTAAATACTGCTGTTCATTTATTGGTGGATAAACCGAACGTTTATCGCTGTAATCGTTATCACAATATTATACAAGGACTTTACTTGTAGGTAATATTTTAGTAACAGTGCAACAGGATATAAACATACTGGATAAATTTAAAAAAAAAGAATAAAAAAAATGGAAAAAATTGTTCAATATTACAATGAAAACACTATTACGAGGGCTGAATATGTGAAGATGATGTCACATGACTGTGCTGATAATATACAATATAACTTTTAGTTGTATTTTTTATATAATTAACATTTTTTTATTATTATTTACTTATAAATAATTAACCTAACAAAAAATATTTAAAACAACTTATACAGTGCTAAAAAATTAATTTTTCCATTTTTATGAACTAGTTTATTTATTTCAAGTGAACCAAAAAATCATTTTTGAAGACAGTGATAGTCGCCTCCTCGTGTTGTCCTGTGGGTAATGCAAAATTACTATCATAAAAATAATATTTCTATTGTGTGCAATTTTCTACATAGAAATTTATCCCTGAAAAATACCGGGCGCAATTTACAATCTTTTCCCATTGTTGAGCGCAATAATTTACGTTTGTCCATAAATAATAAACCCACCTAAATTATTACAAATAATGATCGATCGCCAGACACTCAAATAATGTTTAATTTATATGTAGGTGGCTCGCTTGTTGCAAAAAGGTTGGCGACCCCTGATTTATAAGGCACGGCGTTTGCTGTACAACTGGTGCTGCACAAGTGAATCCCGGATTTGATCTGTTCGGAGTACCTATGCGTTGGATTTCATCAAACAGTTTAATATTACGTTGTGCTAGTGAGAATAATATAATCGAGAATCGGCATACAGCTCGTAGAAAAGCGGGACGATCGCTCACCTGCGGTCGACGTAGGTCAATTACGACACCTAAGTAGTAGTTATAATAATAATAATAATATACGAGTATATAACAGCCGCGACGCAGTCAGCCACCGGATCGTCCAAATTAATTGATTACGAGCCGCCACCGTCTTACACCCGGACGCGAACAGAATTCGTATATTCTAATAATTCGCCCCAGATGACCAATGGACGACGGTCAGCCAATTCATTATGTTGCACAACGACAGCGCACGGCACAAATGTAGGTCACGATATGTATATAAATATTTAAAGCGACGACGAGACACTTAGGACGGATAATTACTCATATAATAGGTATATTACAATTAAATGTCATCGCGACGAACGATTACACCGTGGCGGGTAAATTTTAATATTTTATACGTCCCATCCGACGGTCGTGTTTTTTTATATAACCGTTTTTTTCAAACCGCGTCCGATTGTGTGCTGAAGTCATATTAATACACCACCCTATCTCCCATTTTAAATTGGTGGCCCAATGAATAAGGGTCGATCGTGTTTGTGATGAAATCAAAATGTATTATTCCCAATTCGTAAACATAATATATATAAATATAATAATATTATTATGTGTAGAAGTAAAAATTATTTTGTTTGGGAAGGGAGATAGGTCTCATATTATACTCTCATCACAACATACGTCTGAACTTTGGCGTATAAGAATTTGAACACTGACATTATTTTCGCAGGTTTGTAACCGATATGAGAGATTATGAATAGCGGATCATCCATCACACCTCTCAGTTATTTCGTGTGCATCACCTACGTATATATAAGGTCCGAGCATGGCGCTATAATTTTTTTCTTTCCGCGGACAAAAATATTAAATATTGGCCTCGGTGTTTTGGACTTAATATAATAATACTTTTATAATAATATCATATCGGCTCGAATATCGCGTGATTCCCGCGCGGTCTCTGCAGCGGCATTAAAGTAGTGGTATTATCATAATTATTTACGATACGTCTGACGACTGTATACGTACGACATGCGCTCGGATTTCTAATACTTATTTCTGCTTTCGAAGAAAAAAACCGAACCGAGCTAAACCAAAAAAAAAAAGCATTCGGATACGACCGTCGCCTGTGCACTATAAAATAATAATGCGATGTGTAATATGATTAACTGCGAACCGTCGCCACACACGGCGCGAGGGCCCGCCATAATGTTATATTATTATTAATACGACTGGCCGACCGATACGCGATTTTCGACTCTCGTGAAATCCGAGACGAAAATTCGAAATACCCGTCGCGTCTTATTTGCGCCGCCGTTATAATATTATACACTGCGACCGTAAACACGCACGACACTACCCCAACGTCGTATGCATATAATAATTAATAACATAATATAATATGGACACCGTACAAGCCGACCATTAACCTGCTCGGACACGGGGCCGAGTGATTATAACGAACAGCGGCGGCGGCGGCGGCGGCGGTGCACTGTTTCGCATACTACGAGGAATGGTCATAATATCGTTATTCGTCGGAAATTCGCCAACACCCCCCTTGATCTGTGCCGCTGTTTGTTCGAGTGTCCGCACAGCCCCACCCACCCCCCAGGTGTACAGGGGCCCGCTGAAATGAATTATTTGTAATTTTTAAAATGTTGAAACTTCGATGGGAATACTTATTTTATATAGGTACTTATATCGATAATATTTTATGATACCAATGTGATATGTATATACAGTGTGATCGCGGTACTAGGTACCGCTGAATATCTCAGACGGGTGACTTCGTATTGAAATGGGGTTTTCGGGAGGTGATAGGGAGCACTCGAATACCTATTTTCAGACAAGTTTCAAATTTTTAGCTCACTCGGTACGCGCATGCGCAATACGACTTACTTTTTTTTTAATGGCGACCTAAGTTTTTTTTCTGCAGATTCGGGTAGAGTATTTTTTTAAAAACATTTATTGAATAAAAAGTTTTTTTCTATTTTCAAAACTGACCAAGTTAGAGTAAGTCAAAAATTGGATTTATGCATAATTCGTGTTTAATGATATTTTCAATTGTTAGACAACATTTAAATAAAATATTTCCGAATCAATCCCCAAATTTAACGCCATTGGATTTCTTTTCATGGGGATATTTGAAGACTGCGGTTTATGCAGATACACCTGTCAATTTTCAAGACTTCAAACACAAAATACAAACAGCATATGAAATTTTAAGTGAGGACCAAATTAAGGCGGCAACTTCGACTGAATTTTTGAGACGACTGGAATCATGTTTAGAACATAATGGCGAAAACTTCGAATAATTCATTCGATAAACGTATTTAATACATTTTATTTTTATCATAATATTATTATTACTATTATCATTATAAGTTATAACTAGTTTGTTATACATTTGATTAATACAGTTGACAAAATATTATACACTAAAAATAATGTTTAATTATTTTACACTTATTTTATTATTTCCAATGGTTATAAATGAAAATATCATTAAACACGTATTATGCATAAATCCAATTTTTGACTTACTCTAACTTGGTCAGTTTTGAAAATAGAAAAAAACTTTTATTACAATAAATGTTTTTAAAAAAATACTCTACCCGAATGTGCAGAAAAAAACTGGGGTCGCCATTAAA
This sequence comes from Sitobion miscanthi, assembly GCA_008086715.1. Lineage (NCBI taxonomy): Eukaryota > Metazoa > Arthropoda > Insecta > Hemiptera > Aphididae > Sitobion > Sitobion miscanthi. The sequence goes on from CM017798.1 coordinate 2,918,658, forward strand.
AAAAAAGTAAGTCGTATTGCGCATGCGCGTACCGAGTGAGCTAAAAATTTGAAACCGATCTGAAAATACGTATTTAAGTGCTCCCTATCACCTCCCGAAAATCCCATTTCAATACAAAGTCACCCATCCGAGATGTTCAGTGGTACCTAATACCGTGATCACACTGTATATTAATATACATTAACTAATGTAATATATCTATATTATAGGTAATATTATATTAAGTAAACATCGTGTATATAGGGCACTCGTATCGCTTGCAATGGATTGTAATTTGTTGGAAGTTTTGTACACACAGCTCGCGAAAACATTTAGTATAGGGGCCCAACATTTAATGTAGCAACCCTTCGAGTTCCGATTACGACTGTAAAATATGTAAAATATCTATTATTCTATTATAGTATAATATTTATAATTATAAATGTCATATAACGTGGATACACGGGTCGCTTCACCGTGTTATTACTTATTCTTACAGACAATAACTTTTTTTTCCACACGAAATATTATTTTGAAAATTATCACTTTATTATATTATAATGGAATCCACTCGATAATTTTTAAAATGTATAATATTTTAGTTTTTTCTTTGTTTACGCGAACGTGAAATTAAAAATAAATAAAATCGTTTTCTCGCGTTACTCGATGGTTTGAGAATTGGGATCATATTTTATGTAAATATTTTTCCCTTTTAATTAATAATTTCAAACCGTTAAAATAACATAAAATGTTCGTTTAGGCAGAAGACAGTATACCTCCTACCTTGTTGGCGTGTTGGTGTGTATACGAGGATGAAGAGGGCGAAATATATCCACATGATTAAATGTACATATTATTATTATTATTATATAGAACTAACCTAACATTCTCAGATTTGCCACATTTTCTTCTGGGAATTCGTTGTCAGATCACTGCACTGGTATCCAGAATCTGAAAACGAGCTTCAGTCCGCGTCACCAGAATAATATATTTAATATTATAATCTACCTCCTCATCTTTATCTCCACGAGCGGCTGCTGACTTGTCGTCATTGGCGACATTTCAATTTTCCGGTTCCGCGAGTGGGGTGATCCGTTGGATATAGTGCAGAGTGGGTCTACATACATACTATAAGTCGTACCAGGTTAGGTTACAACTTACTATACTGGATTATAATCCACCTAATCTCCGTATATATAAATAGAATAACTGCAGCAGCTCGTTTCCGCGTTCCCATTTCGTCTTACGACGGGCAATATATTTTTATCTAAAACGCCTATACGTCCCGGCCTAATAATGCTCATCGTTCGCTAACGACGAGGGGACGATTCTTCGCTTTTATTATAGGTACCTATACCAACGTTAAATGTAATTACCTACATCCACATTATCCGTTTGAGGTCTGCGTGCAGTAATCTCGTTATGTCCATCTCATTAATGCTGTCTTGTTTATACTGCAATAACTGAACGCGTCTCGGTGTGCGCCAAACAACCATACTATTACGACCTATTATACATATATATATATTATATTATGAATGTGTCGTAAAAACGCACTGTACCGTATATATATTACATTGTTGCGGATTTTAACTTCGTGTCAGTAAAATCAAATGAAATTACGTTGTAATGTAATTATTGCGAACGGATGAGAATACGCCACCGCAAGACGAGAATGCCATCTTCGCCGCACAAGTATTATACACACGAACGAATATTATATTATTTATGTACGCACAAGCTGCGGCTACGCGCTAAGTAGAAAAATCGCGAATTATTTGTTAAATAATAATAAAAAAATAATATGACGAGCCACGTGCGTCAGACCAGCTGAGTGCTCCGCGTCCTACGCGCGATCTCGTCGTTCGGTTAGGTTGATAATACGCCCTTGGTCCTTATAATCCTTCGTCGTCCTGCAACGCACAGGATTATATTATACCGTATATAATAGGTAAATACCGTATAATGTACAACGATATCAAAATATAACACCTATTACACACAACATAATATTAGGTAACTCCTACGTGTTACACTCTTATCGTAGTATTATTATTATACAGTTGCAGCCTCCGACGGAAGAGTTTATGCGTTGTCTAATGCATTTCGATACATATTTCAAGAGCGTTTTAAGTGCTGTTTTTACCGCCATATAGGAATAATACATATCTTATGACGTGGTGCGATTATAAACTACGTTTTACCGAAAATTCATGGCCGTTGCATTTACCGTGCAGCGTACGATGCGTATATTATCATCCGTGTCTACGACGTATAACAATGTGATTAATTTAATATGATAAAGTGCACAACGCCGTACACTCACGTAAATATTATATAATAATAATAATAATACGCTGTGCCTAAATCGAAAATATCCCCCGACTTGTTGTGCAACACCACCTCAAGTTGGTAACCGTCGGATAACCACTCTTACCATTTTCTCTTATCACTCACGGGCATATAAGCATGCCATACATTGCTAGAGACCCACAGGAAATAAAGAGCTCTCATTGGCTGTATTACATTGTGATAAAATTATACAAATATCAATATTCAATGTAACTGTTAAATTAATTATTTATATTAATGTAGTTAATAATTAAGAGTTAATAAGTTAATAGTTAATAATTAAAAAATGTTTACAAAATACATTTACTGATCAAGATCAAGATTATTATTAAAATTACGTGTAGGAGTAGGTACATACATTCAGTTTTAAAATTCAAATAATGTAAAATAACAATAACAAATTAAAAGTTCTTAAAGTTAAAATTCAAGTTGCGTTTAGAGGTATGTACATACAGGCAGTTTTAAAATTAAAACAACGTAATTAATAACAATAAAATATAAGTTCTAAAAATTCAAATCACTTGTAGAGGTACATACAGTCAGTTTTAAAACTTATGGTGCATTGAATATTGATAATTGTATAATGTTATCATAATGTAATACAGCCAATGAGAGCTCTCGATTTCCTGTGGGTCTCTAGCAATGTATGGTATGCTTATATGCTATCCAGGTATCTAGGCACAGTCGTAATAATATATAGGTACGGTGACGTTGCATGTATATACGAGCGTAATACGGTGGCGGCTCGTCATATGAGGCAAAAGAGGCTCAGTCTCACCTAACTGTTGTAAAGAAAAATAAGGGGCATATACTATAATTATAGTTATTTCCAATCGACTTACTTATGTTCAATAATATATCATACATTTTACAATAGAAAAGCTTTTTGTTATTATTTAATATTATTATCATGACAAAACAAATTCATTTTGTCATGTATAATATTGACTGTCAATACATAATACATAATACTATTATTATACAAACTTCGACACTGTTATCAAAAATCACGACGATGTTCGTGAAACGATCACGACGAAAGCCGAAGAGTGGCGAAAGGTTTTAGTAATGTTTAGCCTCAGACGAGTCGGACGGCCGTACTATTATAAAAATATATATCATGGTAGTGGGGGAAGTAGGAACTTTATTATTAAATGGGGCTGGACGATTCGGGCCTCAGAGTTTGTCAACATTATCCGTCGGTCATAGGTCGAAGTGACTTGATTTTCACTAATAGAAAAAGGAATGGAGAGGTTGTTATCACGTCGTATAGTGTAAGTCCATACCTACCTATAACACTTTTATCACAAACTAAAGATATCGGTTCTTATCGAACAAATAACACATTATTATTGTTCAATTTTCAATTTTCGAGAATTCAAAAATGGGAGTATTAAATTGATTAACAATTTATTTTTCATCTGCCTCACCCCTCACAGGCCGCCGTTATACGGTACTTTGCGGGAATGGACTTTATTGTCTATAGGTACGACCAAGACCTCAACGACGACGTCATCTTTGGCATGCAATTATTACATGGATGTAAATATGACCGTAAACAGTATATAATCATCCGGGCAGTCGAAAATCCTGCGAACGACGCCTGCAGCCGCCGGTGCATCGTAGTTGGTGCCGAGAAATTATATACGATTTTCGCCGTACATGATATATAATTTTATCAACTCAAAAATATAGTGTATGAACATAGTATTATAATGTGTACATACACATTATAATAATACAATAAAAACAGGAATTTATAAAAATCAAGTGCTATAATAAAAATCGTTTTGAATCTGCAGGTAAGAATATACTTGACGGAATCCACTGCACCTATGTTTTGCTCGTATACAACATTTTAAATCATCCGAAGTATATTATTATAGCGTAACGGTGTGCAATAATGATCATTTATACGTATACTTAAACGTAATATAATTATCATTGTGTTTTGATTTCGAATAAGACGTACGATTTAAATCCGCCTCGCAAGTTGCGGTGCAAAGTAGTTTAGTAGTGTCTAAAGTATGGTAGTGACAAAGTGTTTGAACGCGCATGCGCTTTGTTGCAAGCTACACCGGTGTATAATACATGTGTAAAGTTGGCGTAAACGTGCCGTTTATTAAACTACACTAAACTTGTACCAATATTTTGCAACTTTTTGCCACCTGCTGCGCAGCATAAAACAATTTTCAACCTTATATTTTCGTCAAAATCACTATATATCAAAATTAATAGTGGGGGGGGGCATGCAGTCTCACCACATCGTCCTATCAACCTCAAACTTTTTTCATATTATTTTAGCAACTTCCATGAAAAAATTTGTGACCACGTATTTACGCGGGAATCGAGTTTTCAAGTTAAAAAAGTAGAAAATGAGTTCCTAAAATATGAGTAAAGTTTGTTGTCGATATTATGATATGACAATAATACATGGTTTTGACCCTCCCCCTATTTCGATTCAACGGGTTTTGACGGTAGTATTTGATAGCGAATTGTGTTGTGTGGGTATCAAAACGTTTCAAAAAAGAAATTGATATCCAACGGTGCTGCAAGTTGTATACAGTTATTATGACGTGGTGGGGACAACTTCACGAATACTGTTGGAAAGTGGTAGGTAATGGCGGGGAAACGAACGTCGATACCGACTTTTGATCATTTTTATTTCGTAATTTCGGCTCATCGACCATCGCAGCACAGCATCGTGTATACTAACGACCAATATTATATTGTTTACACCTACCCAATGGACTATACAGTCGGCGACGACACTTCCATTATAAACCTATACTGCGTGTCTGACAATAGAATTTTTAATCAACGTTTTACTATATTTTCGTATCGCTTGTAATTATTAATAATGGCAGCGGCATTATATAGGACGTGTACCCGCAGCTATAAAATGTAAGTGGTTTTTTTTCATTTCCAAATTTTTCTCCATAACGATCTGGCCGTCGCGCACCTACCGCAAACCATATGCGATAGGTATACGATTTATTGTTGTCGGTCGAAATTTACACGTCACTCGTAATATTATACACTTTTATTTTATATTGGTAGTGAATGGAAGACGGACTCAATGAACGCTCATGCAGTCGTGTACGTCCGCTGTGCCTGAATATTAATAATAATATGATGTAATTTAAAACGAATCAACATTCAGTGGTCTATATAATATTATATAGTTACGGGTGTACGCTATACAAATATAATTTACTCGTGTGCATGGTCAATGCAAGATGTGCGTGCATGTGTGTACGGTGTGAAACGCATATAATATAATATTATTTAAATCATTATAATGTACGATGCACGTTTAAAAGTAAAACGCTGTTATACCATCCGAGACTGCAAGCTAGACTAGTAAATTAAATACGATATGACCGGTGCATGTGCTGTACATTATAATTGGTATGCATATACAGAGCACTCGAGAACTGAGAAGGTTAAAAATAAAAACATAATGTACATTTTAAAATTTTTACACGCATTGCTGGAAAATAAATGTTCGATCAATCGGCCTCGATAGTAATAATTATAACATGAATATAAATAATAACACTATTTAGGTATTCAATATCGTGTTGTAATAATAATTTAATATATAATAATTTTCTGGATACTCGAGCGATGGACCGGCTAAAGTCACAATTACCATATTTTGTTTATATATATATTATTATTTATTTATGTGCGTCTTATTAAACATTATGTTTAATATAAATACCGAGACGCGCAACGCACACCACTCGAGAACGTATATTACATCGGTCGTTATTCTCTTTAGAAAAATGCTCACGAAATAATAACCTTTTGGAGAAAACGTAGTAATATGAAACACTTGAGAGTTTACGCGAGTGCCTGCGTCGTCGTACTTTCGAGTACTTTCTTATTATACGCGTGTTAAAAGCGATCGACTAGGACGCGGTCAGTGTCTCCGAGGAAAACTGCAACGTGGTGAAGGTCGGCGATTCAAAATACATTTACCCAACGATATGGTGTGTGATGTATGACGAAAACACTCGGTCACAGTAAATAACGCGACTTCATTAGGTCCTATCCCTTCGGCGTGTCCATGTGTCATAACCAGACCCACCCCATTTTCACGTTTTGGGTCTTCGAAATCAATTGTTACCTCTTCATCGGTGCGCGTCGTCGTCGTGGCGAGACAATACATTTTATTGGTGATTTTTTCATCCCTACGGTACCAGTGATGTATATTTCATATATATTTTTAGTTAGAATCAGAGTCGTTAATCGTTTGCTCCAGCACCACGCCACTCCCTTTGGCATGCCAAATCATAACTTTTAGCGCACCTACGACCAACTCATAAACTCCGCAATGATAGAATAATTAAAATAATATTAGTGTCGCTGCGGTAGAATACGTATGTTTTGTGGTAACCTTTTGAATAAAACGTAGTAATATGAGACACTCGAGAGTTTAAGCGAGTGCCGGCGTCGTCGTACTTTCGAGTCATTTCTTATTATACGCGTGTTAAAAGCGACCGACCAGGACGCGGTCAGTGTCTCCGAGGAAAACTGCAACACGATGAAGGCCGGCGATTCGTTCGGAATACATTTACCAAATGATATGGTGTGTGATGTATGACGAAAACACTCGGTCATAATAAACGACGCGACTTCATTAGAGTCCCTTCGGAGTGTCCATGTGTCATAACCGGACCCACCCCCTACCCACCCCATTTTCACGTTTTGGGTCTGAGAGATCAATCGTTACCGCTTCATCAGTGCGCGTCGTCGTCGCGGCAAGACAAATACATTTCGTCGGAGATTTTTTCATCCCTACGGACTTGGAGTGGTACCTATGTATATTTTGAGTTCAGATCAGAGTCATTAATCATTTGCTCCAGGACCACGCCACTCCCTTTGGCATGCCAAATCATAACTTTTAGCGCACCTACGACCAACTTATCAACTCCGCAATGATAGAATAATTAAAATAATATTAGCGCCGCTGCGGTACAATGTATGTTTTGTGGCAAATCCGCGGGGAAAAAACCTGACGAAAATTAATCGTCTTGCACCGACGATCACTATAACCGCGCGTTGGTGGCTTCTGCAGTATAATATAATATTATGAATCCAAACATCATTTAATACCTATATGTATTGAGTAATGGATCGCAGGTTCCCCATTTAGGTTCCCCGACCCCGTAGATGTGAAATGGGGTGTGAGGATTGCAATGTACGCATAAGGCCATAATATTATTACGAACGTACTGAAGAATGACTTAATCTGCATAGAGTGTACGATATTATATAATCACTGCATAGTATTATTATAATAGTTTCCATAAAAAACATATTAAAATAATATTGAACTCGTGAAGATGATCCGATCCGATCGTAACGCTGCGTAGTTCTTCTCCGGTGACAACGAGTCGAAATAATAATAATGTGCGCGAAAAACGACCGTTCGACACGCACGTTGCACCTGCTCCGACAAAATTTCATAATAATAATAGTACGACTGTATTATAATATAATAATATTATAATATACATACGTACTTATAATAGTGCCACCCACCTTTTGTTAGCGTTTACCCATTTTGCTTGCGGAGACTCGTCGACCGGCTTGTACGAACTACGAATTTAATATTAATATAATATATAATAATATAAATGATGTTAGCATTATTCTATTATTTTACACACGTCACACACATATTATATTATTCATACACGTGTATAACCAGTTCCGTACGTTGCGCATTCCGCGCAGTGTAGGTATACGCACTGTTTTAAACCCGGTATACAGAGTGTAACAAAAAGATCTGACAAAAAATAAAAAATTGATGCGACCTAAACGCGCGTATTTCAAAAATTGTGAAAATTATATGGATAGTAAATACAAGAAATGTAATTAAAAAGAAAGAAATGAAGAAAAAACGTAAATGTAACTTAAGAAGTATATATCTAACCTACTCATGTCAAGAAATTCCCAAAAATAATATTTTGGAAAAAAGTATTAAAGTAGGTATTATTATGTTTTAAATTAATTTACTCCAAAAAATATTGATATTTTAAAAAATTCTAAAAAAATAAGCTACTTGACTTACATTGACTCTATTATTATTATTGTTCTTACCATCAAAATTGTCCTTATAATCAGATTTACAAATTGGCAATTTTTAAATTTCCCAAAAAATCTCAAATTTTTAAATTTTTATTTTCAGTTTCAAAAAATGAAAATGAAAAAATGTATACTACAAATATTTTGCAACTGTTTACAAATTATATAATATATAGAAAAAATTGTATTTAAACTTGATTATAAATTATACCAAAAATATTATTGCGTTAGTCAGTTTTTTTCTGTACACACTGTATAATGTATATATATATAACTACAGTGTAATATGTCTATCGAGTGTGGCGAATAAAATGCATTCGTGTGCATACTGCACAGCGTACAGAACTGCATTTTCGTATCAGATATAATAGCATACGAGGTGCGTATAAACCGTAAGTCGTGGGTGTTCTATTTATATAAGTGCCCTAATAATATAGTCTTTTTATGATATTCTCGTATGCGTGGGGAAAACTGTAGTAATTCGTTTTAAGCGGTTTATCGTGTTCATCGTTTATTCGTATTTTTATGCGCAGATATCATTTTTTACTTCGCAGACCGATTTTTAGTGGTTGCGTAAACCTATGGGTAGGTAAGCACATCGTGAATAAAACCGCGTCGTCGTGTAGACAAATACGCAATAATCGTTATATTACCGTGGTATATATTATATGGTAATAGACTGTTACAGATTCGCCGGGCGTACTTATCCTACTACATCTGCATAATATATTGTATCATTATCCGATTCACCCGAGAGCGCCAAATCGCAGTCGGAAAATATTTTGGAAAAAATAAACACTCTTAGAGAGTTGCGTACGACATTCATCGCCGTGACTAAACCACTGTAGTTGTTCACGTCATATTTTATAATATTTCATGTATGATTTAAATTGTGCAAATAATAATAATTGTAAATCGACTTGACCTCCGCCCGAGCATACGCGTCGTCGGAGTCGTGATCACCGAAGTATTGGCGTGAAGTGTTCTGCACCGTCATAAATCGGCATACGTCGAAACCGCATACGAAATGTCGTTTTTTCTATTATAATAGTCACGTAAACAATATTAATTGTAGAGAGAATCGACACAAGTGTGATTGCAAAATTTGAGAGTTTCGAGTTTTTCAGACACGTCGCGATATCTGTGAGGAATATTTTGACAAATACTTTATTTTTCGTCAATGTATAATATGGAATATCCGAAGACCTGCCAAAGCAATATTCTGTAGACATACAATAAGCCCCACGCATATATCTTATTATTATTTATTATACGATTTCGGGTACATCGTCACCTTCTTATAATAATTTATAATTTGTTTTTAGACATTTGAGGATGAAATGCAATATGGTCGACTCGATCGCCTCATGTATCTGTGAATATTTCATCGGTTTGACATAATATTATATTATAACGTCCAATTAAAATCCCCCATTCAACTCTGGTCAACTGTCCCCGTCATTTACCTACTTTTCCATCACTAAAACAGGAGCAGCGTTTAGGGGGGGGGGAACAAAGGAGCCATGGCCCCCCAGACTAATAAACTACCTATGGATAATAATTGACTGTGGGTCTTGTAAGTTGTGCAATCACATTAATCGGTCAATGACTGACTGACGTCTGGCTAAATTGTTGATAATAAAGTATAGAGCTAAGTGGGTAAACAGTTAAAAGTAGAACTTTTGGACCAAAAGGATATTGCCCGTCTCCCCCCCAAAAGACAAATCAAATCCGCTACTGCTATGAAAGCTAACGCTTTACGTCCAATACGTAAAAACTTTATGATTCCTGCAACGGAACAACGTTTTTAAACCCACTTATAAAGTCATACATATTATTTTTTATCCGCCTACAAAAAATAAAAACTTATAATGCGACCATCATTATTTTTTCTCATATTTTCTACAAAATGTAATCCTCCCGTTTTCTGAACTCACTCGTAGGAATATCACGTCATTATAATATTATAGCATGACACCTTGTTATATTTTATTTTCATCTGTTGGATTTTAGAATCCAGCCGAATGTATTTTGTTTATTGTTGGTATCGGTTATGTTGTAATATTGTAATAATGATATCGCAATCAACTATTGAAAAAAATACGACTTGATATATTGTATACAACTATTATAATAATTCAATAGCAATTTATCAATATCCGTTGACGAACAATGTCGTATAAATATTATATAATATTAAATAAACGTTGACATAAGCTTATCGCGTCCATACCATTATTGTAAATTTATAATACACGTCATAGACAAATTTTTTATCGAAATATTATTTTTAACTTACAACACAATTGTATATTATCAGTGTGTATATAATGTGCACGTAGAACCAAACACGGTGTCGGTCAAATTTCACGAGTTTTTGCGTGCGAGTGTAACAATATCACATGCCAACCGCGATCGGAATTCGACCCGATGAGGGAAAATGAGAACATACAGTAATAATAATAATAATAATAATAATGAGAACAATAATGTACTTAATCATACGCGCATACGTCTCGTCCAAATAAGTCGGAAACGTGAACAAGCTCCCGAGGCCATAGCTGCAGCAGCTGGCGCAAGTGCGCGCATAATAATATAATAATAAAATATTATAATAAAAATATTTGGTATACAATAGTTTTACGCCGACTATTGTGTAGCTTATCCGTTCGTCAAATACACGATAGTAATAATAATAATAATAATAACAATAATATATGCACATAGGTATATTATATTAGACTTATTACGTATAGAATCCGCTATAGCCGTCTTGCGTGGTTAGATCGGTCTCAGTCGATAACAGACTTGACGCGCGTAATTCGTTTCGTTTAAATCCTCACGTCCCGTAGCACACACACAAGCACACACACACACACACACAACACACACACACACACACACACACACACACACACACACCACACACACACACACACACACACACACACCACACACACACACACACACACACACACACACACGAGATATAATTTATATTAAACGTAAATCCAAATCTGACTGCGACGACGACGAAGATAATAATAATGGGTACAAAAATATAATGTTATAATATTCCAAATGTAATGAGACCATGTGATATTAAGGACACGTAATATATTTATTTTTTTTATTAATCTTAATCTCTACGAGGACCGACAAATCTCGCCCCTACAGAGCACGCTGATCTCTATATAATATATACCTAATGCTATAATCGTAACGTGTATAATAATATTACGTACTTACACGCGACAATATAATAATATTTGTGTATGCAGGTCATTATTATAATGTGGATTATTATTGTGTGGAGCGGCGGCACTGCGCACCGGACGTACTTTTTATATTTTTGATTACAAACATAAATTTCCGAAATTCCGAAATTCACGCGTTCCCGCCGGCATTAGACTAGTTGCGACGAAACGTGCTCGGCGATGACCTAATCCACGACGACATCTCACAAGTATAAACGCATTATTACATTATATATTGTACCATTATTACTTACACAGAGTAATGTACTATAATATTATTTCGTTTGGACCCTCCGACGGTCTTCCCAAAATCGTTATAATTATTACTATCGTAACAGGTCGATATTAAAGCTTCGGCACAACTGGGTTAAAATTACGTATAGGTATGCAACTATTTGCAAACCAAATATGCCAATATGGTAATATACCAATATAGTAATATAGTATAGTATGTCTCGACTTCGAAATATTTGAACTATGCATTTCAAAAGTGTTGTGGGTGACACCGGTAACAAATACCTGAGGGTATATTTGCAGGTATATGACGTGGTACTTTAGTCCTAAACAAAATATTAGTCAACCATACAGAGAATTTACGATACAGACCACACATTCAAAGGTAACGCCCTGTATGCGAGACGTCTTCGTGGATCCAACAAATTTTTATCTCGTTATGATCTACTTTTAAATTTTTATATCGATATTTTTGTATTCGGGTGAGTTTGCAAAAATTGCGTTTGGGAGAATGGTTTTTAAACATTGTTACCTACCTGTGTTTTCGGTCTTATGAATAATGTATTTTCCATTTTGTCGTTGGGACTGAATACCACTGCTATGATTAAAAATGCATTGCTATTATTTTACCAACAATTTAAAAATCTTATTATTCATTTTTTTCGAAATTTTCTCGACTCAATATAATATAACACACTTTGTTCGTAAATATCTTCCATGTCAAATAGAACTTTCCGATGAACATTGCGAATATATTTTATTCATATCATTTAATTTCGTGTTATTTTCTATATTTTGAATTTATCGTCACACTACATGAATGTATTATTTGATATTCGGGTGTGATGAGTTCGTATTTGGTATATGCACAATTGCACATGATAATAGTCCATTAAGTATGACAACAATAATAATATAAAGACTCCAGGTTTCCAATGGTGTAGGTGGTCAGGACGGTTGAAAAACTACAAACAGATAAGTTTTGAACTATGACACAGCTTTATTGAAATGTTCGTATCAATTATTTATCTACAAAATTTGATTTAATGTGTAACGTTATGTCGAAGACGGTCCAGCAAAAGTTTTCGCCACCGTTGCCCGTTGGCCCGACCGGCGGCGGCCAGACCGTTACAGATGTTGCGAGAATAACAGTCGAAACCAAAACCGAAATTTGTTGGATTAACATCAACTGTCGGCTGAACGATTCACTGATCAATTTTACAATTTGATAAACCTATAAACATTTGTAAATATAATATTGCCGCGGTTACGAAATAAAACAACCTCCCGGCGTGATAACGCACTCTGTATCATACTTATATTTCATAAGAAATATTGCAAGTAAAACTGTCGCCCAAACACGTTGCTTTTCTTATAGGTATATAACAATATGCAACACGCTCACAAAAAATCAGTCCTAGCGCACTCGAATGTCCAAATATGGTACCTATTTTATTATATTATATACCGAGCGAGCCATATTATATAATACCGCCGTGACCGATATATTAAGCGCACCGAAAATGTATCAATGCCAGATGAAAAATTGTGAACGATTTTCGTCAAGCGACAGAATGTTTTTTTTTCTTTGTAATCACGGTTTCTAATATTATACACTCTGTGCTTAATATTTTAGATAACTGGCGACGAAAAAAATACCCAAACGTCGAGCGATGTTATCGTCGCCTATATTATATTATTATAGTTACGATATTTCATTTTTTTTTTCCGATTATCTTTTTACCGGAGAGCAATTTAATTTCGACGGAAGACGTCGCTCGTTATGTAGAGATCAACTCGGAGATTCCGAATAGGTCGCGCTCGCTGTGCAGCTGCCGGTCGGATTCACATATTATAATATAATATTATTCACCGGCTGTATAGGTAAGTATGTCTATATAGGAATGCAACAACAACAATCAAAACGTAAATACAGCGTGCACGAACAAAATATTATAATTTTAAAACACACACAACCCGACGGTGGCCGGGCACATCCGCGGCGGTTCGTCGTAATAATATTATTAGGTACTATCATCGTCATGAGTGTTTTTTTTTTTTTTTAGGTTTTGCAACGTTAATACAATAAAATATTATTATCATATTATTACGGGACAGAGCGAAGTGGGGTATACTACCTATACCGGGTATCTCACATGGACATGGTAGACGTGGTAACGAGACACACAACGCCGCCATCACTATATAATAATAATAAAACGCTCGTGCGGTAGTGCACTATGAAAATTGCAATTTTCGAGTATAAAATATGTATATTATCGTAGCGATGCGACGATATTATTATTATATATACCGTACCATATATCCGTCCACGACACAAAATCCGTTGTTGTCGGCTCGACGTACAATATTATTATTATAAATTATTTCGATTTGGCGGTTTGATAATAATAATATTATTATTAGGTAGGTATACTGCAAGACGTATAAAATATCATTGTAATTTATTATGTCCATTGCAACGCGGCTGAAAACGCGTAAACGTATACATAATATATAATACTATTACACAACGCTGTACATATATATAATATAAAATGATATGCTACCAGCTGGAGATTTTTTTTTTATTTCAATATTATCGTATGTTGTTTTCAAAACGCGCACACGTAGGGTTTTTTTTTTTTTTATTAATTGCGGCCACTTGCGATGACGTTCCGGACGATGTGTCGCGTACACGCGGAAAATAATAAAACAGCAATTGTCCTAAAACGCAATACGAGTCACAATATCTAACACGCCAATACTATTATAATATTACATACGTTGCAAACTAGCAAACGCGCATTTACGATATCAAATGTGAATGTGTGTGCAATGTACGACCGTCGACCATATCATATTGGTATACAAAATGCTTGGATTTCGTGCCGAAACACCTATTCAAACACACGTCAGTGCGCTACAAGAGAAAAACAATATTTCAATTTTCCTATAATCGCGCGCGTACATTACGACATTACCACTGCTGTGTGCGTTTCTACGTCGTCGCAATCGTGCGAATGTGTCGCGGATCGCTCTATATAGGCGCGATATTATAGTTTCCATCGTGTTACCTTTACCTACCCACGCCCAAGCAGAACGTGGTTTTTGGCGTCGTATTATGTTGCACGCGAAAGAGGTACGGCGAAAAAAGCGTAAAGGTCCGCCGCACACGATTTAATATATTATTATTATTTTATTATATATAGTTTGATAATAGTGTGCGCTCAGTGCACGATGTGTGAGACCCGAGACAATAATTACAATAAGCATACCAAGGCCGAGAGCGAGCGATTTGAAACGAGCGGTGCTCTCGCGATTATGTTTACTCCGTTTGGCGATGAGTATTTACATTTTGTCTCGACCCGAAAACGTTTCACGACGACAAAAGGCCACCAGCACAATGTATAGTATTATATTATATTATATTATTGAGGTCGAACACACGACTGCGGCGGTCGTTTGACTAGGCAAGACTACCGCCGTCGTCTCGATAAGGGTTTCTACCCGTACAATAGTCAATGAGGAGCTGCAGCCCCGCCGAAATCGGTTGTACAAAACGAGCCGCCGGGCCAGGTGCCTGTACGACGGGGCAGGTACTCGTACGCACACATGGACTATATAAATACGTGTGTGTGCTATGTACGTATTATATAAGGATAAATAATCACCTAATACACGCGCGTACAAAAGAAACCCGACTGCGGAGACGGAGTACGCACACACACGCGGAGGTAACTGCAGCGTATTGTACCTGTGTGGCTATATACTTTAGGCGTATAACCATGCACTAAAAGAGAGACGCAGACGGATGGGGATCGAGAGCCAGTGAGAGAGAGAGAGTGAGTGGGTGAGAGTGAGTGACGGAGACGAAGGACTGAAGGAAAAAAAGAGACGCGATAAGCCGCCGCGTCGAGATTTCGGATAATCGGTAGGTATACCAGGTGTGCGGCTACAGGTATATACCGTGTACGAGCACGAAGAAGGTATACGTGGGGGGGGGGGGGGTGAAGGAATAAAGAATCGTGAACGGCCCCGAAGAAAGAATGAAAAAAAAACCGTGAGCCCTCCCATCTGCGTGTAATAATATATATAGGTTTTTTTTTTTTTTGTCATTGTGGTGGCTTCGACATCATACATGTATATACCGGCAGCTATATAATATAACCTAATGCCGTTTTCTGTAGGTACCTATCTACCTATATATGACCGTCTGTGTACCTGTCCGTAACCGTTCGGAAGATTTCGTCGGCGGCGCGTAAGATTTTTTTTTTTCTCTCTTACCATTTTTATTGTGTATTATTTGCTCCGTCGCCGTCTATGTGCGCAGCTCTCCGTCGTCGCCGCCGTCACTCGTCTGCGAGTTTTCTCTCAAACACACAACGCAATTACATTTAAGAGACTATAAAACGTGTGCCTATACATTGTAATAATATATCAGACGAGACACAGAGCACGCTACTCCGGGGGAGTAGGTACCCTGGCGGCCTTACCCGCTGTGTACAAAATATAATAATAATATAACCTATTATTATAAATTTTATGATGCCGGGTGCACACTGCGCGGCGTCTGTGTTTGTGTTTTGAAAAACAATTTCAGATCGCCCGAGTTGGGAAAAGTTTTGCGTGTTTACGACGTTTTTGTTTCATTGTCCCGTGGCCATATTATATTGTGTGGACCCGGCGCAATATTGTCTTATTAGAGACAAGAGAAGAAGAGAACGGAAGAAAAACCGTTCTACCGCTGTTGCACGTCGTCGTCGTAACGATCAAATAATAATTACGACGAACGTCTCTCTCTCTCTCTCTCTAGCCGCTGCTCATCCTCCGAACTTTCACGTGGCGGCGGAGATGCGGTTCATAACGTCACAGCCACGTGTCAAGGAGAACCGCCGCGTCGAAACCATAAATGTGCGATAACCGTGGTAGATACAGGATGGGTTACCATTGATACCGCTCGCGGATTGATGATAGATCGCGATGTAATAATAGAGTACGTCTGCCGATGGCCAATGAACGCCACTGGGAAAACAGTACAATGCGGCCGTGACAAAAATAT
Organism: Sitobion miscanthi; assembly: GCA_008086715.1. NCBI lineage: Eukaryota > Metazoa > Arthropoda > Insecta > Hemiptera > Aphididae > Sitobion > Sitobion miscanthi. Next base: position 2,935,641 of record CM017798.1, read on the forward strand.
GATCGGGCGCGCAGTAAATTATTTAATAGATAGGTAATACATGTTAAAAAATAATAATCGTATATTTAAATAAAAAAACGTCAGGTATATAATAAATTATTGTATTGTCTTAACGTATAATTCGTATTTTATTTATGATAATAATATATATATACTGTATGGGATCGACGAAAAAACAATGAACATATCATATTATTTTATATAGTTCATCAAAATTACAAGAGAAAAAAAAACATAGGTACAATGCTTAATATTAAATATATTTTTACGACAAATAAATTATATTCCTTATTATATATTGTATATACATGTAACAACGATAATACTAAAAAAAATGGAAATATTACAATAATTATAATCATAGGTTCGTATTCATTCGATTTTCATAACATAACATAAATATGATATAATAATAGGTAGTGACAATGCGTAAATAATAATAATATAATACATTATAGTGTACGACGACGGAGTTTTGGCGCACGCAGTGGACACAATGGATATAATATTTTATAGCTTTATGCGTTTAAATAAAAATTTATTTATTAAACTGCAATTTATTGTAATAATTATAATAATAAAGTTTGATTTGGTATTTCAGCGACGCGTCTTGCGAGCGCCCACATAATATCGTCACCGTCCACCGTCGTCGCTATATATTATAATATTGTATTATATTATTATAGTAGTCGTTAGCATTAAACAATATTACGGAATAATCGTAACTTCTTCTTTTTTTTTTATTGTTTTTAACATTTTTATCTTACATAGGTAATTTCAAAAAAAAAAAAATAATAATAAAAAATAGGTTTTTCTTTGTCGCCATCGAGCAAAAAACAAACCGCATCATCACAGCCATATTTTGAGGGGGAAATATAATATGTCTATACGTAACTTATACTTACACATAACTCGTTTACGGCGTGATATAGTAATAATAATGATACATATATATAGGTACATCACGCCGTCGTACCTAAAATGTAATATATTTTATATATATATATATACATCAGCTATTACAATAATGTACAAGAGGAACAACATTGGGCATGACGCGAGTCTCCGTAACGAATGAGATCTCACGGCCGGTTTTTTCCGTTTCGTTTTGGTTTTCGAAAAATTAGGAAAAACATTACGTTTTTTTCTCGAAAAAAAAAACGAGCCTATACACGTGACCGGTCGGAGTTTTTACCGAAAAAAGGTACTTTTTTTTTTTTGTTCACTACCTATGCGCGGCGGACGATTTGAAAAGGTCGTTCTACCTATGGTTGGCCATAGATTTTGGTCGCGCGAGTCCAGCTGGAGAGTTGTCGGAAAAATCGTCCGTTTCGGGTCACCGCGGTTGCGTCACACGCCGAGCACGCAATTAAAATTAACAACAAAATAACCATATTACATCAATAACAATAAAACAACAACAACAGAAATCGCAGAAGAGTAACGAAACGCGCCGTCATGAAATAAAAACGAAACAACGGTACAACATGAGAGATTAACATTACGGTGTACTACAGGTGTCGGAAGGATAACAACAACGAACTCGAATCGAGTACTACCCTCAGACGTCAGTGCCGGGCGTGGTGGGCGATGTCCTGTTGGCGAACCTCTGCAGGGACGGCGTGGTGGGCAACACCGGTACGCCCCTCTGCCACACGCGCAGGGTCTTGACCGACGGTTGCTGAGACGGGTCGTGTTGTTGTTGGACGTATTCCTGTTGATGGTGCTGCTGCTGCTGCTGGAGATGGTTGTTGTAGAACTGATGATGTTGTGAGGGTTGTTGTTGTTGATGGTGGTATTGTTGTTGTTGTTGTTGTTGAGGGTGCTGCTGCGGATGATGGCCGTACTGAGACACGTTGGTCGAAGACTGGTTGAGGTGATGGCCGGTAGGTATGATCGGCAGACCGTAGTCGGCCGGGTAATCGCTGTTGACGCTCCCGCCGCCGACGGCTTGTTGTTGTTGTTGATGGCCGTAATGACCGCCGCCGTAGTGCAACTGCTGTTGGCTGTTGTACGAGAACACTTCGTCGGATCCGGTGCCCACGCTGTACGCGTCGCCCGCACTTCCGGTGCCGATGATCGGCGTCCGATCGTCGTAGGGTCGCACGTTTCCGCCAGTGGACGCGGTCCTGCCGCCGCTGTAATATGACGGTGGAGGTTTTGCGGTCGAAGACATCGGCGAATCGCACATCTCCAGTCGGGAAGCGTCGTGGTCGTGTATCAGGTCCAGTCCGGACACGTGATACGATCCCGTGGGCGTGCACACAGATCCCAGCCCGGGTTCCAGGTCTGGGTCGTAGTTCCGCTCGATCACGGATGATATGTCCAGCGCCGGGTTGGTCTTTCCGCCCCCGGTCAACATACCGCCGTTTCCGTATCCTACCCCGCCGCGTCCCAATGTCGCTCCGCCACCGTGCAGGGCCATCGAACCGGTGCTGGGTTTGCCGCTACCGCCGCCGCCGCGATTTCCGGCCACTTCCGTGGGCTTGGTGTCGGCCGGATATCCGGACCGCCGGATGCGCATCACGGTCAACGCGATCAAAACCAATATGAAAACGATGAGCGCGGCCATAGCGGCGGCCACGCCGTTCACGTGCGCCGAACCGAACGTCGACATTATGACGGACGGCCGGTCGGTCACGTAAACGGTGAAGTTGGCCTCGGAGTTGCCGGCCCGATTCTCGGCCAGACACGAGTACTGGCCCGCGTCCTCTCGCCGCACGTCCGTCAGCGTCATCTCACTCCGGCGGCCACCGTCCTCCTCGTCGACGCCGTCCACGACGAACATGCGCGGGTTGGCGGACGCGGCGCCCGGATATCCGACAGCTGGCGTACCGGCGCCCTGCAACCGGCGGCCGTTCAGGTACCAAGCGATGTGTGCCATCGAACCCGGCTCGACCCGGCACCGGACCGTCACGTTGTGGCCCTCGGTCACCTCCACGTACCGGGATTCGGCGCGCACGTCCGGCCGGCAGTCGAAGTCCTCCACGTCCAGCTCGGTGAGCGGCTTGCCGGACAGCCTGTCGGGGCCGCCCGAGCACAGGGCCGGTTGGCTGTACGGCACGTTGTTGCCGGCCAGCCACAGCTTCATGGGCCGGAGGTGACAGTCGCACACCCAAGGGTTGTCGTGCAGCTCGACGGACCGGAGCTTGTTGAGCGACTCGAGCACGGTGGCCGACAGCTCGGTCAGCCGGTTGTTGTTGATGCGGAGCGTTTCCAGCCGGACGACGCCGCTGAACGCGAGACCGGCCACCGACGTGAGCCCGCAGTGGGACGCGTCCACCTTGACGACGGACGGACAGCCGGAGAAGGCGTGCGCTTCGATCTTCTGTATGGGGTTGCCGGCCACGGACAGGTCGCGCAGGTACGGCACGTCCCGGAACACGTACGACGGCACGGACGTGAGCATGTTGTTGGACAGGTCCAGCTCGATCAGGTTGGTCAGACCGCGAAACGCGCTCTCGTCGATCTGCCCGATGCGGCAGTTGCGTAGGTACGCTTTCTGCAGGTTGGCCAGGCCCGCCTTGTAGAACGTCTCGTTGGGCAGGATCTGCAGATTGTTTCCGGACAGGTCCAACACTTGGGTGTCCGCGTCCACGCCCGTCGGCACGGTGATCAGCGCGCGGTCGGCGCACTCGACCGTCCGCCGGCCGCCTTTCCACTTGCACGAGCACACGGCCGGGCAGCCCTCGAACGACCGGACCGCGGACGGCACCACCAGCGCCAGCAACGCCGCCGCGGCCAAGAACCGCGCACTGCGACCGCCGCTAAACCGCCACATTTTCACGATCGCGACTAACCCGCGCGGACGAGAAATTTAAGAATAATGTAATATCAAAAATATTATTCGCGGCGCACGCTTTTCAATATCGCCAAGTCCGGATTCCGGGCACCGTTATTACACTGTGACGACGGCGACATGTCGATATTGCGCACGAAAAACCCGAACAAGTCGTACGAATTATGATATAGCGATTTACTGTTTCACTAGCGCACTGTAAGTATCGTAAATGGATCACGCTCGTTGTCGACGCGAACAAGACATCTTCACGACGGATCACACTCGCGAGCGCACAGACGCAACACACACACACACAATAATATTTTCGAGCGCGGAACGACACGAACCGGTAACGAAAACTGACTGAGCGGTCGGCGGTACTGGCCGGCGCTCGCGTCGCCGCCGAACGTTTCCCCCCACTCGAGTCGTCCGACCGCAACAGGAACTCACCGGTTGTGTGCCCTACCTGACGACCGCATTCCCGTCGGTCCGTGACGTCGTCGTATATTATACACACGCACACGCACGAGCGCGCTACACGCCATCTCCTCTTTTCGTACACCGTTCTGGCGTGCGTGTGCGTGTGTAGTCGTCCGAGTCACACACACACACACACACTATCGCGGCGGCGGCGGTGGGGACCAGGTAAAACGTATAGAGAGGTACGCGACTGACAACAATGGACGATGACGACGACGATAATGGTGATGACGATGACGACCGGCCGGTGATGGTGATGATGGTGGGGACGGTACACTGCCGCCTACTCGAATGGTGCGCGCGTATACACATCCGTTGAAGAAAACGAAGCCATCTCCTCGCGTTATTGTTATCGTTGTATTATCGTTTTTAAAACGTTATATTACTATTCGCCGGACTCCGTTCTGTATTCCCACCGTATAGCACCTACCATTATTAACGCTTGAAATGTCGTATTCGTTTTTCGACATATTTTGTCATTTCCAGGTGTATAGGTTAGGTATACTGTTCGGGGGCGACGCCGTCCGATTTGTACGCGGTTTCGGGATATTCGCCGCCGCCGCCGCCGCCGTATATCACGCGCGCACAACAATACCACACAGCGACGCTAAACGCCAATCATTATTATCGTATGACTGCTCATAAAATAATGTACAATATAATATTTTTATATTTTATACCATCGACGACAATCGCTTTTGTTTCGGTGTGTGTGTGTCGGTCTGTGAGTGTGTGTGTGTTGGTGTGTGTGTGTGTGTCGGTGTGTGAGTGTCGGTGTGTGAGTGTCGGTGTGTGTGTGTTGGTGTGTGAGTGTGAGTCGGTGTGTGTGTGAGTCGGTGTGTGTGTGTGTATGTCGGTGTGTGATGGCCTGTAGATAGTACACACCGCAACTTGCACATGTCGAAGATAAACGACGATGAGCGTTTTTAACGGTTTTTTTTTTTCTTCATTCTTTTTAACCGTCTCCACCACCACCCCGCCGACGACTTCCACCCTTCTGCCGTTCGACCAATGTGCAGACAATGGGGAGAAAAAAAAAGCGCACACTAATAATATATTATTATAATTTTGAGAAATTGCGAACGCCTGGAGGCTAAAATTTTTCTCGCCGTGGTGTACGCCGGTGATGTGCTTCCGGTGCGAGATCGGCCTGAAACGTTTTGATTCTTTCGAATAGATAGGTACCTATTACCTAGTACTTGTCTATTTATTTTTATTTTTTAGCCATTTTAAGCCGTTTGCAAATAATATTATAATAGAACGACACTATAGTTTTAGTTTTTATCTTTTAAACGTGTGCATGATATTATACGCAAGTACCTACCATTTGGACAAACCTTAAAAGATTTTACATTTTTCTATCAGCTTATAGTATTCTGTTCTTTTGTTTTGAAATGACGAAATCCAATAAAATATTGTACACAAAAAGTCGATCACACCGTAACGTATGAATTCTCGTATGTATGGGCACATGTGTTTTGGCGTGTCCGTTGGCAACTATATTATATTTTATTTAGCATTGATTTTTAATATTATTGTAACAATGTAATGCTATTCGCACTAATCTACATTACACTGCTTTGTCACTCGTCAAAAAAAGGTAAATGTCCTTATTTTGATGGACATTATAAAAAAAACTAATGCATAGGTACCTGCAGTGTCTATATTATTATGCTATACAATGTCAAATAGGCATAATGATAATAATTACGACCATAACAGTAGCATAGAAATATTACGATGAGTCAATGAGTCATATGGTCCTATATCTGTGTAGCTATTTACGACAATTCGATTGATAATTATGTCATAATATACGTATTTCCGATTTATAGTACGTATTTCATAACCACTCGATTTTATATGACTAATGATCACCTAGTAACAATATTATTATCGTCGCGTGGTTGACAGTTTACTTCCGAAATTCCACTCGTCGTCGTTAATGTGTTTTAAATTACCGTTTATGACTAATTCCCGTGGCGCACATGCGTGATACGGCGACACGTCATAACGATCACATAGAATTAATGTCCGTTTTTAAAATACCGTTCTGGTGGTGACACGATGAAATTAAAATGATATAATAATAATATGGTAGTCATTATTAACGCGAAATCGGACCCCGGAGACCATTACCGAAAATGCATATTAGTAGATGTAAAACGCTGTAAAATACTGCGCCGTCTGGCGTCTACCTACTGTTCAATTTCGACACTTTTTTTGTTGACTTCCGCTTATTTTCACACTTTTAAATCCGGTTTCTTATTGTCTTGTAACGGTCAAAAAAAGGTCGTTAAAAAAACCACCAAGAAATAATAAACGTTTGATAATATAACGGTAATGGTATATAGGTACATGACGTAGGTATTTACTGCATAGGAATATTTTTTTTATTTATATTATTATATTCATTTCAGCTTTTAGTACTAAACCATTACAGCTCGACGGTTAAATAAAATGTACGTTATATAGTCATATATATCACATGAAAATAGTAATACTATATTGATGCATTATTAATAATTTATTATAATAGATCAGCCTGGCGTCCGGAGAAGGAGACACAAATTTGAGGGTTAAGACTTGGGTTACAAGTTCTGATTTTGCGGTTACTAATTGTTACGGATTGGTTGCTATAATTTGTAGTATGGTTTGACTTCGAAATTATGAATTCGGGGTGCCAGGCCGACGTACCTCTTTATTATTATTATTCTCATTGTATTATCGAAAAAAAAACTGAACGTTTGGAAATTTAATAATATAATGATATTGTATATTGTTATATACAAAACGGTGACGTTTTCGCGCTATTTTCCGCGTCTTTTCTATAATGCGCCAATTATCAAATTATATATGCTCACGTTCATAATGTTTTTCGGCGCGAAATAATCACGAGTTATGGGGGGGCGAGACATGATTTAAAATTTTTTAAAACGCAGCCGGCGAATTCACTCGCATATATAATATACCGGTTGGGTTAGTTAATGAGTTATAAGTATTTAAAGTTTAGATGAGCGGAGTGGACAGGTGTGGGGTTACCCCGCGAAATGTTCGTCCACTTCACCGCTCATCAAAACTTGGAATATTTATAACTCATAAACTATACTCACCCCAAATTCGATTTTCGTGTACCGAAATACTAAGAAAAATATTTGATTGGAATATAAAATTAAAACCCTAAGTTGTCATTCAAAATAGTAAAAAACTTAAAAAATTATAAGGATAAAAAATATAATTTTTTAATAAAAACGTTGTTTTATAAGCGACTTGAAACTGTGTAAAAAATATTTTCAAAAAAATCTACACTTTTTGAAATAGTGAGTGCTGTTTGATAAAAGAATCACCCGGTATATAGGTATCTATAAATATATATTATGCTCGCATAAACTAACGGTAAAATATTTAAAAAGTTGTAACACATTTTATATAAATATATTTTGTACCGGGGTTGATATTATTATACCTATATACAATCAAAACACGGAAAGAGAGAGCACGTCTTGTTCGCGAGCGAATCGACTGAATTTATCGTCGTGTATTATAATATTATGCTTTCGAAAACTCCAAAGACTTAGACGCCATTGTTTACGTGGAATAAACACCGAATATTATTTTCTACGTTCCACTAAACAACATTATGTAATAATATTACCTATATATATATATAGGTACCTGATGCCTGAATAACGAGCAAAACTTTTTAAATAAAAATTTTATTGGTCATATTGAAATATATGACGATGATCGCATTAAAAGTGCGTTTAAAACTGAAGGGAGTCTCACTGCAGTGTTGGCAGTCCACGTTCACATCCAACACTTACCGGGTTGGACCATACCTCTCATCCTGGAGGTACATTCGTAAACTTTAACGCGGGCAAATGTCATAGTCGATTAAAACTATATCTGAATATTATCGTTATAAATAAGTGAGTGAAAATGAGTAGGTATAGTTCAACATTGAAAATGTTTACACGGATCAATACTCGACTGTTGATCGCGGAGGACACGTCTTGCAGACCTGCGGTTTAACAAAACGCGAAACAATGGTTTGATTTCGTAGAGTTCAGGTAAACCAAAAAGTGTATGCCGAGTTCTCCTAAGCCATAAGTATATATGTATTATTTTCAAAAAATATCGAATAGAAAAAAAAAACCGTCGACTTATTATCGGACAGACGCACACAGAAACACACCCTTCGGCCGTATTCGTTCGACGGTGCCATCGCTACATCGTCGCCGCTTGTATACTTTCCGTTCAGCTTATATTATATATTTTGAGTAATATGTCCTACACATATATATATATTGAGATATTTTATCGAATACAAACGAAATGTAGTAATATATTATCTCATTGACACGGTAAGAGTTTTAAAAAAAAAGCCACATAATAATGAGACGCATAAATCTAAAATCTTATCAATGGATCTACCTGTATATATATAAGAGCGTCGCTCGGGTATATAATATATATATATAGGTACAGATGCATCACGAAATGGGTGTTAGTTATAGGGGTTGGTGTGCTCGCCCACTTCGCTTTATACCCCACGCACATAAAAGGTGTAAAGGGAAATCGTGTTTTTGGGATATTTCAACCGTATAATTTAATGTTTCCTGTCGGACGGTTCATTAAGTAAAATGTAGCTTCCCATGAAACTGAAAAATGATTAAAAACGATACGTTGCAGGGCTTGTGTAGAAAGATGTATTTTTTTTTCAATAACTTTAAGTAGTCTGATAGATAATACTTAGCGATAATCTCGTACGTATTGCGTGTACAACGTATGCGTATATAGGTGCCTATATACGTGTAATATCTGATTATATAGTAACTATTTATTGCTTTTTGCGTTGTACAGTTTAAAACTCGTATGCGTTTTAATACATTATTGTATGATATTATTATGATACACATGATACATTGTACATTATTATTGTACTTATTGTATTTGTTCGTATAGCGATCGGTGTACAATGAATTATTCACATTTCATCAAATGTCACAGTATAGGTTCGATCAAAAAAAAAGTAGTACGCCTTTGTATTCATAATCGGAGAACGCACTATGATATTATACGCGCACCGGTTTCTTAATGTCAAAGATTTCTGATGGCGATCAATCAAAAATGTATAAATGTATGTAGGTATCGTCACTAGGATTATAATCAATGAAAAGGGTTATGGTCCTTATTGAAAAATGTATTTTGAAATTCCGTATAAATGCGTTACGACTAGGTATACAATGAGTATATTATGACCATATAAATATAACATAACCGTATTTAGTGTCGGGTATAGTATGTAACGAAATTTCTACAGCATAAGTAGCGTGAAATAGTTTTTTAAAAGTTATTGTTATTTGAAAAGTACCTAAACGTAATTTTAATTATTTCATTGGTAACTATTTCGAAGAAAAATATTATATAATAACGATCATAAATATTCGGCCCCAAAGTGTGGAGAAGTTCAATTATTATTATTATTATAGAAATTATAAATAATAATAGTATGAATGGATAATAATATAGGAAACACGTCCCGTCGTAACTACAGAGCCACGTGAAGGAATCAATACTATATCGATATGATAATATTATTATTGGCCATTATAAGTTAGTTAGAGAAATGTTTTTGATATACTTTAATTTTGTTTCCACATTAATAAAATTAACATAAATTAAAGAAACCGAATTTTTGCCTTAGATAATAAAATAATCATGTAAAAGTTCAAACTTCAAAGGATGATACCCTATAGGTGGTTAGGTTAATACGAGACCCTTGAAATAATGATAAACTAAAACAAAATATATAACATTAAACAACGAATAAATTAGTATAATATACCGTGTTTTATATTAAAATATAGTAGTAAGAATAATAGATATTTAAATTTTATATGGCGTATATATTTTTATTGATGTATTTTCAAACGAATATTTTAATATTATTAACTCGAGGCATTTTTACACTGATTATACTAATTATTAGCAATGATTTTTTTTTAACGTGGTGCAGTTATTATTTTTTAATGATGCATTAAATATTATGAATGAGTTGCGTAATATAAACATTAAAATATAAATAAATAGGTTCTTTATTTTCGTTTCTCATTATTTGGCGTTTGAAAACCTTGGACTAAAACTTTTATTAAAAAACTTATTGTTTCAATCTAAATTATAAGCGACACTGTGTACGCCGTTTCTTTTCCGTCCGAGTCAATTAAAAAGATTACTTGACGGATTTCGGTTTGTTGCGAATAAAAATATATTCCGCCGCAGAAACGACGCCGCAAATAGCGTTTTGACGGTTTCGACTTTCGAATAATAATTGCGATGACATTATAACTTGTAGCATAATAATAGAGAGGTATATTGTTGCACAGTATAATAATTTAATAACGACGATGGCAATTTTCCATTGTGCCCCGTGCACAAACGGGATGATAATTTATACAAAAGTAAAAAATAGACATAAAAAATGTTTTATGAAACCGTACACCCGTCTGTTCGCGGGAACGGTGTCCGGGCGGCGGAGTGTCTGCGCACAGGAAAGTAATTAGAAAAGTTTCAAAATCCTCTCGAAAAAAAAAAAACCGTATGCTATTTTCGCGTGACACATTTGTAGTAAACAATCAACCACCGCGCTGGATGGACATGCGTGAAGCCTTCTAATAAATAAAAATATATAGACAATACATATACATAATATGATGCGAATGGATATACCAGGGCAGTAATGTGTATAATGTGTAGCCGGTAAGTATACTTATGACTATGGTCTATAGCTCGTAAGTAAATAATATGCAATAGGCTAATATAGATATATAGACAAACTACATTGGAGTGTTCTGCGAACGAGTAATTTCGTTTTATCTATTTAAGTATAATACGCATGTATATATGTAGTTGACCCTTACGTTTTTCGTTTAACGTTTTTGAAAATATTTCTTTCACATGATTTTTAGTCGTCACCATTTTTTGAGTTTTTTACCCTTTTGAATGGCAAAAGACAATTTTGATTTCCGATTCCCGAGCACAATATTATTCCCAGTTTTTAGATCTATTAAAATCAAATTGAATAGTTTTAACTCAAACGTTAATATTTTTTGAAATAACGATAGTATCTCGCGTCTAACGGTTCATCCGGTATATCGTGTAATATATGGCCAGACGAAATTAATAGCACGCGAAAAGCCATAAAAGATCTCCCCCCCCCCTGCAGTGGCAGTCATCGTTTGCAGAAATTTGTCTACGTGCAGTGCGCACATTTCATGGGCGACCCTCGACGATGACCTATATATAGTCTACCTGAGCCTATTTATTTTTTCTTTGTCTGTCTGTTTTATTCGTATAGGTAATAATGGCGTATAATATAATATTTATTTATTATTAAAGGGTTGGATCAAAAGGATTTTACATTTTAACACCGAAACTATGAACGTTCATATGATTCTTACAAAATTATATACGTCCGGTCAATTATTGTTAGGACGTGCAATATAATATGTCATACAATAAGTTTGTGTGTGGGGCCTGTTGTGATTGGCTTCAGTCACTAATGTGTTCTGAGGTCAAGCATCGGCCAGTGTCACGAGCTCCCGGATGGGCGATCATCAGTCGGGTTTTTAGTGACAAATCCTCGCTACATATACACGTGTTCCAAACCGTATACTCCCATCACACCAATAACCGACTATAGATAACCTTTGTGTCAAATACGCCAGTTTCAAAGCCTTTAATCGAACAAAAAAAAAATAAAAAAAATTTGTACACACAATAATAATATACAATAACGATAAATAATAAAGTTAGATTTTCCTCTTTTTAGGCATTTCATAATCTCGGACGAATTTTAATTATTTTTTTGCATCCTTAATTTTTAACGCAGAAAATAAGACGAAGGTTATAGGAATGACCGGCATAATTATTTGCTTTCAAAGTAGGTACCCACTATATATATATACCTATATAAATTATAAGCATAATAGAGATCGAGGAAGTTTCGCATATTTAAATAATTTGTCTATAAAATATAGTATAATACTATATACTATAGGTATATTACATATATACTATTGCGTCACTCGTCCCTCATAGGACCCTCGAGTCCTGTCAGTAATCAGCAGTACACACAATATAATATGGGACATTGGTACACGTAATATATCATACACCGAATACGGTTGTCGCGGTATACCACCGTACGATGGTACCAATACCTACGTGACGTAAACCTTGCGGTTCGCCGTCGGAATTATTATCAGTCTGGTTGATTGAATATCGTCTCTGTTTATGTATTGTAGGCACATATTATTATTATACGTGTACACACCGAATGGGCCGGTATGGGAGGTAGCCATTCGGTCGACTAATTTTCTCCGTACACGTAGTTACGGTTCGACGACGATCGAAATGGAAATAAAAAAATATATTATATTCCACGATATCAGCGGTACGGCCCATGATGACAGAGGTACGCATAATAATATATTATAATAAAATACGTCGTACACATCTACGCGCGAGTGGATATTATAATATCATGTACCGTAAATGACTATTGATGTGGACTTAAAACTTCCTCCAGTTACAATATTTCTGATCGAAGTCGATATATATAGGTACGCGATTTTAGCGATTGTAAATTGGGCCCACAGTGAGCTGGTAGTAAATCAATAGTATAGTGAATAATCGCGCCCGGTATTTTTCGGTTTCTAAAATGGGTATGGAAAATTGCGTCTATATAACATCTAAGTGACCTTGAATTCACCCTAAAAATGGTTCAAAAATGTAATAAAAGTTATATTACGAGGGCTGAGTATGTAAAAATCATGTCGGATTACTTGCGCTAATTTAAAAAAATAACTTATACTACGATCGGAAATGACGGGATTTCTAGCCAATATAACCGAATAATTTTGGTACCTACCTGCTTATCAACATTTTCAATTTGAAATAAACATATTTTAAGAAAAACGAACATTCAACAAATAACTGCAATACAATTTAGTTTACAAAGCATCAAATTTTGTACCTACTATTGGTTGTTGCGTGATTATGAAGTTAACACATCATATTACATAATATAAATATATATGGAATAAAAATGTTAATAACTGAAATTAATTAACAATTTTATGCGTGTAATAGCAAACTGGAGTTGTAACTTTGTATACAAATACTTGTAAGTATAATATGTTGTGAAATTAAAATTCTGAAATATATTATTTATATTTTATATACGATTTATAATAATATTAATATTTTATTATACGTACCCATTTGAATAATTGGTTAAAATGTGTATACAATAATAATTTTACGTTTGAATTTTATGTATCATTTTCACCGCCACGATGGTTATATCATTATCTTTTCGGCACTTTCAAAACATCAATTTTTGGAATTATTTGATATTTTTTTTCATTCACATATTCATATTATTACAATAGTACCAAATACTATAATATTAGTTAAGTATAGTATTAGTTAAATCCCAAGTCACACGAGTCATGATGGTTATATTGGTCTGCACTTTTGCAGCATTTTGTGCTAAATTATCTGAAATGTATATAATATCAATTTAAGTTTGAAATTTTCATTTCGCGCTCGACGTCATAATAATGATATTATATCGGCAGCTTATATTACTGGTGCACCATTCCGTCGGTTTTTAATAAAAGTTTGAAATTTGTTTTTAACTCGCCCGTACGCATACAAAACGCGAAAACCGTATATATTTGTTTTTAGACTATTCCGTTGTTATTCGGGATATTATTATTATTATTATTATATTAACGTACGCGTTGAACATTTTCAAAACAATAATGTTCACGAATGTATAATGATACTGTATATAACCATAATATATACGTATATAATGTGTATGTATATAACAGTATATAATGTATAGGTACAATGTTGCGTATTATACATAGGTCGGTTATATATTTTATATTTTTCTCTTCAAAGCACGTTCCGCGGGCATAATATGCTCAGTTTTTTACTCCCGCACGGTTTCTATATTATTATACAAACGCGTTTTCATCAAATTCCGCACGACATGAAAATTTTAAATTGTCAATATGTTAAACGTACATAGATGTATATAGTATATACATTGGTAGATGTCATTTCCAAGCCGGCTACTCATTATACTCTGCTGCAGCATAATACAGACGATAATGATTATAAATAATAATAGTAATAATACTATGTAGGTACATATTAATGTATTTACCTAAGTGGCCAAATCCCTACTGCAGGCATAATTATTTTATTATACATCTGAACACATATTATTGTAACTATATACGGGTTTACAGTATATTATTGTTTGTCTTCTACGCGGGTACATTATAATATGGTATACCCACCGACTAATACTTTATATTCTCATCTACACACCGACTTACAGACTTTGTTTGTCTTCATATAGGTACTCGTCTACCCACCAAATCTCGTGATAAACTATTGTGGCATATTAGACGTTTGTATACTTACCGGAGATGATCAATATATTATTCAACTATTATAGTAAAATATTCACTCGAACTAAGTCTACGAATCGCTGGCTACGTCTTAGATTTTTGAGAAACGCGAAAACTACATTTTTAATCTCCAGTTCGGGTATAAACAAAAACCTATACTTCTATGTGTAACCTAACCTAACCTAACCTATGTGTGTGTAGTAATACTACTGCAATACCGACAGATAATAAATTATTATATATTATTATGTATTCTGTTTCGAAGCCGCCCCGAAATTGGATTCGACCGCTAATTGAATTGCTTTTCAAATTTAACTGCACGTGATCATTGAAGATATATTTTATCGGCGTATAGGGTCTAAATGTTTGAATCTATTTTTTTTCTGCCACCGATTACGATGCGGCTTTTATCGCCTAAATTCGTGCACGTGACGATGATGCCTTTGACCGTTCTACACGAAATCCAAATCAATTCCGATATTTACGCGCGTTCTATACATCATAATGTATGCGTGACTGGTCTGTATAGATGCCATCCTACCTATATATTGAACATCTATATTTTATATTATACCATCTTACAGTGTATACCTAGTAAAAATATAAAATAACATATATGGGTACCCTGCAGTGGGGTAAACGGTAGGGCGTAGGGATGGCAAAACAAAATATGAACGCGTCGTGACAAAAAATTTATAGGAATTAGGTATATATATGTCTTTAAGGCTAAGCTGGGCAATATCTGTAGTTAGAAAACTAAATTTAAGTTAGAAAGTTATACCTACTTATCTAGTTGTTTTTAAACTAAAAGTTAAAATTATTAATGACATAAGTTGTATAAAATGTGTAGATTATATAAAAAAAATAAACTAATAGGTTCATCATTTTTGTAAAATACTATATGGATATACATATACCATAAAACTTTTTTACATAAAAAGTATAAATTGAATAAAATGTTATATATTATATAATATATTCAACTTTTTGTTTTGTTTAATTTTATAAGTTATATTATATTACTAGGTATTGTACTTAATAATTATTGACAAAAATTGTATATTATTATTTTATTTCTTTATATATAAATATCATACGTACAATTTTAGTCGAAAACGGTCTCGCCCGTTGAGTTTTAATATGTTTAAATATCAGCTTCATTTTTAGATAGAGCAACCGTTGGATTTTGGAGGGGAAATTCCCCATCTCGCCTACCACCACTCGTGGTTATTGGCATGGTATAATGAAACGGCGAAATTCATGTAACGAATTTGATTTTAATTGTTATATTATTCACAGGGTCGAAGAAAGTCCACTTTTACGTGGTGTTCCCGTCCGGTCGGGGCTTCGGCTCTGGTCGCTCAGAGCGGTTTTCAAAACAAGGCGGACTCCACACTTCTCGGAGGGCGACTCGTAAATAAAAACTACCGGTTTGTTACCCTATTTCCACGGCTGCCCTCGGGCGCCGTCAGATTCAACAGGTATTAGCCGAAAAAGCGGACGCCATGGACAAACCTAATCGAGGGATAGCCAGGGGAAGGTGGTCACTCGATAACTCCGGACCGACGGTTACTAGTCCGACGTTGCTTACGGAAGTTTGCTCACACTAGTACACGGGATGTGGTGAAAGGCGTGGACACTTCGGGACTATCCACTCCGAATCACCGTAGGCAGATTATTAGCTGATCTGTGAACTCAAAATAATGGTGGAAAATCGCTACTCTTGGCGGAGGGACCGAGACTCGGGCTGGCCCACTGACGTCAACTCGTAATTGAAACCTTAGTCAGTTATGCAGTCACGGGTGGCAGGGTGTCCATCACCGGCTGACCGGAAGTGCCCGCCGAGGTTGAGGCGCGTCTCAGCGGTAACGTGGTCGCCGTGGGACCGGCGCTTGATAGCGGAGAAAGAATTACCACGGTACCTTGTGGATACCCGAAAAAGGTGCGAATCGTTGGATTCGGTGCTCTTGCAGGTCCTTAAGGTACGGTTTCTTTTACGCAGATGACTGCAGCAGTCGACTGGACCGGTATTTTGTATGACTGCTGCAGTCAACTGCGTAAAAGAAACCGTACCTTTAGACGACGTGCGGCGGTTAAAACCGTAGTACGACTGTTATAAACCTCCGCGACTATAGCGCACAGCGCTAATGTGAGGTCCGCGGTTGTAACCACAAGGCACAACACCAGGGAGTCTTCGTGTTATATTATCCAAATGTTAATTTGTAAATCGTTTTGCTGCTGTTTTGTAATTTAATGCCAAAATACATGATTACTTATGATTATTGTCGCCCGTAGTAGATAAAATCGCAATTTAAGTATAACCTTATTGTTACCTCGTGCCATGCAATTAACAGTCATTATAACTACATATGACCATGGACCGAACAAACATTTTTTAGATAGGTAAGTTATAGGATACCTGTGTAGCCATATAGGTATTCGAGTTAACGATCAATTAACACGAAAATTATTCGAACGGTTCGGTCGTTATGACATTTACCACAAACGATATTATTTTCTAATATAGTATGAGTTAATATTCTATCTGCAAGGTTGCCAAATGAGTAATGCATTATAAATATATATTTTTACATTTTGTGATTGTGTTTTATATTTTAGATTTTCATTTTCAGTAGTTCGTGGTTTTTTAACGGAATACTTCATTGCATTAAGTCAAATTTATTAATTTTGACCAACATACGAATATTTAATTTCTAGTCGTCTCATTGTATTTGTATAATTATATTTTATTTATGTAATTGAATTTAAGTGTAGTTTTCCACAAAAAGTGTACCGTGCCCTTTTACGCCCATAGGTACTTGTTTCCACCAAGACAATTTCTCTACGATATTAAAAGCTATTGTATACAGTCCCAAAGTGTATTTGTAATACTACCTATAAAATATTAGAAAACAATTTAACGTTACGTTATTACTTATGTTAACACCGTTTAATTTTAAAAAAAACTCTTTCTTTTGCTCAGTATTTTAAATAACAATTTAAAATCAACTACGCATTTTAAACGTCAAATAGATTACGTAATCATTTCGCCCAACTCTACCTATCCATATTATTATTATTTGTTACGTCCTTATACGACGGACACCGGTAAGTGACAACCCAACTCGGTGACACGCGGTACGCTAAAATTGGAAAATTCCTCGGAAACTCTCGCCCAGTTGTATATGACAATGTATTATTATAACGTACTATTACTAGGGCGTTTCCTCGTCGATAAGGTTTCGCGTTAATTCACGTAAAAATTGAAATACAAAAACAATAGGGTAATCAATTTCCTCATTTTGGCCTGCAAACGAACGCGGCGATGATGATAAACCCACCGTCACACGTATTTATACGGAAACGAAAAATTACACAGTTTAATTTTCGCATCCGTATTGCGCATTTGTTCGACTTTGATTCAAGGTCGCGTGTACGCGCACAAAATGACGAACACTCCTCCGACGAGATAACGAGTTGGTCTTGGTCGAGTTGAATTGCAGTTTTTTTTCTCGCCACTCGACCGGTAACGAATGGTATTGTGATATTGTGTACATAATACAATATTTAAGCTGTGCGCGATGATTATTTTCATATTACGGCACTAGTGCACGGCCTTAATTCCGTGCTCACATATTTTATCACTGCACAGAACATCATTATTATTATTATTGTTATTATTATTATTACTGTTATTTAGTTGTATTCGATCGCAATAATATTACGACCGAAATCACTGACCCACGCCGCGTCCCGACCGTTTGTAATTATCGAACGGACTTTTTACTTCAACTGCAGCTGACGTTCATCAGACGATCGAAATTATTATGCAAAGAGATACGAAAACTGTAGGTATGGTATAATGTGTACACGCAGTCGTAGTGTATAATAATATTATGTACAGCGTGAACGCGTACATTATAATTCAAGGCATTTTTAAATCGTGTTACGTTCATTTGTCCTACGCGTTTTATAAAGCGATCGAAATTGCAGCACAATATACAATCAAGTACCCATTGAAAAATATAATGCTTGTGTGTAGCACGTGGCCACGCGGGACTTCCTAAAACCAGAAATCAGAAAATTTCAGACGAAATTGATTTTGTTTGCAAGTTGTGCATGCAGTGAGTTTTGACCTTGTGGAAAAGGTAGGTACCATATTTTAGAATAGATAATGACTCCCAAGCTTTCGTGCTATACCTATAGCTATTGGACATTTTACGTTTTAAATATTCCGATCTAAAGATAATTATTATGGGTAAACCATTTAAAGATTAATTCGTCGTATTAACTTTCAAATGAGTTAAATCAAAATCGTTACAAAGAATCATACATTTACCGTGTTTTTTTATTTTTTTATATTTATCTTTATAAATCACATTTATATAATTCGTTAATAGTTTCTCCTACGGTAGTCGATCCTATTTGGATTCTGAACACGTAATAGCTACTATATTCGTGAAAATTAATTTAAAATAAACTATTTTTACGATTCATATTAATGTCTATATAAGTACTTAAGTACCTATCAGAAAAAATATTTTTCGTAAATTCTTTGATTAAAATAACATTATAGTGGGTAGATGTTGAAACTTTAAAACATATATTTACTATATTTTCACACTATAATTAAAATTATCAATTATTATAATATTAAAAAGTTAATTATGTAAGTTTTAATTGTTTTAAAATTGTATAATATAAAACCTTCTAAAGAAAAGAAATGGTGAAACTAAAACTACATAGGTAGGCATAATATGTATTATACCATCAAGGTATATCTTTAGAACGATCAATATCATAACGCGGTGGAGAAAATCATATAAGGTATGTTATATTTCTTGTTAGTTTATTGAATTAGCGAACTGTTTATTTTATTAATTTTAATAGATTGTTTCCGAATGTACCCAAATACCGTATACTTTATCAATTTCATCTGCTTCGTACAGAGAGATATTAATACAAATTGAATTTACTAATTAGTGTTCACGTTCACGTACAGTAAAATAAAAACGTGTACGATGTACTTGAAATAATAAAACATATACCTATAAAATATCATAATCTCAAAATATGTGTGTTTTAATAACGACTTGTGTGTACATTATAATATCAGTTTTTACTTTTCATACTTTCATATTCGAATACAATGTACCAATACGACAATCTTCTGTACCTAAACTATTTTATCCGGTGGTCGATACCTTTTTGAAAGGTTATATTATTGTATAATATAATAAAATGCATTGCACCTCAGAGATCCAATAGGAAATTGCCAAACTTTAATGATAAGTACGGTTTGTTAAAAAACGTTTACAGAATTTGCACGGAACGACGTTATATTCAACAGTGCATCAATTAAATTTTTATTTTATTATTATCGATTTTCTTTTATATATTTTTCGAACATCGCCTATAGTTGGATATTTTGAGATATTGCAGCGGTATCGCTGTTGAGGAAGAGACAGATTAAATAATCATCCCGTTGAAGGAACTTATTGTCATAATGACATCAAATAATGAATCGGTAAAGTATAGTGGTATAACATATAGGACATAGGCACCTATATTATTATATAAGTACACGATGTGCGTAATAAAAACCGTCAAGTAGGTGAAAGCTCTGCTGTTACAGTAGGTGTCGAGTGTATACTTCGTCATTGAGTAGGTCGTCGCTGTATAATGGATTCATTAAATTTTAATTCAATGATAATTAATAATTGTGTACGATGAAAAACGATTCTGAGCGGAGACTGTCTTACTTTTTGGTAACCAAGGTTACCAATCAATCGTTTTAATAATAATATTAAAACTTTGACACATTCCTCCCTCCCCACTGATTATCTAAAAAAGTGCGTACTGAGTATTTTTTAATTTTGACCAACGATTTACGAATATATGCAGTGCAAACTAGATCCAATTGTCTACCAGAAACCTCATCTGAAGTTAACGACCGGAGCATTTCTTCTATTGTGGAAAAAGTGTCTTCGTAGTTCAGACATCACAACGATTGCAGAAAAACATTCAACACGCACGTCATTGTAAAACCAATATCATCATCGCTGAGCTCAGGAATCTAAAATAAAAAAAATTAGTACCTGCGTGTATGTTACAGACACAACACGCATGTGGCGTATAACCTGCAGGTAAATAATGTATTAATCGAGTCGTCCTTTTAATGTTAAACCGACCAACTGCAGATGATATTAATAATAAAAAAAAAATAATAATAATAATAAAAATACCATACGGTACCGTGTGTGTGTGTGTGCTGACTGCTGAGTCACGTGTCATTTGACCGTCTGATAAAATAAATGGTATTGACTATTTTGTCTGTATTTGTATTATAGGTAGCTATTAAAGGGCACGCGAGTCACAGTGCAGGATGCGTATGACGCACGCGATATACTTATACTGGCACGCGTAGTAAAAAACGACCATCGGATTGACTTGTACTACAAACACATATCATAATAATATTATCGTCACAAAATATGTTACCGGAAACCGTATACCTGTATGTTGTGCACACCGTTGGTAATAATAATTGGTCATGATATTATATAGCTGATATTATAATGTATTGCATACTTCCTATAGACGTATACCAAAACGGCCATGCTCATGACTCCATGTATAGTTTTCTCTGCTGGCCTTATTTTATGATATAACACCGAAGGCCGTAACTGGCCCGTAATTGGGCCGGCCGGGAGTCCGTACCCCCCCCCCCCCACACACAAATCGAAATTTTCAAAAGCAGAACAAGAGTTTTTATATTTTGAACGTAAAAATGACAAGTACCCAGTAACTGTATTAAAAAAATGTATGACCCACATCAGAAATCGTTTTCAGTTACGGCCTTGATAACACCTGTAGATTATGCGTCTATATAATCAGGGGAGGATTAAGAAATCTCCCCGTTTAGCTGTAGTTTTAAAAAGTGATAAACCTAAATAATTAAAATAGGCGTATTGTAGGTAGACATTGTATATACCGGCTACTGATAGTTGCTACACCTTGTTAGCGACTAAAGCATTTTAAACCACCTCATAAATTTACTAATATACGAGGTGATTGGTTCTTTGCAATGTAAGCTAATTTTCTCAAATAGTATTAACATTTTTTTTTCAAATTATTTTAATTTGTTACAAACAACATGTTTTACAATCTTTTTAAGCACTTCAATATACCTACATAAAAATCGAATTTTAGAATCAATCTGTATACGAGAAAGGTATCTTCGAAATAGTATTCAAGGAGGGTAGGCCTTCAGTGCCCGCATCCATTCTCTATAAAATATGACCATATATGAGGTTATACAATATATTATATATTTATACCTATATGTACACCAGTTGTAATATAATCTGGGTTAAACTTTTACATTATCATGTACATAAATGTGTCCGTATCGTCCAAATCAAAATTATCCACCGACGTACGTGCGCATAAATTAAAATATGGCTCTTGTCAATCGACGGTAAATTGCACTGTGAAGACAATATATATGCACAGTAGTTATATTATGCATATTAAAGTCGTTTTAAGTTCAACGCGAAATAGTATAATACCATATTAACATTCCGTCAAGGTTCGTTAGCACATAATGTATAGTTAAGATTTGAGGTAGACTACATCATTTTACTGCGCTATTTACTCGTATGTGGTATTTTATAGAATCATTTAATGAACGAACGTTGAACACGGAGGCTGAATACGAAGTTTTTGCTGTTTATAATTTATTATATATCAGCCGGGCAGTGACCAGTCTCCGTAAGGATTCGAATACTTGCGGCATTTGAATACTTTTTTGGTATTTCAAATGTTTCTCAAATGCTTTTTGACAAGTGTATTTTAAATAGTTCAGAAATACCTTTTCTTTGTATACTTTATTCCAGAATACTAAATACTTAATTTCTTTTTACAGGTGTATTTCAACGACCAATATTTTTGTTTCGTGTTTTACTACTATAAAAACTATTATTCTTAAGATAATATTTTTTATAATAGTTCTAAGAATTTATAAGAATTCATTAAATACGCATATGACACTGTAGCTATTAGCTAAAGTGCGTATATCTACCAAGCTGAAGTTCAACTTGACCTGATTAAAATATAATGGGTATGTGATATCTGAAACTTGTGAACCATTCAAAGAATGTATTCATTAATTATTTCATTTCAATATTTATTAATAATTTTATGTACATACACATTCGGGATGGACATACAAATGTTTTAACGTCCAAAAGAAAGTACCTACTCCCTTATTTTGAATACTTTTAAAATGTATTTGTATTAATTTTGCTTTTGAATTTTGAAAGACAGTATCGAATATGTATTTCAAATACAATCGACACCAAGTATTTAAATACGTATTCTGAATACATTTGAAAAGTACAAAACTTAACAAGACTGTTGGGCTCCAGATACCAAAAACGGTTAAGGTATATACCTAAAGAAATATGTGCCGGCTATATAGTTGAATATTAGTGTTTTGAATTATATCAAATACTAGAAATGTTAAATTATTTTCGTAATTGCATATACTATACTTACCTATATATTTAAGTTATTAGTTGTTGTTGAATAGTTCAGACCGTACAGAATTTTGGATACTATGTTTAGGTTATACGACTGATAGGAAGCTAAGCGAATTTAAACTACTATTCTACATAATATTATACTACCTACTTTAGTTTTTATGAAATTTGTACATTATAAATTGTAGTCCATATTGTATACCTACGTATATTATTATGTAATAACTAAATTCTATAGGTTCAAATTGTTGTGTAACACATATTATTATGCTGGTGTGACACACGTGTTCGAGTTAAAAATGATTTATTCTGTTAAACTTATAAAATAAACCATGTATGAACCGCAACGAATATTATATATTAAAAAGTGTATTATAACGTAGTCATAATAATAAACCATGTACCTACGTGAAAACAATGAACGTTATTCAAAGTTAAACCTTTTTTTTTTTATTGACAAAATTTTTAATTCATGCATAATCGAGATAATAATAAAAAATTTTTTTAAAAATGCCGTTTAATTTCGTGCGATTATAATATGATTTCCTCGAACACTCGTTTTACAACTTTTATAGTAGTCGGCAGAGATCCTTCACCTTCAAACGTCAAACCAGACCGATCGTTTTGTCCTAATAATAATAATAATAAACCTTCTATTCGACCTTCCATATTCATAAGCACGACCTCCGTATGTTATAAATAAGTCTTTACAATATAATACCATTCCGTTCGATTTCATAATAAGACGGATGACTGCAGTAATTACATTATATTCATCTCTTGTTTCGTGTCCCGGCGGGCTATATTTTTATTATGATTTGTGAATACGAATACGACCAGAACGCACGTAGGTATAGTATATAATGAGTGATGACTATTAACACCTAACATTAAAGCCTTGCGTGGATTATTGAAATGAAAATTCAACCCTGGCTGGGATTATCTCGTACGTTATTAATAACGACATCGATGATATCTCAGTTCACGAGCAATCCACACTTAGCAGCTATACTTATATGTATTCTTTAACGTGTGGTTCAGACTATATTCTTAAAACTTTCCACATACCTCTAAGAACAATATATTAGATCGAGTCGTTTTTGAGTCTATAAGCCCCATACAAAAGAATATTGATTTTTATACATTTAGATAGATTATAATAATACTATATACCTATACTTATTAGTTATTACTATACATAATATTATGTACTATGTTGATTATAATAACTATTGCAATTTCAAGTTCATCCAGAATTTTTTATTTTAAGTTTATTTTAATATAATGTGATGTACAACTTCTGTATACTTTTTAATGTCTGTCACAACTCGGATAACCTTCTATGGTTCGACATGTCTATGCGCAAACGATGTAGGTCATTTTGGTGCGGGTATACTGCAGACATTGCGCAAACGATAATCGGCCTCTGATGCACAAACGATAAACGATATGTTGGCACAGATATTTACAGGTTATGCGCAAACGATGACTGCAGTTTATCGGTTGTGATTGACTCCCAGTGGTGCATCGTACAATATTTGCTCGATTAATCTTCGGAGACTGATACCACAGACGTAGGGAGGTGTGAATGTTTTTTTACAGAGGAACGTATAGGTCCTGGTCCTCGGGAGCTTCCATATAGTTTGTGCCGTTTGTGAGTGTTTTGACGGTGTATAGCAGGATTAAATCGGATAACGGACCTTAGGGGGGAGAGGGGAGCTGAGAGTATAAGGTGCATTGTTGGATGCGAAGCTAACCAACGACTCGGCGTGCTCGTCGCCGATATTTTTACGTACCCGCGGCAACCAATTGAAAGGAGATGGTATCATAGACCCGGTGTCGAGAGATAATAGGAAATAGGCAAAGAGCTGATGGTTAAAATAATAGAAGATTTGGGGGAGCACTTGGTACGGGGAGCCTATTATAGATGTATGTCATATGAATATGTGTTTTGAAATGATATTTTAATCGAAACGAGTAAAGTGCATACTATGTCTTAACATATTATATTTTTACCACAATAATTAGAGTTGGCGAGGTGTTCAAAACACAATATCCGTTACGCGTGCAGCAAAATATAACGGCGGAGATCACACGGTTTCCGAAAATGTTTCATTAAAACATAATCTTTCACCACGCGAGACTTTCACTGAAATACGCATATTGTTATATATATATGTATATATTATCAGCACCACTTTTCCCATTCGTATAATACCTATAGGTATACATTGTTATGCGGCACGAGCTGCTAATCTCGCGAGGATTTTTCAACGAACTTCCGATGCGTGCGTAACGATTGCATCCGAATACAATAATAATTACAATTCGCAGCTACATACCTACATACTATTATACTGCATAATATAATAGGCACTTTCACTGCAATAGTGCGATCACTACGTCGGCGGCCACCTACCTTAACGTATATAGATGATGAGTTAAATATATACACGTGCATTCGTTATGACACGGATGATTGAGCGTTCACATAATATATCATAACAGCTGTGGATGTTGTACTTGCGCACGTATAGGCAGAGTTATTGTATTTAACCCCGTGGATATATAGTGATATCATCGTTCTGGAAGAATAATATACCGTTTGCCTCGTAAAACGGCCCGTGACGATAATATTATTATCACTGCGATCATGCTGTGTGTACATAATATTATTACCTATTTATTTTACAGCAATGCGATGTGACATTACGTCGCTAAACACGTTCGACGACTCGTACACAATCAGGTATAGACGCATTCAATACAAGGAGTTATACGGTTTTGGAGACTTGTAAGGCGGTCGACTGTATCATATTATATAGGTTAACACGTCTGTATATGCATGCGTGTTAATGATACATAATATATGTAATATGACATGTCGGCTGCACCGCGAGTAAGAGATCAATCTAATTCGTGACGTCGAATATTTTATACGAGTCGTGTCCGCTCACGGTTTGAACTTTATTTTCCAGTCTACATTTGTCGATCCGACATCGAATGCTTCCGCAGTTCCGCGTTATTAATATATTATGTGCCCTATAAGCGAGATCGTTGGCCTGCATTGTCATTGATCAGTGGCACAGTGGCATCAGTGGCATACTATGGTCGTGCCGACACCTCAAACCTGCGGTCGTGCCGTATCATAATATTATGCTACGCGTACACAATACACACGGTACACGTCCGTATTATAAACGCGCACTGCAGTCTGCCGAATCGTATGTATTACTTATATGTATATGATTTGAAATATTTTATACAAATACAAACGATGATTAGTGAAGTGGCGACAGTGGCGTAGAGTCGGAAATCCGGGAAATACTTGAGCTGGCTTAAATATTATTCAATATTAATACGCGTCATGATAATATAGACTATATAGCTTCTCCGATTTTCTCCTACAAATAATTTTTGACTGGTTTTATATAAGTATATTATACATCGGTACAGTTAATTATATATTTTAGTTCATCTATATATACAGTCGTAGGTAAATATCGTTCAATAATCAAAATTGATTTTGTGTTAATATAAAATGAAAAATAAACATCATAATATTATTAAAGAAAACTAGCCTAGACATATTATTTATTTATTTTTTGTAGGGGGAGCTTGAAAAACCTATGAAAGGGCTAAGCCTTTAAGCCCCTGTAAGTTCTCCCAATCCCTATATCTTATAGGAAGCCTATAATATGAAAAGCTTTCCAATTCGCATCTGTCTGCCTCTGACCCGCAACCACGCAGTAGTAGAAATAATGTAAACGCGCCCTTATACAAAAAAAAAACTACGAACACAATATGATATTATCATGCTGCGGATATACTTTTTTTCATCAGAATCGTATTCTTATGTTATTAAGTCATCACCGTCGTCATGGCACTATATCATAATATTATTATCATACACCTACGTAATACAGACCGCTGTTGGCCAATGCACGCGCGTCTTATGTTTAACAATGATAACAATAATATTATAATACGTGTGATATGTGTGTAAACACAAAATATTGCATCTTAATGGACGCTATATGGTTCGTCGTTCGGACGGCTATTGTTCGAGACGATCGTGTTATTATCATTATTATATATTTTGTAAGCGTGCAGTCAGTCAGTCTTGTTGCAAAACGGTCACCTCGAAACAGGCGCGTGTATTGCATCGAGTGTACCTATTGTGCGTGTCATAATAATGTATAACATAGAATATTATAATAATAATGCAATACTATAGGTGTACTATAGGTGTGTGTACGACAGTAATGGTCCGAAACCGAACGCAGGAGGAGAGTTTTTAGAATATTTTCTATTTTCGTAAATCCGTATTTGGTTCGCTTCGTGTCGGGCACAAATGCATGACATAATATCATTATTTTTTTTTTTTATTAAGAACTTTCAGTATAAACTATTATGGTTCGACAATTCGTAATATTATTATAAGATAATAATATTCAGACACAGCTCAAATATCAACCGACAACGACCTATGCATGTTATACTATTTTATACGTATATAATATAAATATTAGTTTCAGCGTGGAATACGTATAATATCCGATACAATAATAATATATTACGCTTATAATAATAATATAATGTTGCGATTATAATAATATTAGGTACCTATGATGTTTATAACGGCGTGTCGTTACTATTACCATTTGTGTTGGGCATATTATACCATAGTTGGTATATTATGGTATATTATATATTATTATATATTATGTAGATAAATATTATACGATATATAACGGTATAACATGATACAGGGTGTTTTTTTCAACAGACTACCCCTATTAAATATTTCCTTGGTCAATTTGATGTGTATATAATTTTAATGTTCTGACTTCTGAATACCACCTACACTTGAAATTATGTAAAAGCATATCAATTGACTGGATATTTACCATTTTACTGAAGAAACTATGAGTGGTTTTTTTTTTTCAAAAGACAACCCATTTTTTTTGATTTTAAATTCTCAAGCTGCAAGATATTTTTTTTCCGAATCCATTGGTGCGTAAATAATAAAAGTTTCAAAATATGTTCGTAAAAATGTTATTTTTGAAGGTGCTATATATATATACTCATAATATATACGTATTATACGATGATGATCGGACAATTTTTCGGTTTCAGAATTTAAAATGTGTAAAATATAATATTTATATATTTTGTAGGTGTAGTAGTGCATGGTACCTGACGTTATTCACAGAAAGTATGAATTTTTCCGGCGTGTCATGCGGTTCGATAAACATTCCATTCGTGTGTCGGTACCATTTTCAGGCCAAACTAATATTTCTGCTCGAGGCATACGTATATACTTATATGCGAAGGAACCTAGAACCTTCACTATCGGAGAGATCTATTATTATTCATCATATTGTAATGTACAATGATGTATGTGCGGTTAGCGTTTCGTGATTAGATTTTTCTAATTCATTTTTCAAAATCGAACTTTCTGGTGCGCACTACAGCGTCCGACCACGCTGAGAAATATCATTGTCGCCTTGACGACGACGACGAGACGATTACTTATGACGGAAAAACATTTTTCCTCCGCATTTTCTATTTTGCAAGAGGCAGGTGTGTGTACCGAATCATCTAAACGAAAATTGGCCCAATTATACGATAAATATAATATACGCGTCATAATAACGCTCATCTGTGTTCGGCGTATCCATATTATGATATATTATATATTATTATCTACTTCTAAACTTATTATTACGCGAGCACCTATCCCAGAGTTAATCGATAATAGATTGGTAGAATATTGTGTTACGTAAAATACTATAATCGTAAACACAATAATATAATGATATCCTATTTTGTACGCTTTCTAGGCGTCAAAAACCTACGACTAGCGGTATGTAAAAGAATGACGGCGTCTCGTTGAACACAATAGAAACAAATTTGTAGGAGATAAATACAATATATCATATTGTGAATTATGATGTATAAAAGAAATATCTTTGCGAATTCAATACGACTGACAAATTAATGAGCCTTGTTAAAAAAAATTCGAATTCAAATTCAACTTATTTTTTTTTAGTTTTACACGTCTATGCCGTCAACCTAGTACCAAAAACTTTAAGCTAACCATTTTCGATCGATGAATTAAATTACATTCCATAAGTAAATATACAGTACAACTCGTTGGTATGTATATATTTTGTATACTCGTGTCCTGGAAAATGCTATTCATCTACATACTTAAGGAAATTTAAGTACTCGCACCTTTACGAGCAAATCGAATTCATCTGCATTTTGACTATATTATAGTAAAATGTGTAAATTTACTCACTATTTGCGGGCCAGGCATTTTCCGCACTATCTGTTTCGTACATTTCTCGATATCGATGCTGCCCATTTGATCGAACATTACTCGATTAAACAAAAATGTAAAATAACCAATTGAACGGCTGTATATTTTATAGTCGCTCTTCTCGCCCCTTATTAAATGTAATTATGTGCAATTTGTGTACTACGTATTTGTGTACTAGCGTAGACAATACCTCCATTGACGATTTATTACTATTCAGTAATAATTTTTCTTCAATGGAACAAACCTTCGGAGTGATAATTTTACTGCAGACCAGCGCACGTAACGAGGTCAATATCGAATATCATTCATTCATTATTATATTGATCACTTCTCCGCATCTATATACATATTATACTCTTCAGCTGACCGCGTTTTATAATGCCACAAATTGATTAAGGATTTATTTTCTCAGTACACTATACTGCTATACAGTCTACAATCGTGTATTGCGTATGACATATTAATAAATGATGTGAATTAATTCGATGTCGAGTGTTCATCAACGTATTATTACTATATACGCGAGCGTTAAAATGGAAAATTCAGTGCCTATAAAATTATATTAATATAGTAATATCATGTCGACCGGTGTATTATTATATACAGACCTCGACAGTTGGAAAACTTTAATGTACGCATTGTGTTAAAAATAAAAATAAGTGAGGTCTCGACCTCTTTGGTCGGTCGACATGGCCCCGATCACAGCAATAACCAAATGTCCGCTACACAATTTCGGCGACGGATCTAATGCATTAAATATAATCTATTTCGCTCATTGTCGGTCGGTCGGTCGGACGAAACAAAACTGTCAAGACGAATATTATGTCGTTATGATTTTATATTATCGGAGGAGTATAATAATATTACGAGCAGTGTTTGTAATCAAATCAGTACCCGCCTGCGCGCGTAGTCGAAGCAGCGTGTCAAACTGTGCAGTTTTTGAAAAAAAAAAAATCAAAATCTCGTTACTTCATAGTACGTACTATACGACGGAGGACTGGCGAACGCGTGATGTATGCCAACAATAATAACAATAATAATGATCAGTCACAAATGCACCCTGTCGCATTCAGACGGGGTCGGGGACGGTAAGTGTTTCGGGGGGGAGCAAACGCGCGCGCCGTCTTGAGGCCGAATAACATATACGTATACATAGTGAAAAGGGTTAAATAATCGGCGAGGGAATTAAAACGGACGGATCTCCTCGGACTGTTGCTCGACCGTTTCGGCAGAGTAATTTCGAACGAGCCGTACAATAATAATATATTATATTGTACAAAGGCGCTCCGAGAAAATTGTCTGTATCGAAGTTGGGCAACGAGAACGTTGCGTGGTGGATGGCGTCGCGCGAGCATAACAATTATTCCAGTGTCCGGTTGAACTTTGCTCCGGCAAGTATTGCGAACAACTTGTAAAAACTTTCCGAACCCTATACATATAGCTGTTTTCAAATACATCTGTTGGAAAACTAAATTCATTTTCCCCGCACACTCACGCTGCACGATGATACATGTACACGAGCATTAACTGTTGTATTTATATATAATATTATAATTGTATATGACTGTCACGTCGCGTATTTAACTTAATTCCCTGAGGGGAAGGGAGGAACTCCATTTTCTATACACTATACGGTGTGATTCACCAAGCATGCTCACCCTCTTTTTATTCTTCAATAATTCAGTTTTTTTTATAATCTGATTTTTGGAATTTTTAAATGTACCTACTCGTAGACCAAATTTTAAAATTCTTGAGATTTTTTGTACTACTCAAGGATAGTGTCCTGTGGAAAATACAAACTTCTGTTTTTTGATTGAGAACCCCCTCCACCCCATTCAACTGAAAACTATTCAGTGGTTAATGTTGACGATGGTTTTAAGATTTGACGTGTCAGAATCAAAATTCGTACGAGTAGTTTTTGAGTTATTTAACATTGTGTTCTATAAGGATAAAAAGTCCATGGAAATGGGTTTATAAGATATGGAAGCTATAATGTTGATTTGAAAATTTTAGTAATCAATATTAATCTATCAATACCTATAAATAATTTTTAAAAATGCCCAAGGTATAATAAATACCAGTTTCAACATTTATGTCTATTTTTTATTTATGTAAAATTATTTTTAAGGACTATAATAAATTATCCTTAGTACAAATATTTAAATAACTAAGAGACTAATCATTCCAATTTCTACTAAATAATTTACGGTAAAAACTGGGTTCTCGTTTTGAAAAGAGTAATTTATACCTATATCCACAGGACATTCCTCAAATAGTACAAAATTCTCAAGAATTGAAAAAATTTTCTTTGAATAACTATATTTAAAAATTCTAAAATTCAGAATTATAACAAACTCATTATTAAAGGTAAAAATGGAAGTGAGCATGCTTGGTGAATCAACCTGTATATGTATATACAATTTTTTTGCATAATATACCCTGTGAGAAAATGCAGGATTTTAACTACTCTGCGATTATCATTTTAAGATCTCAAGTGTAACTTCTCAAATCGACTTCTTTGCAACATCTCATTGACTATACACAATTTATTTATTTCAAAATTATGCTTATGTGATATAACAGTATAGAAGTGTATACGAGATAGGTTTGTGATGTAACATAAACATTCATATTGCAATTATCACATTTAAGTACTCAAATAGATGTACATTTGATGTTCTATTTAAAGGCCCATTTCATATTGACGTATAGTGATCGCATAGTCTTCTAATGAATTATTATTAATAGTTATACAAAAATACTATTATATTTTTAGACGTTATCGCTGTAACATTCTCGATACACGCTCGATACCACACCCACTACCTCACCCTGTCTCTGCAAAAAAAAAAAAAAAACAAACAACGACAAAATCACCACCGTAGCGGCGTAGCGCGTTCATGATTTTCATAATTTTAACGGCATTCACTCGTCGCCTCGTTTAACAT
Source organism: Sitobion miscanthi (assembly GCA_008086715.1). Classification (NCBI taxonomy): domain Eukaryota; kingdom Metazoa; phylum Arthropoda; class Insecta; order Hemiptera; family Aphididae; genus Sitobion; species Sitobion miscanthi. The sequence continues at coordinate 2,968,214 of CM017798.1, forward strand.
TTTAAAGTTTTCAACATATTTTATTGTAATTTCGATAATATTGTTAATGTGTTTAATTATTCATTGACTAATTATTTAATTCTGTGGCGGAAGGCGGAAGACCGAACTGCGTTATTTATACACTACACAGTACCTGTACCTAATATACATTTTTTCAACGTGTTTATTGTTTGTACGTCTTTTAAATAAATCATGTCTTCTAATCAGGTAATTAATCAATTATATTATTATATTATTATTTTATCATACATTGTATAAGTATTTAAATGTTTATTAATTAAGAACCTAGTACTACAATAAAAATAATATCATATTATAATATAAATTATAAATACCTAAATAAAAATAATTAAATAAGACATTTATGAACAACTCTAGTTTAACACCACATCGAAACTTCGATTTTTTTTTAAACCTTTGTATTTTGACAAGTTTAGAACGATGGTGCAAAAATAAATTTGCGGAAATGTTTCGCTCATGCTCACAACGCTCTATTTTAACGCTCTTAATGTGGGCAGTGATTCCACGATTTGCGGCACTCGTCCCTTCGCTCCTCGGCGCCTTCGCTGCGCTCCGCAAATCGAAAATATTCCTCGACTTGCTATGCAATACCACCTTAAGTAGGTCATAGGGTAAGCTATGTTGTATTTATTTTTACACTATCGTACTAAGCTCAATGAAATACATGTTCCCGCAAAAAATAATTTAAAAATTCGTTATAAGAGCGTTAAAATAGAGCGTTGCGCGCATGAGTAAAACACCGAAAATCGTGAATTTCGTAAGTCTATAACTTCAAAACTAATCATTTCCGTAAATTTATTTTTGCATCATCGTTCCTAAACTCGTCGAATTAAATAGGTTTAAAAAAAAAAAAATCGAAAATTCGAGGGGGTGCTAAACTAGATTTATACCGACACTTTGAAACAAAATGAATGATGAAATTAATTAGAGCAACGTATTCCACATAATTAAATATTGTATTTAAAATGTTCAAATAAATTCAAAGTATTTTTTAAATATCTTACCTATATAATTTATAAACTTAACCTAACGAATAGGTATTATATTATATTATTTGTAAGTAAGAAACTAAGAAATATAGAATTGTGTGCACTGCAAAGGTACATTATTAATGTTAAAATATGTAGGTACTTTAATACTTAAATTTTGTTGGTTAGTTATTTTAATTATTTAAACATAGCAAGTAAACATTTTCAGTGGGTAGTTGGATATTTCACCGATGAAAATAAGTATTCGGTTATACCCTACAGTTGGATAATAACATGTGGTAACTTAATCATATCAAAATGGCCAAAATCTGGAAATATTAATACACTAATACAGACATCATGTGAACCGGGAATCGATTGGCCAACATATCCTGTTAAAATTGTATCAGAATATTTTGGTAAGTATGCATTTACTGAAGTAATTTTTTTTTTTAATTCATACAAAATGTACCTATATTTATGTTAAAATATACTAACCACGATTAAAGATAATATAGGTATATTTTTGTCCGTGCTTCTAACCAATACTAAAATAATAAAGTGTACTGCATACTTAGGTACATTATAATATATTTCATTTTCATTTAATTTCATAAACATTTTGCTTTTTTTTAAACATAAATTTAGGCACTTATGACGAAGCTGCGTTCAAAGAAAGGCAAATTTTTATATCTGCTTCATCATCGGAGTCAGAAGAACATGTCCAAAATAAAAATAAAAATAAAAGAAACAAGCTTGTTCCTCTAGTTCATGAAGATAGCAGTGATAGTAAGTTCAGTTAAACAAAACATTACATATTATATATTATCTATATTTATTTATTTATCTTCCTGTATACGGTTCTATGATGATACATTTTGGACGTATAATTTTCAAAGATAATTGGTAATTTAATTAACTTGCAACTTTCCATATTTTGGTGTATAATATGCTGTCATAAGTGGGTGAAAAAAAATATTTGAAGTGCTGATAACAAAAAATAGTATTATCATTTATCATGGACGGTGTTTGAGAGAATGGGCTTAAGTCAAAAATTAATACTTTTCAAGAGACACAAAAAACATTATAACTTTGATAATAACAAAGAAGATAATTTTATTAAGTTAGTTATTTATTTGAACATTTTTTAATAATGGGATAAGTGATTAATATACTAATTAATTTACATTAAATTGTTCAATTTGTTCTTCAAAATTTTCAATTTTAATACATTCTACATTTTGACAATTTTCTACTATTTCTACTATTTCCTATGTTATCAAATAAAATATAATATAAGACATAACAAGTTAAAAATTGACTTAAACATTGTTATTTTGTTTGAGAACTCATTTAAGGATTTTCTAAATGTGCGGTGAAGAGACCCCTTTTAATTAAATATATCTTCCCAAAACCTTAATTTTTAATTGCCCGATTCAAGTGTTAATAATACTAACTAATATCATATTAGGTTAAAAATATGGACCAGTGGAGTGGTAAATAGTATTTTATAAAATTCTGAATATACTAGAAACATTAACTTTTAAACATAAAACATATTTTTCAATATAATATAATAAAATACTCATTTATATAATACACAGTTTACACAGTTATTAATAAAATTGATAAAATATATACCACACTTTTAAGTAAATGTAAAAAAATAGAAACATACAATAAAATACTACAAACACATAATAATATTATATTATATTATAATTTATAATTAACTATTAAAAACATCCACAGTGGTACTATTCAGTGCGGCTTGAAATTGCACATAGTATTAATGTATAAACTGAAAATATCTAAAATTGACTCAAGCCCTTTCTCTTAAAAACCGTCCACCTAAACTAATTCTTTACAAATTTGAAACAGAAAACAGAAACCTAATGATGTACCCATTTCTAAGATGTAAATTTTATTGGATTATTCAAAAAATTTTTGGAACTCCATTATATTATGTATTTTCAATATTTAGTACTTAACGTTTGTTTGTTTGTTTGAGATTATTTTTTTTATGCATTATTAACATAGACAAAAGGTAATAATATAACACCTATTATAATTGTAATAATTAATTAAATATAGGACATTTTAATGGTAGTTATAATTTAAAAAATGGCAGATCCAGTCTACTGGCAAAGTTAATTTTTGCATATTATTATATGTTTATTTTTATATTTTACATAGTTTTTAAATTAAGTTATAATGTTCTTTTAGCATGCAGTAGTCCTACACAGACACCGATTAAAATATTTAAAACGAATACCTCATCAAAAATTAGTTCAAAAAATTGTAAGATTAATTTGAATACACTTTATGAAGAAGAGTCGACAGATAATCATTTAAGAAGCAATACAATATCATGTACGTTTATAATCATTGATCAATGATATTTAACTGTTTATAAATTTAAAAAAATTATATTAGTTTACAATAGTGCAATTCTTATGTATTTAGCTGCCTTGAATTTGATGTATAACATGTCCGAAGAAGATTTAAATGCAGCACTCGTAACACCCTCAACTTATGACTTACCAGGTAATCTAAATCTTTTTCTTCCTTTTTTTTCTAGCTTTAAAATTCTTTGCATTTTTTTTCTTGGACAGCTCATTCAAAACCTACTGAAACTAGTGAAACTCATATACATACAAGTTTGTCGTCGACCATCACTAACACTAGAAAACCGTCAACTTCCACACAAAAAGAGTTTGAATTCTCCAAAAACCAGAAAGATAATAATCAATCTATGCACGAAAACATTATTATGACACTTGCATTTGTGAAGAGAATAGAAGGCAGATTGGATGGAATAGAAGCTCAATTACAAAGTGGTGTTACAGTTAATACAACAATAAATAATGATATACTGTCACAACTTCCAATGAAGACTGTCTCGGACGTTGAAGATATGGAAACCAAGTTTACTACTGATACTAATTTCAAAAGTCAAATGGTAATAATAATTTTCTGTTGGTAGAGTTTATAAATATTGATTATCGGTGGAACTAAGTGTTCTAATGAAAATATTGAATTGATATTTTTCAGAGGAGTGTTATATTTAGAATCGGTGGAACAAGTTCCAAAAACTTCATAAAAAGAACATTACAAAGATTATTTACAAACGAACTCTCAACCAAATATACTTGGACTGGCTTTAGACAGCATAAGCACCTTAAAGGGCTTCAAATAATAGAAATTATCAAAGGTAGTTACAAATTAAGTAATTCTAAAAATATATAATAATAAATTATTATTATTATTATACATATTAAATAGTAAATAGTAAATAGTTATAACATATTTCAGAAATTGCTGTGAATACATTTTCATCAACGGAATCTGATTTTGAAACGCAAATAAAAGATTGGTTCAGACATGGATCTCAACGCTTTGGCCGCGAAAAACAATGAAATATTTTATTTTTCACTACTTATAAGTTATCATAAGGTCCATCAAAGAGAGATGGTTTTTTTTTTTTGTAACAATAACTTTTTTATTTTATCAACAACTCATATTTTTTAATTAAAATAGAAAATTTCACTTTTAAACAGGTTGTTAAGTTATTACATTGCAATACCTATTTAGTTTTTTTCAAAAAACTGAACATAAATAATGTACCTTTGCAACATATATTACAAAATATTATTATAGCTATAAGTTCAAGGCTGGGCAAGAAGCAAAAAAGCTCTCCTTTTAGACTTATAAAAGTAAGTTAACTATAAAATAAAAATAGCTTAATTTACTTAAAAATCAGTTACTTTTTTTTAGCTAACAAATAACATAGTAATTTAATAGAGATTAATAAAATAAAATTAAAAAACAAATTTTTAAATATTCCATTTTTTTGAAAAACATTCATGTTTGTTGAGTCGACATAGGACATAAGTACTAGGTCTTTTAAGGTAATTATTAATATTTAATCAGTCGAATTTTGATGTTTTTTTATTCATATGTGGTAGATCATGGGAAGGATGGGGGGGGGGTGACAGTAGCATAGTGCTTTATAATGCTACCTGTTTCCTCTCACCTGCCTATGAGATATACCATAGCAGATATTTATTAACTTCTAATATACTTCGCAATGTGCACTGCACTAATTAAATTATCTATATATATATCTATGCTATCTCTAGTATTATACTATGTGATATCTATGAGTAAATCATGAGAAGTTATATGGATATCACATATAAGTGTTAATAAGGTTATCGCATATGAGGACTTCCTGTTTCTGGACATTAAGCGTCACATACTAATCTCGGAGATATACATAGGCAAAAATTTAAACAGTCTCACTTCTCAATGTTATGATTATGTTACATCGCTGGGATTACATTTTGACCATAGGGTATACACCTACGTTGCATGCATTTCATATATTATAATATTGTATATTTTATAGAATATTATACGGTTTAGTCACTCAATTGTAAAACTTTGTTAGTAATGTTCCATATCTATAAGTACCTATATAACAATTTTCAAAACTGAAAAAAAGTTAGTCGCTTTAGAAAAATAATTCGTGTTTCTTTCTCGTAACTAGAACCAACGGTTTTATTTTGTAACACGTTCCTACACACAAATTGTGTAACACAACATGTATAGAGAGAGTTTCATTTTGTTACCTTTTGTTTTCATAATAATATAACATTATTATTATATTATAATAATACTATCTGCAATAAAATACTGTCAAAACGAACGAACGGATTATTCGTAATTTCACGATATTTTAATTAATTTTAATATATATATATACAATAAACTAATATAGCTATTTATTGTTACACAATATAATATAACATATAATAATACATAGATATATTGCGTAGTTATCTGCGCGTATAAGACGTAAGTATATAATATAAGCATAGGTACAACACATTTTTTTTATGGCCCGCGTCACAAATGAAATAATGTGGAGAAAGTCAGCTGTTGTTGATTGACAAATGCGTTTTTTCGGTCAACCTGTATAATATTATTACTATCGCTGGACTATGTAGAGTAGGTATACAATGAAGTAATATAATTGGTGCACACTCAGTCGTCACACGAATGCGAAATAGGTCGTATTAATGATATTCTGCAATTTAAATCGGCAGCACACTGCAGGTATAATACGAGCATATTATATTCATATACCTAGGTACTGATATAATATAATATACTTAATAATATGTTGCTGCGGTTCATACAATATTCGTAGGTATAGCCGTTCGTATATAATAATAAGAAGAGTTAGAACGAATGGAAAAAGTAATCGCTATCACCGTACAATCCCAATTTCTTGGGACTTGGGTTTTCTTGCAAAAGTCATATGATCGTATAGTTATAATATTATAATGGTACCCTATCACGAATTTGTTGAAAAACTATAATGGGAAATTTCGAAAATTCACTGTGTATTAAAAAAAAAGTTCGGTCCGTATCCAATTCACAATCGTTAATATTATTCGACAGGCCATCTGTATCGAACTTTTGAAAACTTATTCTACACACCAAAAACTAAAAAGTAAGTATACATATAACAGCAGTGTTCGTATTGAATCATATAAACATATTTACAATATAATAATATTATATAACCTAACCTAACCATTGGTATGCAATCGTTAGTGTTGACATTTTAGCATATTGATATTGAATATACGTCATTATACCGTCATTGCCCTGATTTATGTGCAACGGTCGGATGTAAACTCTTCCAATTTCATGGTAAACATTCCCTATTTTTAAAACTATTAAAAAACTCCCCGGGTCGACATTAAATTACGTATTTACCAAAAAGAAATATGACGTATAACCTCCCGAGTCGTTTTAAATTGTATCACCACACACGCTGAGACTGCAGTTATATTATCGTTATAAATATTATTTATTGTCAAGTGATTGTTTAATTGATTTCAGTATAATTATGTCACTTCATATACAAGTGCTCACATGTTAAATAAATGAAAAAAAATCGTATTATAAATTAATATAAATATTTTATGTGGGTAAGAGTGTACAATTTACCTTTTTGATACTCGGGAGAGCTTACACAATATTATACGCTTCAGGAAGTACTGAAGTTGACCCGGTAGAGTTTACAGGCATTAACATCGTGATATCAATAGACGTCCTTGTATCGGGTCTTGATAACTCTCGAGAGTTTACAACCTCACCGTGTGCAAGTTCCCGATTTCGAAATTAATTTATCAGTTATCTTACTGTCATGTGTTTTAGACAAACGTCTTATACTGTCGTATATGTTCTATGTCCACATAGACAATAACAGAAGATGTTTCATGATGCTGTTTTTACAACAGTAATTAATATTATTTATGTTTCGAGTCATATTAACGGACGTGTCACGCTGTCACTCTAACAACTATTTTCAACGATTGGAATGCGTTATTTTCTCCGCACATATTATTATATACCTATCATATACAAGTTTGTTTGCATTAAGTGCCATTAACCCACTTTCGGGAAAAATGTACGATATCCGCTCATACACTCGTTATTGTAAGAGAAACACAATAACAATTTTTCCTATAATATATTTATATATATATATAATACAGAGTAATTATTGTGCACTCTAAAAGGTAAAGTTTAAAACAAATTCACAAAAAAAAACAACCTGCAAGGTGCTAATATAAAAAAAATATATTTAATCATTTTAAAGTCAATTATAAATCTTTTATAACTAAAACGTTACAAATGACGCGAATTTCTACAAATCTATCTTACATTTATAATATATACATGTATATATAATATATATATATATATATATGTAGTTCAATTTTTTTTTATAAGCTAAACGACGTTTTAATCTAGCTATGAGGTCGAAGCACCAAGCTTGCTGAACTGTAACTATTTCTTAAGGAATAACCGATTTCGTTTTGCTTCAATGACGAATTTCCAGCGAACCTAAGAGAATAGATTTGATTTTCGTTGCAATAATGTAACTACCGTTTTTTTCCTTCTAATTTTCAGCTTTCCATTAGGAACACAAAAAAATCTTATTGTTTTACTATTTTCGCGTTCGAGTAAACGGATTATTTTTTTTAGATCGACGAAAAAAAATGTAATTCGTATGATAACGAAATAGATTTACTATTTTTGTGTGTGTATAAACCAAAATAATACCATCGTTTGATTAATGAATATATCCTTTGAGGCCGTGTGGGACTGCCGATATACAGAGGTTCTGCAGAAATAGCTTCTAACCAATCAATAAATTATTGACAGTAATAAATTAATTATATACATCAGATATTTTTAATTGTATTAACTATTGGTTCTATTTAATGACTGGCATACATAATATATAGGTACCTCCGTGTTTTTTTTCTGTCACAAAATTGCCTAATTTCATTTAAACCTAATGAGTCACTATAGCAATGATTAACTGAAGAAACCGATACCGATAAAAAATAAAATAACGCTCTTATAATGAATGGTAAATATGCACTTTAGTACCTACCTACCAATGATAATTATTACATTGGTATTTTATATATTATTATTATTATACATTTCAAAAGCAAGTCATATGCTGTCTTTAAGTAAAAAGGTAATTTAGCATTTGCATGTAACCAGGTTTTTGTATATAACAAAAAATCATGTCTAGAACCAAATTGCCTCAGGGTTTCTCGATGGAAACATATTGTACATATATCTACGGGATTGAGCATTGCAGGGTTGAGATATATTGTCAATGCGAAAAGGCCACCCATGGGTGTAATTTAAAGAGTTCTATAAGCTGGTTACCCACCCAGACAAATTTAAAAGAATTCCCGCAAATGGCGTATAATATAATACGACCAATGAACCCATTTACTGATTTCCGGACCCACCTACTCGACGTTGATCATTTGTAATCCGTAATGGGAAAAGAGTAATCAAATTGAAAATTGTACAAAATATCCGACCCCACTGCACCGTAACTACCTATATAATGGAAAATAAAACGATTTGGGCTAATAATAACAATTATTTTGTGGCGTACCTTGCAGCTGACTTACTAAGAAAATTAGCGAAACCAGAGGAAACGGTTTGACGTGAAATATTTCAAAGGATTTATATGTTTCCTTATACAGAGTAAATGCACACGACAAACGTTCATATTTGCAGGCGGCGGGCGAAAAAAGAAATATTAGGACACTGCGATGCCATAGAAATTTCATCGTAAAATATGTCGAAAGTTTTAAAACCTAAAGCGGCAATGTATTTTCTTGAATAAAATTAATAGTTTTGTACATCTGTGATTTAAAATTCATACGAAATATATTTTATAATAAGAAAAAAATTCTAGTTTATTTGACATTTATTTTGTGAGTCAATTGTTTTTATTTTTGTATACATAATGCATAATAATATATAATATTATTGTATTGTATACATCAATTTTCTTGTGCTAAAAAAAAAAATGTAACTCAATAACAATAAGTTAGGATGACTTACGTCAGTAAAACTTTAATTAATAAATAAACTTAAAAAAAATGTAAAAAAAAAAATTATATTGTATAATGTTTATTGCTGTTTTTTTCAATTTAAAAATGTAAAATTTTTACTGATAATCGTTTAGGTTTTGATAACGACCACAAATTTATGGTACATTACGGTACCGTGATTATAAATTTCAATTAAGACTTAAAAACCACAAGACAGCGCATTCCCTCCGTTTGCGGGCGCTACCACATTTTGAAGGATGAGAGTAGGTTTGGAGTGGCATTGCGGAATTCGTCCGATCGATTTTGGAACTATGATGTGAGCTTCTTTTTTTCAATCAAACCAATTTATAACTTACAAGTATTACTTACACAGATTGTTACGCGCTTCAATGGGCGAATAAGTTATTATCAACGCAACAATAGTCGTCTCTAAATGTATAATGCTCTTTTTAAGTTTTATACTCGAAAAGTAATTGAAGTGTTCCATTGTTGAAATACATTTAAAAAATGTGAAAAACGATTCCAGTGTTTATATAATCTAACGTTTTTAATACAATTTATTGTCGGAATACCAATAATAGTATAGAATAATATATTAATACCTATACGCGTATAGGTAAGTAATATGATATAAAAATAACACTTTAATGGAAATCGCGAATAATTTATACCAGATTATTGGCATTCTCAAACTTAGAATTTCAATACGTTACTGATAGCTACTTGTCAATATTGGAAACGTCGATATGCAATTATTCATTACCTATACATAATACCTATACATAAGTGCAAGTTAATGACAAGAACAATATGCGTCGGGCACAGTGGCTGCGAAGGTTATAACTTATTAAACTTATTATAACTGACTTACAACTAATATTAAAATATCATGCAAGCTAAACGCCCGTCTGGGCGAAACCATATTCGGCCAAGATGAACCTTTCGTTTTTCGGCCAACGTGTAACGTTTCGACCAATCTGTAATAACCGCTTTCGGCCAGTAAACAATTTTGGTCACCAATGTAACAATTATTAAATAAAAAAAAACTGAATTATAAGAAGCATACGATTGAGTTATGTTTATTTTTGTTTATATTCATTAAGTTTCGTATACGACCCCCCCTTTCCCCACACACAAAGAATATGATAAATATACCCCTCCCACTATTAAATAAATACATTTTATTATTCTGATGTACATAATAATATTGTTGTAACTATACAGTTTTTACATTTTATTAATACAATATATATGGGGAGCAAATGTTGTTCTAGATTCATAAAGCTTATAATTATTTAAAACAAAAAAATTTTCCCAGTTTGTCGCCGTTTTTTAAAATAATATATAGATCCCAAAGAGACGGTGGTTGTGAAAAGAGATAACCTATTTTAACTGTACCACAGCGTGGCTCGTTTTAGGGCTATGATTTATACATTAATTTATACTATGGCGTTCTTGCTCGTCTACACTCGGAGAACGGCAAACGACATTTTAAACGACGACAACCATCGAGTAAGTAGACATCACTATATAGACGCTATCTAATATCCGAGGTACGATCATCAAATAAATATTAACTCAGATAACTCCTAACCTCTGTCCCCCTCCACTGGTTATATTATATTATACCCATAACCTAAAGGTACATAATATAGACGATCGGACGGGTGATTATATTATTTATTATTTTTCGTCATTTGCGGGCATAACCTTCCGTAACATTTTATACGTATACGTTTCGACGACTACACGTCATAAATATACTATATACGCGAGGTCATCAGAATTTCACGTTATGCCCAAAGGCTAAAAAATGTGATGATAACGTTACATAATATCAATATCTCGTGCAATCCGGTCCAGCGACGCTGAATTCGGAAGACCGCGTATGTCCGAGTGTGACCGATGTCGTAAGTAGGGGAGAGGTCCCACAATTTTCAGTGCCATGGATCTGATGCTCTAAAAAACCCGTGAAATATGCATTAACATTGCATAATATTGCACTGAAACTTCTCAAGTACCTAGTAAGATTGTTAAAAACAATTTCACAATTATGTTTATGGGTTGAAAAGTATAGAAATTACCAATAGATAGTATGAGTAAATAATTATAGGATAGGTACACAATATTAGGTACAAACAAATATATTATATTATTAAAAAAAAGATAATTTTGATGGGAAAGAATACATTTTTGTTGAAAGAATTTAAGCAATACATTTTTTTTTATATATTAAAAAATCGAAATAAATTATTGTTACATGGACCTACGTAAATTGCCACAAAGATAAGTTTCAAATGTCGTGAGTACTTATGTATAGGTATAATATATTATATGACATACTTATACATAGTTATATAATATTATTATTAAAACATATCATTATAAGTAGATTTGGCCACACAAACTTTATACATTGTCAGTGAAAAAGTCAAGTTTTTGTGGGGTATTCAATTTTTTAATTACAAAAAAATTAAATCTTCAAAAAAATGATTTTGCGTAAAAATTCACATTTTTCACTATTTTTTTTTTCGGTTTTACTTACCAATTATTTTAAAATGTAATAATTTTTGCTTTTAACCCTTCAAAATAGATACGATTTTCTACTAGAAACTGCCCTCAAAGTTGAAGATTGAAGCATTTTTCTACAATAAAAAGTGTCTTCAGATACATGCAGATAAAAAACACACATCGTTCGGTTCGCTTCGCTCAGAATCTAAAATACTACACGGAAGCAAATGAGTAAGGACAGTTAAGTGTTTTGAAATTAATATTTATTGTACGGTTTTTCACGAATATATACTTTTTCTATAACCGTGTGTAATCGAGCTGAGACCCCTATATTTTACAATCTCATTTTATTATGCACCGTTAACACATGATAATATATTATTATTATCATAGACTCGTGTTACAATTATTTTTATGCCGTTTACGTAAATCGCAATATTACGGGCGAACTAATTCACCGTATTTATATTCACATTATTGTTTTACGAATAAAACATTTCATTCCGCGGCACGTCGCGTTTTTACCGACTGTTAATTATTATTGATATTTCGTCGACCGGTCCACCGCCTTTCAGAATATCAAACGCGCATATTATTACGCTCATAATTCACTGTAATTATTGTATTGTAACAATCGTAATAATATTGTTGTCCGCGCACACGACCCGACGCACAACACTATTATAATAATATAATGACGTGCCGGCAGTCCACGCTGCGCGTTATATAATATTTTATTGTTAATTGTTCGATGTGTACATATATATACGTCACATATCATAGACTCGCCATGGGAAAATACAATAACCGTGTGATCCGGCCGTATAATATACGTAACGGCGGCGGTCGTTCCCGCCGAGCGGTATTGCAGCAAGTCGTGTAGTCTTCGCGGCGGCGGCGGCGGCGGACCAAGACGACGACTCGCGGTGGAAGACGATACCGTTTACGCGGGGCGTTGACAAATGGCGTCACACGCCGTAGTACAGTTTCGCGTCGGTTCAATAAACCCCCCCCCCTCGCTCGCCTCTCCGCTGCAGCGTTTATATTATTATTATTATGTCTCCGCGTACACCTCTTGCTGTCCTCTCGGTCTCTCTCTCATTTTCTCTATCCATCACTCCATCTCGACCCGTCAAAGCCCACCTCCCCACCTCGTAGTCCTGTCACTCTCTCTCTCACTCGCCGAGTTCACCACGTTTCGCGCCGTGTGACTCGCTGCGATTCGCGTGACACAACCCCCCCCCCCCCCAACCGGCCACCCGAACCGCGCCATCGGGGTCCGCACCGAATCCTAGCCCTTTCCGCCGCGATGCCATGTAATATCATTATTATATGAATCTATATCGTATTATATTACCGATACGACTCGAACCACGAGTGTCGAGAACAGCAGCGTGGCGTGTCTCTCCGCGGATTTTATGCGCCTCGCGGGCGAGTCGTCAAAACGTTTCCACACAAAAACATACGCGTTCTGATATTATGTTGCGTGCGCGTCATGTCCAAGAGGGATTTAGTCCCGTCGACAATATTTCGAAAAAAAAAAATCGAATTTGATTAGTGACTGTATGATTTTTTTATAAATACACTTACTCGATCGTACGTCTTCATTGAGTGTTACAGATGGTGAGATAAGTTTTTTTCGAGTACAGTGTATTCGATACATCCCTTCTTCGCCGTAATGATGCTATAATGATCGATAGTGGTGCGCTCAAGGGATCAGCGAAAAATGAAACTCCGCTCATATCGACTACCGAGCATGTGTGTGTGTGTGTGTGTTATGAATTATTGCAATAGATTGTAATGTTATATTTTCGTCGTAGTGCGCGTTGTAATTAGCGATGAAGGTCAACGCAAAATAATATTATAATAATGCAATAATAACGAGTATGAGAAAACGATGCAGCGAGAGATCAGTCAAATTATTATTTCCTAGTCGCTCGGATACATCGTATTATATTCCATACTAGAAAAATAGAGAGCGAAAGTAAAATCCATGTAAATATATATTATTTTTTTGTCGTGTTTTCAGTGGTATTCACGCAATCGCGCCACTTATACATTCCTATATATATAACATTATCATACATAATTATAATCATATAATTAACCATTATAAAAAAAACAAACTTTTCAAAGCCGTTATAAAAGACTCGTCACAAACATATTTCTCTAAAAATGATTTTTTCACATATCAATAGGTATAATATGGAATACGAAAACACCTAATCCACCACTCACCAATTATTTCCTAAAGTTTTAAAATAAAACTTCCTTGTTGTAACGAGTTGATGAGTTATACTACTAGGCACTAGCTGTGTCCACTGTTCAGCAACCAAAGCAGACTGCTCAGTTGGTTACAAAGCGCCGGAACATGTGACCTATTGGACAACCGAACCTAACCATAATATATTGTGCGATCACTGGCCCACACTGAGACGGTCAGGGGTGTCGACTGACACCCCTCAGAGAATTGGTGGGTGAGGGACCAGTCTTGACCAGTTTTGATAAATATTTGTTTAATATTAATAGTATCAGTACGTAATATTCTAATAATTGCTAAATTTCTAACCACAACAATAATACAGCGGAAGACATGCGGAACCGTTTCAACCGCGGATATAAACGGATAGCCAAACTACAGTGAGATTATTATCAGTTATCACTTATCAGTTTATCATATGATTACAATGACATGTGTGATCTTACATTCGTCGTTATGACAATATCAATGTTCAAACGGTCAACGGTGTAGTATTTTGTATTTTGTACTTCATGCACAGATAATTAAACATACCTAGTATGTTTATATATCTGTGACCTCATGTAAGTTGCATTTTGGCACTGCAAAAGTATATTAAATATATACAATAATATAAACTTATGTATAAAAAAGTTAAATCATGGACTCAGCTTGTTTTTATTGTGGAAAAAACGGAGAAAACTTAAATCACAAAAATTGGTCGAGATACATTGAATCTTGCAACAAAAAAAGAAAACGTAATAGCACTGGTGAAAATTTTTTTGACAAGTGATATCTCGTCAAAACTGGCTGAAATTAATTCTACATTGACCTAAGGTAATTTAATGTGTCTTATACGACAATTACTTGCACAAACATTTTTATTCTCGCGGACAGATATTTTTTTTATTAATATTTTAGTATTATATTTTAATTTTGTATCATCGTTTGTTTACCATTAATTATGCTTAATTTATGTGACAGATCAGTCCAATTCTGAAAACTTGGAATTCAATTTCACTAATTCACTGTGTGGTGACAATACTGCTTCAATAAGTATTTTAATTTGATTTATATGACTATTATTAAATTATTTCTTTTAACTTTAAAAACGAAATTATTTTTATCCCGGGCAAAAAAAGTGAGTTGACAAATGTTGATACGGACTTAAATGCAGATTTAGTTCCAGCAGGTATGACAATTTCATTTATTCACTGGGTAATAATAATTAATATTCCTGTTTTAATATTGGTGTTTTAATTTAATTAATTTAAGATTTTGATATGTATCCTCCGCTCTTTACTTCGTCTATATCATGGTTCTCCACTTCTTATTGACTGTCCATCATATACATACATCTATATATATATATATAAACAAATGTATGTGTGTGTGTCTATGTGTGTCCATAAATTCCTTTCAGAATGAAAAGGTTCTAAATCAATTTTTTTGGAATATGGTTTTTTTGCATATTATTATTTAATATTTTTTGTTGTATAATTCAGTCCTGAAATCGTATCGATCCGTTGATTATTCAATGAGATAAAGAGAATGAAACGGTTCTAATTCATACGTGAATGATAGGTACGGGCTAACTTAAAAACGTTTCCCTGAACAATTACAAAAATTATGTTAGAACCTTTTCATTCTGAGGCGACTTAATATTTTATAATGTGTGCAACGTAATTTTTATAAACAAAATATACGAAACTTTAGCTTGCCGCGTGCGCTTACAACCACGGTAGTCTTTTGTGTCCTGACCTATACAAGTGACGAGTGCTTGACGGATATCGTAATGCGGTATAGAATATACCACCTTTTACACGCACCACGCGTGTACCTATGTTATAATATAATATACTTCATCAAGTCATTGTAATAAAATAAATATTTTAGTGTGTACAGTTTGTTAGGAGGCAGCGCAGATGACGTCAAACAAAACGTGAAACATTATGTCTAGCATAATTATTAACTAGACGTCTTTTATTAATATTAGATTTTTTATTAAATACAAATTTTTTATTCAGCTGCTTTTTTTTCTTTAAAGATTATTTGTCCAATTAAGATATTTTTTTAAAATTTAACTAGGCTCATTTTATTCATATTTGATTTTTCATTAGATATCATTTTTTTATTCAATTTTATCAATTTGTATGTATTGTTATCGATTTTTTACTAATATTTATTAGATTCTAGAAAAAGATATAAAAATCAGTCTAATAAAAAATTGATAATTGATAAAAATTGAATATTTATAAAAAAAATCTTAATTGAAATAAAAAGTCTAGTTGAATAAATAATCTATTTATAAAAATAATTAGTAAAAAGTTGAACATTTTACTAATTGTTTTCTTTCTATTATTTTTATTAATTTTAATTATTAATCATTAGCAACTAAAAAATAATTTCTGTCGTAATGGATGGCACGTGAACGAGGTTGCACAGAAATTACGATCGTGTGGATTTCGGTGTCAGTCTTGCAAATCCTTGCTTAATGCGTGCTAAGTGATGGAGTAGTTCAATTTTAGAAAATTTAAACATTTCACTCTGGGGCGGTGCTGGCGCAACGCACGTAATAATATAATAATATTATGTTTTAAATATTCCATGGTAAACCTAACTGAGAATTTATTTCAGTGGTATTCAGCAGAGGGATCAGTTTTTATTTTTCAAAAATGTTGATTTTGAAGTTTTTTTGAATTATACAATAATATTTGAATACGGAAATAAATATTTTTCGTAGAATACATAAATTAACTTTTTTATTGGTATCGCCATTCGTATAATTAATAGGGAATGTTGGCACAATTGGTTGGGTTTTCTGGTTTTTTAATACATGACAGTTTCAAAAATGTGTTCAAAATTTGAATTATTCAAAAATAAATTTGGCGGGAAATTTTCTTTCGTCAATCTTAACATCAATACTCGATAATTTTTTGAGAACATAAATTTGATCTCATAGATTGGCTGCGTTGTATCTTGAAGACTTCAAGTCGATACGACTAATATTGAAAAAGTTAGGATTTCAAGTGTTATTTAAAAAAAAACTATAAATCTAAAGTTCAATTTTTGGTTCTCAGATCAGCTATGAGAAAATCTTATAAAGTACCTACTTTAGCAAAAGTATTCAAATACTTTTTAATTATTTAAATACGCGTATTTTATATGCTTTTCAAAACAGGTATCTGTATTTGAATACCTACTCTTGAAAAAAATTTTTTTCCTAGTAAGTATTCTATTAATTTTTAAACTAACAACTTAATCTTTTAATAAATCAAGAAATAAAACAACTATACAACTCTAAAATGTATCAAATGTGTAATGGTATAATTGAGGTAACAGTAATTCTCGGATAATATTTTTTTTTCAATTTAATTAATTTACGGACACACGTATCCTTCTCAATCACATTCCAAAATCCATTCCCACACCACGGACTCAATATTACTCGAGAGGATTGGGAACAACGCCAGACATACGACAATCGACTACCTCTTATGAAACAATTGGTTATTATCATGCTCACACATTTAGGAACCCCATTAATTCGAGCTAAATATATGATAGTGTGAAAAAAAATGTTCATTTATTCAATGGACATACCAAAGTAAATTTATAAATTATATTGTACTCTAAGTCATTTTTTATAAGATTTTTCTTTTTGGTATAGGCATAGAATTGTATCATGTTCTTATATTTAAATTGTATTTATTTATATTTGAACAGTATCAAAGGTTTCATGATTATATAATATAGTACAAGTAGTGTACTTATAAATAATATTTACAAGTAAAGTTGTTTAGAAGTTTATTTTACTTTTCTGTTTAATTTGTTTTCGGTTATATACTATGATTTTTATTTTTAATAATATGTCCATTGTTATTTATTTTTTATCTTAACACTATAATTATGTTATTGACGTTTTATAATTAAAATAAACTTTAAGTTCTATTATCTTTTTGCAGAGTGTGTCTTTTAAACATTACTTAACAAACAAAATAGTATTTAAAACATAATATATTACCTATGTCCTATATTCAATATTCATATTGATATGATAATAGAATATTTAATTGTATATTAAATTATTATGAACCTACTGCCCTACTATTTCTAGACGTTTACAAGGCAATACTAAAATTGTATTAAACCTATTATACAGGTACCTAAACGACATTTATTAATATGACAAATACTTAAAATTTCAAAAAGGTGGACTCTCGTTTCCCCACTTTGTTTTTTGGATAGCGCTGGGAGTTTTTCTGCACAAACGTTTGGCACATTAAAAAATTCAAATATTCAATTTGGGGGGGCTACCGTTTCAATGGCCCCCCATTTTGTTTTTGGGATAGAGCTTTCAGTTTTTGTGCACAAACGATTGGACTTGGTGCACATTTCTGCACAAACGATGCACAAATGTTTGGCGTGGTCAAATGTTCGAATTTCGAAAGTGGGGGGGGGGGGGCATTGAAGTGGACCTAAATTCCATAAATGGACAACCTCTTCGGAAACCCGAAATCTACACGTTTTGTCGCTATTACGCTATTATTCTACAAATATTATATCCTGTGTTTCTTGCTAATGTGTGACGATGCAAATCGGAAGAAAAAATTCAATAAATGGTATGTGGTTATGTATATAGGTATGTGTACATTATATTTAGGTATAAGTGCCTAATACTTATGTTATTATATATTATAAAATATAGCGAATAACAGGCCACACGCGAAAGTTACTACACCCGTAATCACCTCCAACAAAAACGCACACGTCGTATACAGATTACAAGGTAATTATCTTATCGCTTTCTTTTGGTTTGCACTAACTTCTAGGTTGGGGTAGGTTATCGAGGTATTGTCGAGGAGTCAGTGGCCAGATCGTTCTCCCCACTCACCACAGAGACGCGGGCCTCAGTTATTTTTCACCATAGGTAGTGTTGTATCAATAATAATCAAATAATTGTCGACCTATAATATATTGTGTTCTCTGTGCTACGCCGATATTACCACAACGTCGCGGAAAAACATTTCGATTTTTCGACAACCATGATAATACCAACTACCTACCGGAATATTACGACGTGAAAGATTATTGTTATTTTCCATTTAGGGCACGTATGTGCAGATTGATTTTTCGTTTATGCGTGCCTATATTATAATCCTATGTTTGGCTTTTAATATTATTTTTTTTTTTTTACTTGCCCGCACGTCTTGTTATTAAAATTTACTCTTTTGTTCTGGCCGCCGACCGTACGCTTTTCTTGCACGACTGTCCGAAAACGTTAAACATTTTATTCAACCCGCACATTTCTTTTTTTTATCATTTCTCAACAATACAATATACATTATTATTACACGTGTATTTTTAATTTCGTCTTACGCGTATAGGTACTCATTCGGATTGTAAACGCGCCTGCAAGTTCGAAAGTTTTCTCCTGGGTGTCTTCTATAATTTTTCAATTTCGTTACTTTCTAATGGAAAAGAAAAATATACTAAATTAGTTTTCACAACAACTAAAAATAAACACGACCTTATTGTTTTGAAATGTTACCATGTTGATCCGCAAACATTAATTTACTTTTAAGAACAATAAGAGGGTTAATTATCTTTTCTGTGCCCCTTAACAGTCTCTTTCTTCTTTTCCGTGCGCCTCAGAAGTTTACCAATTTAATGTAGAGATAATACAATGAGTTTTGTAGACCACTTATACTTACCTGCAGTATTATTATTTCATTTTTTCAACATAGTAATTACAATTTTAATACAAACATAAAAGTATACTTAAAAACCATAATAAAAGTATTTCATTGTTCACGCTATGTTTATAATACATATAAATATATATATATATTGCAGGTATATATGAAAAAAGTAAACGCTTTCGTGACTGTGAATGAACTTTTTAAGCTTTTTCATTTCTTAAATAACAGCAGCAAATCGCATTGAACTCTCCAATATATTGTGCAATCTGTAATTAAGTTTCAAGTCATAACGTCGAACGGTAAATATCAAAGTAACTACAACAATGATAAGTTATTAAAAAAAAAGTTTCGTTTTGTTTTTACAAACAATACATAATTAATCCTATACAAGCTAGCCTATATATGTATAGCTGGTGTGTATACTATACAACGTTATAGTCTGTACGCATCTTTTTCGAATATTGTTAATACTTAATTGTTTAGCTCTTTATTAAAAAGTATATATAGGTAGGTATTAGTAAATAATATTATACAGCGATGTTTGCTCATTATTTAACGTTCATATTATATAAAATGCGCATACACTGCAATAATAATAATACTTTCACGCACGTGTAAAAACCCTACCGTTACAAACCCCGCTATCTACAATCATAAAAAAAACCCCACAATCAGCTAATGGCCATAGTCGCCGGGCTTAAAGATCAATTAAAAAAAAAAAAAATAATAATAATACTTTATGTCTATTTTGTATTCACCGCCGCGTTATGACTAAGTCAATACTTACTCAATTTTATTTGCTAAATATTTTTTTATTATATTGTTGTCATAGGCAGACATAATATTATATAAGAACGCAAAGTACGAAAAAAAAAAAACGATTATTATTTATTATACGCCGCTCGTCTAAAAAGCTAAGCGAAGTAAACAGTACGTTCCCTAACGAATGCGATGTATAAATATTATTTATTAATTATTGTACATTTATTCGAGTATAATAATATATTATAATACTCGTACGAACGCATAGACGTTATTACCATAGTATAATATATGGTATTAATGTGTCTGCCCGACAATAATTAGTGCGCTTCTCAACGATTTTTGTCACGTGCGATATTATTTTAATACAATATAATATCATAATAATATAAAGTCGAGTTGTAAAATTTGTTCGCACAAAGGCGCGAGCGGTCTCCTATTATTATTGTTATTGCTATCATTGTTACTATCATTATGGTTATGAGCTCCTCTTCGCGCCGAGTCCTTGCCACCGAGGCAAGTCTTTTTCGTGCGCGACAATCGCAAAAATTAAATTTAACGCGCCGGGAGAAACAAAAAAAAAAAGAAAAAAACCACACTTCCGGTGCGCGTCCGGTTATTTATGGCGTTCGAAATCGTATAACAACAGCTGCTGCGCGTGTAATTAAGAGAAATCCACACACAACGACCACTATACCCTACGACTGTTGTACACCATAGGCCATAGCACTATTTCTAAACTGGTCGCTATTACTGAAACTACTATATATATATATATATTATATACATGTGCTGTGCGCACTACAACGGATCTTTCGAATATTGCGGTTTTCCAAAACTTGCCGGACACGAACTTTAGACGCATAAAAAAAAACGCGTGTGCGTAATGCGCATATATATATATATGTAATATATTATTACCGCTAAACACAAACCGTGTAGTGTGTGCTTGCGTTCCCGGGGGGAGGGGGTTCGGAAGGGGCTCCGCTCGGACCACACACACGTGCATACACGATATAATATAGTACACCATCGCAAACACATTGCATTTACGGTCATTGAAACGCATTCATATTATTATATACGTATATATCATATCATATACTCTCTCTGTAGGTACATAATATGCAGTCTGTACTAGTATTATAGTATACTGATGTTATATACTGCTAATGACCGTCACTACTACTGCTACTGTTACTGCTGCTGCTGTTGCTCCTGTTGCTCCTCTCCTCCTCCTTCTATGTGCTCGGAAATATATTGCATTATCGTATAAATAATAGTCTAAATACACACGTGTAATGATATATGGGTATATAAACCTATACTATTTACGGTCGTGTTTGATCTCTATTCTTTATTCACACGGCACAAGCGCGGGTTCCTGAAACAACACTCAGCTGCACACTGCCTATTTCGGATAATATCTGTGTCAACATCTCGACGATATGACCTATACGCAGATCGGCTTCCGGTGATCAATGAAAATAATTATTATAATATTATTATACGAATACCCTCGGTCGTCGTCCGCGAGCAGATTTCTCCGCAGGTCGTTTCCGATACGCGTTTTGTTATTAGTTATTACCATTATTGTTGTGCGTACCCATAATATTATGCAGTAGCGTCATTTTGCGAGGGGGGCTAGGGTGGGAATTCCCCGCTCCCTTGTCGTTAGCTGCCGGCCCGGGTATATGGGCTAGTTGTGGGCCTTCATGGCTTCATATAGTAGCTAATAGATAATATATTTAGGTATCGCTCTACATAATATTATGTATTAATTATTTAGTCATTGTTATCTCTCAAAAAAATAGGTTATTTATGCCTATGATACTAACTAGTAAGTATACGATTATGTAAGAAGGCTATTTGTATTGCGATAAAAATGCAATTGTAATGGAATGTAACGTAATAATTGTTAGGTTTTTTCAGTTTTATTAAGGGCTGGTCAAATATTGTGCCTCTCTCTCTCAAAAACCGAAACGACGCCACTGCCTATAATATGTATGTTTGGATATAAATGTGTAATGTAGGTAGGCACATAATATCACAAAATATAATATGTATTATAGTATCGCAATTCCGATCGGCAGGAATTCCCACCCACACACGACGCGGTGCTTAATAATATTATAATATAACAACGGCGCGTGCATACAATATTATAACAATGTTATTATGTACATTATTATGTATCTATCGTATACCTCTACCTACGTCGTAGTTAAGAACTAAAAAATAAACAAACTGGAGCAACGCACGAGACTAACCGCAGGGGTAGATAACGACGAACAATGCGAGGTGTATAATATCATAATATAGGGACGCGACGGACATTATAATACTGTAACGTCGTTATATAATATCATAATACATTATATTATATTGTATAGTGCTGCAGGTACGAATAAGTGTAGGGACGAAGACAATTGTATCTAATCTGGTGTACGCGCGCGTTTTATCGTGTCGAATTTAATTATTTTCTTTTTCGTCCATTTGACTCAAAAATGTTGTTACCTCGTACCCCGGCCTTCTGCTATGGCCGTCAGTCTGTGAACGGACATTCGAATCGTCGGGCGACTCGTTGCAATCATTACATTCTTCACCCACACATCCATACATAATAATAAAGAGTACGTGTCGAAGATATCAAAATAATACACATACCTGAAGCAGAATCGTGATGATTCGGACGAACTACCTGGTCGTATGTGTTATATCCATCGCAGCCTCGCCACTGCTGCTGCTGCTGCCGCCGCCGGTAAGACACGCACTCACAACCCCCCAAAAACGATTTATTCTACCCTTATATTATTATATTTTTGTTGTAGACGTATTTTATTTTTTTTTATTGTCATCATTATATTATTGTAACTTATTCTCATTCAGCTGCGCGGGGACTATAATATATAATAATAATAGCGGTACGTTGCGTGCCTTTGAATGGCGATATAATATAATAATATGTGCAACCTTCGGAGAAATTCCACAAAAGACGGTTACATCAACAGGTATAACCGTCGCTTTATTATTATTATATTATTATGTATAGGAACACGTACATTTTATCGCCCCCCGCAGGATTTTCAATGCACTTAAATATTTTCATAATATACCTACTGGACGACGCATAATATATCATTATAATATTAAAAGTTACAACTGCAGACATCAGCTCACAATATATATATATATAATATAAATATATATAATATGCTTGATGTTTATACATAACTGAATAAAAACGAATAAGCATTCAACCTAACCGACATTTTCGTTTTTAGACATTCGAACATTATTCGTAAGGAATACAATACAAACTCGTTATATTTAATATTTTTCTTTTATACATTTATTCGTAGTTAGATACAAATACCACGAATTTAAATTTACAGCACAATATTATTACAACGCAATAAAAATATGATCAATCATTCGGGCTTCTGAAATGAGTAAGGTAACTGAAGAATTGTGATTTTTTTTTTTACATTATTATTTAATTTTCCCAACTTTTACGAAATATTATTGGTTCATATTATTATATAATATAGGTATACACTCTACCGGGAGAGGTTCTTGACACGTCCTAAGAATGGGAGAGGGCGAAAATATTTTGCATTTAAATATTATATATACACACCTCATTTTTTTGTTGTTGAAGGTACCTATCTGATAAGTGAATCGATGTGCTATATACACATACTTCGTACTTATACAATATTATGGAATCCATTATTATGCCAGTCACCCACCTACCCCGTAAAACCACCACTGAACTTCACGATACGGACATACAGTGGTAGATGTACTGTGGTTATTTAAATATAGGCAAACAAGAACATTATAGTCAAATACATAGTTTTAAAAATATTTTAAAGTGAAATAACCTTTGAAAAAAAAAAATATTCTTCAAAATTTTATTTTACAGTATTTTGTACTCGGGATAAAAAAAAAGCTATAGAAAAGCAAAAAAATGTTCCATTTTTTAATTTTTTTGACGAAATATACTTTGAAGTTTAAATATGAAATAAATATGTTTTGTCCTTAATGGCCCATGCTCTTAAAATGGTTTAGTTTAAAAAAAAAAATAAACTTTTATAAAAACTTTAGAAAAAAAACGCGGAACAATTATAATTACATTTATATGTATAACTATTATTATAAAACATATTAAAAAAATGACTTCATCGTAGAAACGTTTACTCTTTACTGCTGTAGTGTAATATAATATAAACGGCCATTAGTCACATATATTTATGTGCGTATTTAAAACAGATTAACCACTGTAGTTGTGGGCGAGTAGTCGAGTTGGAGGAGAAAAAGGGTATGCACGAATATAATATTTTACCTTTTATGCTGCGTTAACCGGTGCACTGTTCCACCAAAATTCAAAATAATATTATGGAACTGCGCCAAAAGTCAGTCAAAACGGTCGGTTTACATTCGCCTGCACGCTTGTACGATCTAAATCTTATGTCGACCAAAACTCGAAATCCGTAACGTCTATAATCGTATTTCGTTCGAAAACAATCTATAATGCGTAGTTCAGCTGTTAAATGATAAAGACAATAATATTATTATTATTATTACATTATACTATTGCTGGTGCCGTCCCAGCGAGAGAGAATAATTATATCTATATGCGTCGTTTGACTCGATACGACGTTTGCTCATTTGTTACCTACGAGCATTTTTTAACAAAAGTGCTTTTGCATAAAATACAATTTTTTTTCCCCGCGTCAACGCTATCAACGCGTCCGTGTCTAGAATTTTATCGAACCGAAGATGAGGTACATAATATATTATACAATATTATGTAATATAATACCTGATCATATTTCAAAACATTTTAGCGATGACGACCCGTCATACCTATATATACATACATAGTATACATTTTTTTTAAAAAAACTTTAGCAGCTGCCAACGAAATGCTGCGCAGAACATAATAATAATATATAGGTGTATAACGCGGCGTCGGATGATACTTTAATGTATATTATTTTGAATTTCCCTTTTATACGTTTGCAATGTTTTACAAAAGTATATTATTATTATATATAATACGTGCTTAATCCCAGGTGGAAAATGCGTTTTTCTTCCGGTAATAACTCCCTCGTACACGCCGTGACGACATATAATAAAACAATTCGCGTATATATTATTGTGTAATGTATATACATATATACAAGTCTGCAGAAAGAATAATATAGCACTCGGGTATTAACAGTTGACAAGGCTGATTTGTAAAAATGAACTTTGGAAATATAATATAATATACGTGCCGCGTCGTATAATATTATAATAATACTATATTGTATTAGAATGATAATAATATTATTAATGGGCGTTCTCCGTTTAACGCGCGCACGAGACTTAAACAGTGGAATATTATAGTAAAATAATAATAATATAATGATATATTATGATAATATCATGCCATTATACATTGTGCGCGTGTTATAGACACTATATATATATATATTCTCGTGATAATAATATTATTATAAATGCGCAAAACGCCGATATTTTTGGACCGTCAGATCGATGTGTAGGTTAGGTATAATGCGCGTGCGCAGTCTTATGTATCGCGTGTTCGTCAATCGGTTTCGGTGATTGTTATTATTTTTTTTCTCACTGAAAACCACGGTACGAGGGGATGCGATATAATTAAATATTAGAGGTATACGAAAAAAGTGACGAGAAATATGCAATTAAGTCGATTGAAAAACTCCGTCGAAACATCATGACGTATATTATTAAATGGAGGTTCTAACGTTGTAATAAACACCTCCGGGCGCCCTTTATCATATTATATAAATAACGATAATGATAATAATAAAAATTCAAGTCGGCACCTCCTCATGCGAGACGGTTACGCGTTCGGTGGACATCGAAGTTTTCGTTTAATAATATTTCATATAAATTCACATGCATTACGGAAACGCGTGTGCTGGAAACTCGAGACGAATACAATTCCCTAAGTGCTTTGGAAAACACAATATTCTATTACAGTTGATGGGGCCATACGTGTTGAGTTACAGTGTCCCAAAATATGCATTTGTCAAAACATCTAAGACTGGAAATCGCGCGGGTGTTTGAAAATAATAATACATTTAGGTATTGACGTACTATTAAATAATATTATTATACAATCGACCCGTTGTTGATGGTAAAAGTTCGTTTTTATTTTTAGAACGCTGGAGAAGTGATGGATCGACACATTTTCGATTTCTTATGATCTCATTAATCATCGATCATTATATCGTGTGCGACTCGCAGGGTGTGTTTTAACCCAATGCCGTGACTACCGCGTATAGGGTGTTGCAGACGATGCTAAAAAAAACCGCGGTGGGCATTGAAAGTATAATATTATTACCTAGTACCTAGAATTGTAAATCCATACTCGTTTCAACTAAATATGAACAAATATTAATAATTAAAAAAAGTTATTATGACGTTTTAGAATTATTTTTATGACATTATTATTAAATGTTTTGAGTGTACCTATATAATATGTAAAAAAATGTGGAAAATAAAAGCCAAAGGGGAAAAGGTGGCGGTGGTCGTTTGATCGTTTGGAGGTATTAATTTCGACCAAACAATTATTAATAATCTGTGTAATTATTTTTACCTGCAAAGGTAAAAGCATGGCGACTTTGATGCGAACATATTTTAAAATAGGGTTCATCATTAATTATTTTTATTATGTATACCGCATATGACTTTGTTTAATAATTGCAAAATTTTTGTTACTGTTGACTGTATAATATTATAATATTACTATACTAATATATTTTTGAAATTGCATTATTATTTATTTATTACGTATTTTGTATGTGACAATTTTGCAATGGACAATGTATAGGTACATTACTGTACAATATACTAATATTACTCGCGTATAAAGTGTAAACCTATTCATATGTATTCACCCAGATGGTATTTTTTGTGTAATAAACACTCACCAAATCGTTATAATATAACTTATTCGTCCAAACAGACCACATTTTGGGTTGATTCGCCCAAACGGTCTAAGCCTCGATTGCGTTTGCCTTTGCTGTAGTTTGATGTTGTGCCGCAACCATAGGACATGACATTTTTTATACCTACACAGGCCTCGGGTTTTATCATAGACATTTTTTTTTCTATATTTTTTTGCACCGCACAAAGCATTATTTATAGTTATGACGTTTCAGACAAATTGTGTATTTCAAAAATAAATAGTTTCCAACAATTCCTGCGACATTGATATTAATAATAATACGATGAGTGTAAGTACGCGTTTAACGTATTTCAAAAGTATAGTAGACAATAATAATTAAGTTTTTTTCTAACTCATCACAAAATAATATGATAAATAATGATATTTTTAAAACGGGTGTTAGACATCAACATAATAATAAATAAATGTACCAATATCAGGGCAAAAAAAAATTTCCCAATTTAAATTTGATATTTGTACATTTTATTAATTACATACCTAATAATATATTGCAACTTGGAGGTATAAGAAAAATGTGTGGACTTTGGTTTTAATAAAAAATTTTAATAATTTTAATAATTTTATTGTAAGTGCTACACGAACTTTTAATTTGATTTTTATTATTATATTCAAATGAGGCTTGAGATATTTTCCATTATTGACTATTGTTTACCTATACATAAGTATTTTTATCATTCTATGATTTTACAAACTCCATTTACGAGGACATGGACATATACACAAACAACAAATTGAAGGATCTTGATATAAGCTAATATTTGGGGAGGGGGGGGGGCTAATTTTCACTCAAGTACGTCAACGGGAAGAGAGCATCTGAAATAATTTTGCATCCGTAGCGCGGCCATCATGCCTCTAAATCGTAATATTGTGACATCGGTTTAAATCGATATGCGACAGCACCGGCAGCGATATATATGCTATGACGACTCGAGAAAAACGCTGTCGAGCTGATAACAATTTTCCCCGACGTTCAAACGCGTTCCCATAACTGTATTATTATTAGGCCAATGCAATCGAAAATTGAGTTACAGAATCTTTTTGTGCCGGCTTTGACGAATGCTCGGAAGACATATTATTGTACCTAGTGCAGCGGCGTGCGGAAAATTGTTGTACAAAAGAGATTACAAATTGGAATATATTGCATCAATTGTGTGGTTTGCGTTTACAACTTAATACGATTGCGCGCCCGAGGCCCGTAATTACATATATGCTATACCGGGTGAACCGTATTTAACGTAAGAATG
The DNA here is from genome assembly GCA_008086715.1 of Sitobion miscanthi. Classification (NCBI taxonomy): domain Eukaryota; kingdom Metazoa; phylum Arthropoda; class Insecta; order Hemiptera; family Aphididae; genus Sitobion; species Sitobion miscanthi. Next base: position 2,997,120 of record CM017798.1, read on the forward strand.
TATGACACTCAACATTTAAAAAACCATTAACGTTTTTGAATATATTATTTTTAGAAATTAGCATTTTCGGAAAAAAAATTAAGTTTTTTAACCAATTGGATCGTTATAAAAAAATTTTGCCTATGTATTTTTAATATTTTTCGACTGCTATTGTAACAATAATATATCAGGAGCCTTGCATTAAATTTTCACGCTTTTTACCCAACAAAAAAAAAAAATGGTAGGGAAATGGTTTTGAAATGGACCATAAAAAGCTCAAAAAGAGTCAAATTATTATCAGAATTGTATGGTGTATAGATAATACTAATATAAACATTCAATGAAATTTTCAAGTATCTATACAGTCATTAGTTTTTTAATTACAATAAAATAAGAAAATCGTTACATGAGAAATCGAGTGAATATCAAATGTTGTAAAAATATGAACTTCAAACGTTCATAAAAATTTAATTTGATTTGTTTGTAGACATTTTTTTTTTTTTGATAAAGCTAAATAAACTTATGAATAATCTTGTATTACATTTTCAAATCTTAGATTTAAAAAGAAAAATTTTTACGAATTCTCAACTCAAAACAATTTGCTAATTTTCTTGATTTTTCCGTATTTTGTCAATATTTGAACTTTAAATGCTTATAAAAAAAAACTGTGACCAAGGATTTTTAGTATTTTTCAAACATCATTGTAACAATATATTAGGATCTTTGTATTAAATTTTCAAGCTTTTTTACCTAACATATAAAGTTTTATTGACATTCATAGAAAAAAAACCTAAAAAAGTTGGAAACTGAGTATATCCGTTAACAGCTCAAAACAAGTCAAAATATTTTAAAAATTTTTCGTGTACAGAAAAGGCTAATATAAACATTCAGTGAAAATTGCATGTATCTACGGTCATTTGTTTTAAAGTTACACCAAAAACCAAATTTTGTGTTAAATTTCCCTTTTTTCCTTAATTTTTCTTTTGTTTTTCACGGTGCTTTTGAAAATTACTGGGAATTTTAAATTTTGACCTCTTCAATGCACCAACAATATTCACTTTCCTATCGAACAAGATACTGAAGTTTAAAATTGAAGCATTATTTCGACTACTTATCGTGTACATAGACACAAAAAAAAAATAGAAAAAACACACATCATTGTAAAATCAATACATTCATCGTTGCACTCAGAATCTAAAATAATAGAAATAGTTTTTAACCACTTGAAGTTATTTACTATTTTTTTATTATAAATAACGTTGGTGCAATTTTCTGAAATATAATGAGTGGCATGCGGTAAATGGATCATCATATATATATGTATTACTCTATGACGGAGGTTATGACGATTTGATTAGAACCATTGATTTCTTACATTTTATATTATATGACAACTCATAACTGATAAGTTCTGCTCCTCACAGCAACTAGCAACTATTAGTAAGTATGCACATTTCAAATGATAAAGTTCTGTGTGGGCGCCGGCGACGGATTGGTTGGTGGGCATTGTACATTTTAAGTGCTCGACAAAACTTATTCAAAATTCACACAATACGAATTAATGAAAATATAATTATGAGGTGGAATAATTATAATTATTATTATTGTATAAAAACGTTAACTTAATGAGAAAAAGCTGTAAAAATATCGTCGTCGGAATAGTAATAATTTCGGGAGCCCCGCTAGTGAGACTAATAAAATGTGTATAATTATTATTACCGGTAAAATACAAACTGACACGCAAAACCGTATAGTTGACAATATTTGACATGGCGTACATATTATACGTGCGCACGCAACTGCTGTTTTGTACATAATATTATTATTTTCCGTTAATAAACAATATAATAATTAATAGGTACATAATAATTATTGACCAGTCGTTCCGAACGATTTCTCGGAGAACACAATAATATTATAATAACAACGGATGGCGTAAATGTGTATAGGTACCGTTTTACCCTTATTTTACAATACGGTCTCGCTTAATAAATAATAATGATTAACGATAACATTTTTTTTTTTTTCATTAATAATACTCAATAGAATATTAATGACGATTGTCATTTGTCATATTATTATAATATTATTCTTTATATTATTATACTATATGGGTCAATTAACCTATAAAATGTCCATAGTTTTTCCACATAAATTATACTTAATCGGCTGGCGATTTCTAATCCACTTATCGACCAGTAGGTATTACAATATTATTGTTCGCGCTGAAAATATAATTTATTATTATTATTATAATTAATACGCGTCAGATTCGCTTAAATAATATTGTTGACAGTCGTCGGCGACGTAAATAATTTAAATAAATAAAAGCGTCGATTAATATTTTCCTCGTAGATTATACGTAATTTTTTCAGTGTTCCGTAGAAAGGACACAAAAAATAAAATAATAATGCTTTAATATGCTTCTGGCTGCCCTCGTGAACGTGCACTGCACACGACCTTCGATTTTCCATACAAAAAAAGCGTTTTTACACCATTAGATTTTCACGTCCAAATGTGAAAAAGGCGACGTCTCGACGGTAATGATGATGATGATGATGATGATGATGATGATGATGATGCACTGCAGCCGTTGTTCTGTGTATTTTGTTTTATTATGAACAAAGATCGACTCGATATATTATTAATAGGACTTCAAAGCTCAGATCACTATTTGTTTTATCTCCCTGACCCATGCGCAGCACAATAAATTTACGTATAGTTGCACCAATCTCGTGTTGTTACTTGTCTGCTTTGATATTGGAAAAATGTACAAATATAAAATATTATAACTTAAAAATGTTCTCTAACCCATATTCTCTATCTGCCGGTATTTATTGCGGTAGTACTAATGACGTGATTATATTGTTATATTAACATAATGAAGAATATTATAACACTAAAATAACAAATTTAACACGTCGAGAGAAGTATAAATGTAAAAAAAAATGAAAAAATTGAATTCGTAAAACACCATAACAAATAATGGGCAAAAAAACGTGAAGTTTCGATATAAATATTTCGATAAAACGCTCGATATAATATATTTTTGAAATGTACTCAAATAGTCAATAAAAATAAACGCATTTGGGTTTTCTAGGCAAAACAAAACTAAACACATTTTTTCGAACTACACTTACCTATATCTATACTTGGTTACACAGACTGCACAATACGTCAATCGAAATTGGAGTTGAAATAAACTGAATTTAATATATAAACAAATACTTTCGAATAATTTAATGTCACGTAATAATATATTATACCTACCTATAATACAATGCGAACGAAAAACCGATAAAACGTTGAAAGATATATCGCAGTTCATTAATTAAAAAATCAACGAGCAGATAGTTGGTACCTTGACGGGCTTGAGGAATGCTACTTTATATATTGGTATACGCACCTCTATATATATATATACGACGTATGTATTCGTTTATATTATTGTAGTAAAATACTATAAACCTATAGACTGAGAGCCGTAAAAAGCAGATTTTGTGCAAACGAGATATTTTATGCGATTGTATCTATCAAGTCCTAAACGTTCGTCCTAAATTCACAACGCTGTGTATACCAGCTTTATATATGTTTCATTTGTGCAAACGCATAATAAATTCGAATCTGTTTAGGTGTAATGTATATTATGGTATAACAACGAATCGAGTCCAGCGCACGTATTTTATATGCATATATAATAAGATACAACTCGATATTATTATGCTATCAAAATCAAACGTGAAATGCGGCGATTGTCGTGGCGGGACAATATAGGCAATAATATATTATGGCATTCTTGTCCCAATATTGTCCGTGTCTTGGTTTTGTATTCTGAGTGGAACGATAAAGGATAGTTATTGCATATATTATAGATTTATAATATGATACCTGTTGTGACTTTTTGAGACAGTAGAAGAACATGGCAATTGTATTGCAACGCCAGTGTGGAATGGAAATCGTGCACAGTCGAACAATTTTTTTTCAATTGCTCGGATTTTTTAAAAAATCGATAAAATTGGCCAAAAATAAAATGTGACGAAATAAGAGAAACTACGGAAATACGTCTTGGAATAACATCATGTCGAACATCAATTATTCCAAAAACAAAATATATTATATAAAATGAAATTTGTTATTATTTGCAGCACAAATCAAAATGAATAAACAGTAGGTATATATAGGTACCTACAAAGTTATTTGAAACAAACATCATGTTTTATGATTTGAAATTGCAATGAAAAAAAAATATATACTACTGGGTCTTAGGTAAGTAGAATGTGGAAATGTCATAAAAATAATGAATGTGATATATATATTTTATAAAAACTCGATTATTGTCTTACGATGTATTATGAGATAAAAGTTTTTTTTCAGCTTTTCTGACGCTCTCGTATTATACGCGTGGTAGAAGATTTTCCCGCCACTCACAAAATTCCCCGTCGGTGATTTCCTCGGAACGACTAGTTTTTTCTATTAGTTTCCCATCAAAGGTCAAATTGTGCGAATTTAAAAATTCTGCGAATTCTTTTGTCGCGTATGTCACGTCACACGTCATCGTGATGTGATAACTCGTAGCACCGATTAGCACGTTTTTCTATAAGTCGTTCACATATAAGCAATGGTATGTCGAGTATAAAAAATTAAACACGCGGGTACAAATCGTCGTTGATAAAATGTTTTATTTCCTAAACGGCGTCTAATATTTGAACAAACAGTTTTATAAATCAAACGCGCACAAATGCTGGTTTCGTATACATACTTAGGCGTTCTAATAATTAGTGTAGGTCCGCAGCTAGAACTCGCAAATCGTTTTGACAAAACGCTCGCAATTACAACCGACTGCAGCGTCAAATGAATATTGAAATTGAAAAAAAGTACACAATATAACCGTTGTAAAAAACTTTATCTGGAAAAATAAACCCAAATTGCTAAAAAAAATTAGTTGAAAATTCGGTACTGAAAGTGCGGTGCAGACATGCTGTAGAACGCTCCGTCGCGCGTTAGTATACATAATATTATTATTTTTATCATCATGTATATAGGTATTAAAATCGATGGGATTTATGTAATGATACAGGTACATAACGATAAAATAAATATAGAAAACTACAATCATGCCCCTCGCGCAGTGTACTCTGACACTAATATATATATATTATACGCAGCTTATTTATGCTGTAGCACTGTAATGCGGATGATCAGACATCGCGATGAGCCGAAAGAAATCGACTTGATAGCATTTATTTCTGCACTAAAATCGGTGGTACATTCATATAATATAATATTATTATCACGTTGAACGGTATATTATTCTATGTATAGATTACCTAGGTATAATGGAATCGTTTTGCGAGAAACTCCGGCGAGACAGTATCCGTATTATATATATAGGTAGGCACCACCCACATAATATCAACATAACAATATATGCCTATTTATATACCTCATTCATATTTAAGTGCGCACAAACACGCATTCCGCAGATATCGCTGTAGGTATATAAAAACGAGTACACAAATAATATATTATTATCGTATGTATGTATGACAATAATACAACACGAGTGTACACAATTCGACTACCGGATACACGGTTACCCGACAGTGTCATAATATAATATCGTCGCATAAATTCTATCAGAGAAGAACGTTGAGACTCGTCGCACCATTATCCCTCGCCCGCGCGTCACATACAGCCGGAAGGGTCGTCTGACGTTTCGCACGACGTCTCCTCATTTTGGCAAAAATGCGTGTAGGTACCTATTATGATTATACGCGATTTATAGATTTTCGAAAACTACGACGGAAACGTCACTCATGCTCATAATATACATCTATACCTACGTTATGTGTACAAAAAATGTGAAAACGGAAATCCTTGCTTCGAAACTACTTATTCAATCGTCATGCAGTTTTTTTTTTAATTAAAGAGGACATTGCGGAGCATACATTTAGTTCGATAACAAGTGGCGGAGATGAGAGGATGGCAAAAATATAACAGTGGCACCATCTGTCCAGGAAAAAAATAAACTAAATCGTAATATATTTTTGTTTATTGTAAGGTCGCAGAATTGGTTGCAGAATAAAATAATTATATAGTAGTAATTAGTATTTATTTTGTTTTGTATATTGGTCGACGTTGGTAAATCGGGCAGATGAGGTGCAAGCATGCATCAAATCGAATTTTCGTACATTTCCTACCAACTACCAAGGTGGCACTCAAAAGGAGTTGAACAATCACAATTTTTTTTAAGAGATGTAATTTTTTACGGGTGACGAAGTGCGCGGGCTCGGCTAGCATCATACATGACACACGTCATAATACAGCTATTACTATTATTATTATTGTACCCTCGTCCTACGACGTTGTACATAATATTTTTACGATTTTAATAATATATATAATGTGTAACACAAGACGACTTTCCGCAACTCGTTATGAGCAGACGCTCGGCTCACCGTAAAACCGTGTGGCAAAATGCCGAAGACTGTAGACGTCCCGCGAAGTAAAATACTTAAACACACACATATTATACACAATGTACTTTATACACGTTGCACATCTACACGTGAACCGCCGCCATCTCATCTGGAAGTAGCGCGACTCCTCTTTCCCGGTCATACGATGTTTTAATGATAATATTATATTATTATTATCGTGTAGAGAGGAGGCCTGCACGACAATAATAACGTTGTCGTCTAGAGCTCCAAGTCACAGCTTCGACCGCCAGTCGGTAAAGAGACCGTTTGCGGGCACGGCTCACTGACCTGGAAACGCCGCCCTCCATTACATATAATGATAATATTATTATTATTGATAGTATTATTATTATTATTATGAGATGTGTGTACATAGTGTGTGTGGATGTTTGTGTGTAAATTTCATACACAAGTCACAATTTACTGCAATTAAGCGTTACGATTTATTTTTCGCGTACTGCACGTGTTGTGTCTATATATTATATTATTATAATACTGCAGTAATAATAATTATTAATTACACAAACGACGTCAGACGGACAACAATAAACACGACCTCATATATATATATATATATATATATAATATATAATGCTCATCCACGGAGGTAATAAATTATAATTACCGTTTTATTTTACCGGAGAAAATATAACAACACTGTTTGACCCCTCGTGGTATACAATGGTCGGTAATTTCATTACCGTGTATATCGTATAGATAGTGCGTTATAGTATCGTGATATTCATCGTAGTCAGCTCCTTTGGTTTTTCGTTAATTTCACCTTCACTGCAATATATATATATATAAATTATACCTAAAACATTCACACGTGGTACGCACGATATTTTGCGATTTTTATTGACATCGGGTTCGCCGACTACCGGGTACCCTTAGCCACTAGAATTCAATATTTATTCGCACACGTTACGAAATTGTAATAATATGCACATAGAATATAAAGGCACTTACGCAATATACCGTTAAAACGTAGGTACACTATTTCCCTCAGCCAATATATTCTACTTTGCCGTGTGTCTATTGCATTTACATAATATTACATTGAGTGCATACGGCAACAGACCACATAACGATCGTGAAAAACCGTCTGCCGGTGTGCAGATACATATTCTACCAATGTTCCAAACGCTGAAACGCAGTATATATAGTATATATACCATTTGCGAAAATGTCTTGGCATACCTAGGTGGACACTTTCGGATAATGTCGACATAGGTTAACGCCTATATCGTTATGAATATCATCGAAAATCGATGGTTAAAAGGAAAACGGCAGTCGTAACACTCGTTTTGATCGAAATGTGGTTTCAACGACACGTTAAATTTCATATAATTTTCATTCTTTATAATATGACCTGCGAGTTTCTCAACCCACAATTTTCGGTTCTTAACATATCATTTTTCCATTTATCCTAAATAATATTTGAACGTTGTAAGCCAACGATATACCCATAATTTATGGCGACAAGTGGTGTAAGGCGTCGGTCACAACTACTTAGCCACATGCATACTTTAAACTAATAATCGGTAGATAATAATAGGATTACTATGCCAAATGTGAAGTAGGTAAGCCCCAAATAAATCACCGGAATTTAAAATACTGCCATAATAGTAGGTATTAAACGGTGCAACTCTGAACTGGGTCAAAAATAAAAATAATCGTGATATGTTAATAATAATGTCATGTAAAATCATGTTTTTGTGGGTAACGATGACAGTGTTGGCGTATTAACCACTACCTACCTACTGATACAAATTTATAGGGTTTAATAAAATAACAGTATATAATTGTTAGTACATTATTTAACTTTACCACGGCGTGTGGGTTTATATTTGTTTTGTGTACTTTTATGCCATTTTTGCGATATTCATTTGTACAATGTTTCTTTTTTAGACGTGAAATTCAGTTGTTTATAAACAAAAGCCGAAAACCGTTAACGTTTTCTGCATTGTATATATGTTTATATGTATTTAGTATATAACGAACGAACGCTGTGACGGTTCCCGTGAGACAATTTAGCCAAAAGGCCCAGTTTCTGTCACATCACTGCACACATAGGTAATCGTTTGGAAAATAAACTTGAACGTTGTAATAATAATTTATATATACCGGACGAGAGAGACTGCTGTGTGCAAAGTGTTTAAACATTGTATATGTGTGTACAGGGTGTCCCGATGAGATTCGCCGTTTCAAAGGATGAGGGGAGGACCCAACTCCACGATCTCACCGATTTACATCAGTGAATCCTCGAGAGACACCCTGTGAACCAAATTGCAAAGTCAACCGATTAATCTAATTTATTTTCACTACATCGTATGGCTTTAATTTACTCGGGTAAATGTATTTAAAAAAAAAGCTCATAATTTCTATTACGCACAAAATAATACCATAATGGTGTAATAAAACACGTTCGCGCGAAAAGACGTTTTTTTTTTCTAGGTACACTGTACAGCAGTAATCACTATAACGAGCATCGCTTATCAAAAACGAGATAAAGCTAACAACAAGAAAAACGCGAGTTCCGAAAGCCGCGTGTCTCGTGTTCAATGTCCGACTGCAGTGAATGGTACCTAATATTAGATATTATTATTGTCGCCTTCGTACATTCAGAATTTGTATCTTTTTAGAAAATGAATAATATTGTCCGATTCAATAACAATTAATCTCGTCAGCGCGTTGTGCAGTGTATAGGTACTGCTGCTGCTCCTGTAAAGATAATAATATATAGATTATGTTTTCACTGCGAATCATTACTATCCGTCATCGGTTGTACGAACACTCAGGGGAAAAAAGACGACCGAGGGCTTTGATCGGTTTCGAACGATCGCAGTGTAGTACGTAGATAGGTACACGTAATAATAATAATAATAATAATATTATAATGCTTTTTTAACGAGAAAATGATGAAACTCGCTGGAGAAAAAAGACTTCCGTAACGAGTTCTACGTATATAATAATATTATAATAAAATAATATTATTTGTCAAACCAAACGGCCAACGCGTAATAATAAGTCTGTGTGTGTGTCCTGTATAATAGCCGTGATATTGATTATTACTGGCGAAGGAACAAATTCCACACACAACCCCAATGGCTCCATGTCGTCCTCGTATCTGGTCTGAAAACAATATTTTACAATAATTCGAAAATATTCGAATGATTTGATTATGTTAATCGTTGCCCACGTTCTGCGCTATATCATAGGGGTCATTATGAGGGGTAGCGAGGGGTATCGATAGCACCAATTTTAGTAGTTTATCCACCGACTGCTCCCGGGCTTCAATAAGCCACATGCAGTTGAATTAAAAAATATTATTCAAGATGCTCGCGCTACCTCCCACGATTTTATTCCAAATGACGCCCCTGCATGATTTATACTGGGCATAGTATTTGTAAAAATTAAAAATTAAGCAAATAAAAAATAGATTCAGATCCATTTCATCTGCTTAATATATTGAATAAGTAATGCATTTTTCCGGTCAGTCTGGTCGACCTACCGTGTATAGACTAAACGGCTATAACTTGCACCTTCGCGACAATCAAGAGCCCCAAAAAAATGTTGCACATGCGCTTTCTGCTGCACACGTGTTCGCGCGTTTATGATGTTGTACCGTATAACATAATATTATTGATACGGTTATATTGTAAAGTCTATAATATTATGTTATGCGGTACCTATACATCATCATAAACGTTTGCTCGGGTGCAGCAGAAAGTGCATGTGCAACAATTTTTTTGATTGATTGGCCCGTGGGCCGCGAAGGTGTGAGTTGTAGCCATTTACGGTCGGCGGCTGGTTGACCGGCCGGGAAAATTCATTATTCAAATAATAGTCGTAGTATAAATTGGACCTGAATCTAATTTTTATATTTTTACAAATATTATACCCAGCTTACCAGCATACAACAAACAGGCGACCTAGTTAAAATTACGAACTATATTATTACAGGCTACCCGTGTCTAATACAGTTAATAATTTTTAAAATTAATTCGGCCGAATGTAAAAAAAAACGAACCGCTTTATTTTCTGTGCTGCATCTGCGATTGAAGCCTGCGCGCGCCTGTGATGTTGGTATACACGTGTATATGTATATTAAATACGTTTGGAAACAACGATTTTATAAATATTATAATAACATATCTGTTGAGTTGTCGTGGATTGTGGAGCAATCGCAGTGATAATATGAATATTTATAATTCGTAACATTAATGATATGACGATGACGCGGTTGTAACGACGCTGTTGGCGAAAATAAAAACCGCATTAAAACGGGCGCGCGAGGGACAAATCATAATATTCCGAACAGATTTCGACGTCCACAGTCGCCGCCGGTCGTTTTGGAATCATTAATAATGATAATATTATTATTATTTTTTTTTAATCACCAAGAGTTGTTTCGCTCCACACAAACTCGATAAATATTCGGACGACGACGGTGAAAAGTATATTATTATATTTTCGCGTACCTATAGGTACATCCATCATAATATTATAATATTATTTTCTACTCGGCTTCTGTATAATTAAAGATCCGTCGCCGGAAAACCGCGTGATAATAATAATATCTTATTGCAGAGGTCACCGAGCACGTTCTATTTTTCACGAGTTGTTAATTCTGACGGTTAAAAGAACAGAAGCTTCGACGTACATAATAAATAATTAATATCGACCGACAAACGTACAATAATATTGCCTGTAAATAACGCACTATGTACCATGCAGACACATGAACAGACTTTTCGCCGCCGTTATACTGTTACGATTCATATTTTTATTCCGCTTTTGCTCCTTTTCCTTACCACCTCACTAATAATATTATGATATCACTCTTAAGCGTGTATATTATTGTGCATATTATGGCTACGACTCTTTTGGTTGCGTTACACCATAAATCATGGTATGTGTTTACATCCCACACAGGTCAGTCAGGGCTCGACCATATCTGAAATAATAGTTATCAATTTATCAACGAATGATAATAATAATAATAATATAATATACACAATATTATGTATAGGACATTCGACCGATGCGCGTAAAATACAGTTATAGGTACAATAATAATGGATACGCGTGCTTTTATTGTTACGACCTACTTAAATCTCGTGTACGGGTGCAGTATGAGTGTATGGGTGCAAAATCGTTAATGTTAAGAGGTGAACGATAGATTTTTCTGATTTTTGTAACACCAATGCAACGCGTTATATTATTTACATAGTTTATGACTACTGTACGCTTATGTCTACACGGTGGACGTTTTTAAAAGTCCTAGTTCGGCAAACTTAACACAATATTCGTACAAAAATCAATATCGTTGATAAAACAAATTTAGTCTCGTCCCGATGACCTATATACATAATCCTCCCCCTCAAACCCACCCTCTCCACCACCATCACCACCCACACACACAGACAGCAACGAATGTTCGCCTAACAAACTTGCGTCTATTAGACCGCGTATACAAAAATTACATTATTATATAGGTAGTATTTACATTGTATTTACAAATTGTCAAATTGGGAACTCGTGATTCTATATTTCTTCTGCAGGTCTGCAGCTGGGAACGAACTACTGCAGTAAATATAAAACGCAGATGTAAGGAAAGACAATTTCCGATATATTTTATTTACACGTGTACGTTTTTATTTTGTTTCTGTTTTACATTTTTTATTAATAATTATTGATCATTATCGTTTGTTAAGTGCAATACGTATTTCGATTTATTCGCATAATAATAACAGAATATTTTAATGTACAGCAAAAAATGTCATACACACAACACATATAATAATATATGCTAGTGGGGGTCAGTACTTGAGCTTTACACGCGGAACAGACCTTCACTGGCGAGTGTTTAGCTGTATTAGAAATTACGTGTTAGGCCTGAAAGTGATGAATTTACCAGTTAATAAATCATCTCGTCGAGGGGAACTCATTTGCTGGTCGCCCAACAAATAATAATTATAATAATAATTTCAAACAATTTCGTAGGTAGCATGAAACTGTATAAAGCTATAATAGATCCGATTGAAATTATCTGATATTGCCATTTTTATTTTAGTGTTTTCTTAACCAGGACTTGAATATTTGAAATTTTTATTGTTGAATGCATATGGTCCAATATAATATTTGTTTTGTTCATATTTGGAAAGCCATAAATCTCACCGAAGCTTGTGACTTGGACAAAAGATTTATTTCAGTACAAGTCCTTTAATTGTTGTATATTATATCCGTCGTGCATAGTATAAAGTGTTTCCGTGGCAACAGATTCGGAGGAAAGAGGTTAAATCCTTTGTACATGGCTTTTAATGTGTGTTTGTCTTCCGAAAATAATAGTAGTTTTACGATATAACGTACACGCATAGTACAACATAATAATAAATCAACTTCGGTTTTCGTCTCTTTCTATACTTTGATATTCGTATAAAATACTTTGTATCACGACGTATACATTTACTGGGCAGTAATAGTATAAATACTACCCTATAAATATTTTACAGTTATCAAAAATATAGCTGCCGTTGACCATTGTTGCGTTATAAATTTATATATGGCCTTAAAATGTGATAAATATTAACAGCAATGACGACGGCGCTTAGAGTACCTTAGAAACAATGTAATTACAATATGATGGTTGTGTGCGAGTACCAACCGTGTACCTATATGTATAGCATTTAAGTCTTGATCGCCACCGAAATTTAAAAAAAATTTAAAATGCAATCGAATGGGTCGCATGGGGTCGCTGTACTGCGCGCAACAGCGCAAATCATTATTTTATAATATATTATGCGCCTAAACGTAAATCGTGATTGCTCGCAATTGATTTTATACTCGAAACGAAATTATATCCTCTCCCGAGTGCCGCCGAACTGCATACTCTGTGCCAGTGCCCGTAGGCCATACAGCTTCCAAATGTAGAGGGATAACATTAATTCAAACGATCATCATTTATATTATCGTATAATATTATATTATCCATTTTAGTATGATTTCAAGCTTCTAATGATAATTGCATTTCTGTGTCAGGTGCTATTCGGGAGTTCCCGAAATTCGGATCAATTTAATAAGTAATAACCCACTCGACGCGTAATATGCGCGTAGGGCATAATATGATATATTTGCTGTCCTATTCTGTTTCAGCTACCGAATGTATGAATAATACATGATTTCAACTCTTTAGGCGGGCCAATAGTATAATGTGAATTTAAATATGTAATTTCTTTTAGATTCGGTCGACTTTGAGTTTTTTTTAGTTTATTTAAACTATTAAAAATGTGTATAATTATACTTACATAGTGAACCGTGCATGAACTTATAAATCATGTCTATTTAAATTAGTGGGACGAATTATAACGTGCATTTGTATGTAAACTCCGAATTTTGAACTTCATTTTAATTTTTTTTAGTCAAACACCTCTGGAATTTTTCATCATTCTTTTTTCGAGTTAAACAAAGTCATTACATAACTATATAATCACATAACGTGTCCACGAGTGTTTTCTAATGTTGATCAAATTTTAAGAGATAAAATATCAGTAAAACTATAAATGAGATTAATGTATAACGACCCCCCCTTCTGGAATAATAAAAAATATATTATGAAACAAATACAATTTACTTTGATTACCTATATCTCTCTTTAAATTAATAAAAATAAGTTTTGGATATAAGTTAAATTTCTCAAACTTCACAGCTTATTCATTTCATCATTATAACTATTTAACTGCATTTTTTATCATCTGAATTATTGATTCATTATAATTATTCATTTTAGGATAATAGAATGATATAATACAAGTGTTGAAACAGTGTCATTAATATTAAATGTTTATAACAATTTAAACTCTAAAGTAGGTATTTAATTTTGTACGTCAGTATATTAAACTAAGCAATTTGAATTCAGTCCAATAATTCATGAACTAACTGTACCTACTTCAAGTAATGAAGTTTGTATTTTGCGATTTAACAGGACTTTTAACATAGCATTTTAAACTAAATATTTTAATTAGCATGTTTGATTTTCAATCAATACCAAAATATTTATCTCACATAATGTTTATTACATTAAAATTTTGTACTATAATAATTTAAATTGGTCGGGTTTATTTTAATGCTATATATCATAATGCATATTGTGCAATGTGTATTCATCATCGTATTATTAAAAATCCAATGGTCATAAATCATAATAATCGATAATACCTAAAAAATTCTATGGTATATTAATTAATTTTAGATGGGTGCCAAAATCATGAGTACTTGTATGGTAAACTTTAATTGGTTGGACCAGTAACCTTTAATAGTTTATTAAGCTTGTATTGCATAATATGTCATTGCGTGCTATGAAGATATGACGCATCAGAAATTTACACGTTTACAAATATAAAAACTGTTTTTATTATTTATTTAATTCCTTCTTGATGTAATGATCCATTATAAATGCCCAATTCAAAGTCTAGGTGTTCCGCTTGTAAATCTTTATCAGAATTTTCGAAACATGTAAAAGTTAAAACAGACAAACAATACGTTATACATGTATCAAACATACTATAACGTAAAAAAAAAAAAATATTATAAAGTATCGTTATTTTTCGGGAATCGGAAATCGGGATGGTGCAATACACTAACATCATACAGCTCATATCAGTGGCGTACTAACGAGGGGGGGGACATTTTAGGGAATGCAATTCTAAGTACGCAATTGCCTCATGTACACACTATACAGGTACTATATAGGTAACCTACCTAATGATTCGTAGATATCTGTATTCGGTGTAGTAGGCAGAGACAGGAACCTTGATGATTTTTAGGTGAGATAAGGTTCCCAAATTCCCAATATTCAAAAGGTTCCGGTTCCAAAATTGGTTTTTTTTGGTGAGGTTCTAGTCCCTGGTTAGTAGTAAGAAGGATATCTTCCCCAGAAGCATTTTTTAATGCAGACATTTTCCTCCCATTTTTTTTTTTTAAAAGTTTACTATTATTTATTATTTAATATGAAATTATTTTTTTCACCTATCGTCTAATTTTCTCTAGGTACAGAATAAATTTCGAAATATTTTCATAAATATAATAAATCATAGATGTTTATTTTTGATAATTGTCTACTTGAAAAAATGAAGACTGATATTGAAATAATAAAAATAATAATATGTTTAAAACAAGTAGGTACTATATACATAATATTAATACGTTATATTTGACACAATAAAAATTAATGTTTAAAAGAATAAGTAAATACATAATTTTAAATGAATAGGTATAATAGCTAAAAGATTTTCTAAATAAAATATGGTTAATAATTAATGAAAGTATTTGGATCTCTGTCTTAAAACCAAGTTAGGTAAAATATATACAAATTATTTCACTTTAATAATAAATAATAAACTAGGTATATATGGAGGGGGGGTGGAATATTCGGGGGAAATTTCAATTTACCCTATCTATAATAAGCCTTTAGTCATTGATGTATTAGGCAAAATAATAATATGAACAACCGCGTTAAAAAACAGATTTTTCTCACGAGTTGTAAATATATCGTGGTCTAAATCGTTTGAGGTTGGGTAGGTATACACATGTTGAGTGGACTTATTGCGATAAGAGGATCAGGAAAATGGGAATACTGTGACAAACCGAAGCCGTGGTTTTTAATTAGTTTAAAGGTCACACGGGGTGAAGAAAACGACGGCAGTTTTACAATATTAGGGCATCACGCATTGAAACACGTCAGCTGATGTTCGTCAGACATTCTGTCTGTCTGTCGATGTGATGCTTAAGCAGTTCCAGCGGGGTCGTCGATGCCACAAAAAAAAAAAATATATGAAAAAAAAGACATTCTGTACACAAGAGCATATTGTAGGCATCATGCCGAAAATATACTAAACCTCGTACGATGTGTTTTTCCGAAGTAGCACTAGGCGCACTATGTGCGACGGCCACGGCAGCGTATACACGGTACCTGGTATATACCATAATCATCGTATTATTATATCGCACACTCGGCTACCCCAAACACTCGAAACAGCTAAAAATGTTTACCGCGATCCGGCGGTCCACACGCACACACACACTCGCGTTTGCTAACGCCGCCCCGATGAGTGGGAAAACGAACGTTGTGAAAGGGTTAAAGTGGCCTTTCCAGTGGCTCTCGTGTCACGCCACTGCCGGTAAACAATCGTGCTGCTGTAGTGTCGCGGAGAATGCAAACCGAAACCCTAGACGTTATATAATAGCCAGGACCGAGCTCGGGACAAGACTCTCGTATAGTGCCTACATAAAATATATTATTCATATGTATACAATGGGAACATGACACTCAATAACAGGTATCATAAGTATAATTCACAGGTAAACGTTATACTATAATTGCATACCGTTATATTATGAGCAGCGTGCGGGGTCATGTCGTAGGGTAATTTCACACGGGGCTTTTGAGTTTTGGGTGGCGGGTCGACGTGCCACGAGTCGTCAGTCGTTATAGTCGCGGTGCGATTTCATTACTTTAAAAAAAAAAAAATATATTCTTTTAAGGCTACAGCCTTTTATGATTTCATAACTGAGTGTATGTATTATATTATTCTCACTATAACAATATTACATTGTCTGTAGCTCCAAAAAAATATTTAGATCATTATAGACATTAGACAACGTTCAGATATAAAATAATTGGTAATAATTATGTGTAAGCCCTCAACTCGGAACCAAGGAGCATCCTCAGACTATTCCAATTATTTTCAAGAACGAACCACCAAATCAGTCAACCATAATACAATATAATATTATTATATTATTATATACATACATTATACATACATCATATACTTTACATATTTTAATTTTATTCAAACCAATTTCATGTCGAGTGTTACTGCTGGGTAACTACTCCCCTCACGCCGCCAAAGTCAGTTGTATTTCCAGCTCATATGCTCATTGTAAATTTTACTACAGATTGTATATATTCAAATAAATGTTAAAAAAAAAAAAAAAAATTTAAACCTAATTTATCAAAAACCGATTTGTTTATCCAACAGTCCTGGGGATAGCTTATAATTATAATACAAATATTATATTATGTACACTGTGTAATTTGTATATGTATACACAAACAGGTATAAACGGCATGCAAATATACGCACTGCGCTGTAATATATACGAATCTAGGAAAAAAAAGCCCCGGAAAAAAAAGCCCCGGCAAAAAAAGTCTCAGACAACATTCATTGGAAAAAAAAGCCCCGTACCAACTAAATAATTCTTTTTTATTATGATTTACATAAATAAATATAATTATAATATAATCATTACATTTATAAATGTACCTAACACCGTATGAAATTTGAGGTTTTTTATTATTTTTACGAATCACTTCCATTTTATATTCGCACTTTTAATTCAAAATAATCAAAACGTTACGACAAGATAATAACTAGATAAACGAAAAATTCGCACTGAAGAGAATATCAAACTGTAGGTACACTGTACACACTTTTAATTTAAAATGATCACAACAATAACTATATAAACGAAAAAACCACATTTGTAATAATATAATGTTGTAGATATCTCAGATACCAAGATTAGTTTCCAGATAGGGTCTACATAATTTTTAAGATAAAGTCAAATGTCAATTACTTTTATTACCTTACTCTACTTAAATCTTTTATATTTCAAATGTTACTATATATATATATGGTTATAGAATATACCTACGTCCAAAAAAGGTTAGGTTACCTATATACAAATATTAAATTATAAAATGTACACTATAATGAAAATGCGTTATGTGTTTAGTTAGAACGAAGCTTTTTTTTTCCTATAGGTGGGGCTTTTTTTTCAAAGCTTTTTTTCCAGGGCTTTTTTTTTCCGAATATATACCGTTCAGGTACTAAAACAACTGCAAGTATATGTGATATTGGTGTATAACAACTGAATATTTCAAACAAATCAATAATATCGTCTAGATGTACGTACCCATTACCGATATATCGATATGTTATCATATTTCAAAACAGTAAAACACTTAAACTCCGATCGATTGTTGGTACCTATGCCTACTTTAAACGCTACCTAAATCAAAGCAGCGGTTACAAATTGGAAATTAATATACTTACGTGATACACAACGATAACAGTGTAGCATACCATAACATTATATAGGTATCCTGTATATACATTGTGTGTAACTTATAATATAATAAACATGTTATATGTATATTGTATACATCGTAATAATAAATACGTAGAAGACGCAGGACTGTTAAATTTCACATAGTTGTGAGTGATTTATAAAATGTGTATATTACGGTGGTGGTTGGTATAAAATATTATGCTTGAAATTAGGAATTCGACTCTCTCGCGCTATAAATTTGAAATTTATATTAGTATGTAGTATGAAAGTAAATATTTAAGACCGCGAAAGCCGGGTAGATGGTATTTTTTTACGTGTGTTACGGTAAAATAAAATTCTTGCAATCACTTATTATTGTATAATATATAGAATACGCGTACATGATATTATAACATAACATAGGTACCAATATTAAAAAGCTAAAAGGTACTTACATTGTACATAAATAGATACAATGGTACATATTATTATTAAGGCACAACAACATATTACAGTGATAATATATGAATAAAGCGTACCGATGATAGGAAAATATTAAGTATTTGATTTTGCTTAGTGATAATAGAGAATCAAAAATATAAACTTAAATAATTTAAAATACAAAAAAACATATAATTTATAACCTATATAGGTATTATACTATTATAAGTACATAATTTATTTGCAATCTGTATACCCACCTACATACCTATTTATAATTGAAATAATTTATACTTTAAAAACATGGATTTGATAGAACGCAGTGTAAATACGTAATACGTGCAAGTACAAAATATATAATTTTAAATTAGAATTGTAAACCAATGTGGTTCGGATTCGGATAATGTACTGTTAGAGACAAAGACCTCGGAGTTCAATTCTCCCTTTGTTCAGGGTTCCATTTCAGTTTTTAATTAGAAACGCCTGAATTCAGCTGAGCCAAATAAGTCCTCAACCAATACCAAATTAAAATTAGTTACAGACGGGATATACCGTATTGAGACTGAGTGTGGGAGATCGTAAAACCAATATAATAGTTCTCTCGCCCAATATTGGGAATCTAAAATTAACGAATCGATTCATAGTATAATATTTAACCGACCTTGTGCAATATGTATAATAATATGATAAAACGTATATTATGTATATGCTATATAACCGTTGACAATAATATTTACCAACGCGAATTCGAATTTGTTTCGGTCTGTCGTATCTTATGTATAAAAAAATAATAATAAAGTCGTTTATGTAAAAAAAAAAAAATTACTAATGGAGACGCAAAAAGGCGTCACGTCTCCCCGAACGGCCTCCCAGCGGGACTCTTCTTCTCTTTACCAGGAAAACGTTGACCAGCAGACGATGTATACGCGGTATACGGTATACCAACCAGCTATTATATCAAAAAAAAAAAATATATTTAATTTCTGAGAAAAACTAATTGTTCTCTCTCGCCGTGCACGAGACGAGGCAGGGTAGGCTACCCACGATTTAGTTCAGTTTGAAATGCTTTAACAAATAAAGACGTAGGTAGGTAAAACGTAACCTAACCCATGTATAGGTTTATACTCTTTTATAAAATAAAATATACCTATATTATATTGATGCGTGTTCTGAGTGCGCAATGACAAAAGTACCCACTGCGACGACCCCCGAAGGGCAGAGGAAGTGGATTTCAAGTTAAGAAAACCGACCTACATATTATTATAATATACATACGAGCACGTGCGTTCCTTCCACGTAGGTGTGTGTTACAATATTATTGTACTTGTCGCGGAGACAATAATTGATGATGATAATAATACGATCCTCGGGCCGAAATCGTTTCGGAGATGTAAATAAATCAACATCGAGCGTCAAAAATAATACCTGTTCACCCCGTCGCGAGCACGGTACCTATATATATAATATTATAGCCTCATGCCGTACCTACACAAATGCTGAAAACCTCAAAAAACGTGGCTTCAGCCATCTTCCCGCTGTTATAATATATTTACGTAGAACAATAACAATACGCTCGTCGGGTGCTTTGTGTCGTTCGGAGACAGCGCAGTGCACGTGTGTGTGTGATAATATACTTTTGGCGGAGACAATATTGATGATGATAACAATACGATCCTGGGGCCGAAATCGTTTCGAATACGTAAAAAATAAACATCGAGCGACAAAAGTAGCTGGTCGAGAGCAGCTAGTATATCGCTGAAAATCCCGAAAATCCCAAAAACTGTGGCTTCGGCCATCCCCCCCCCCCATCATATCATACGCGTAATAATAATAAATAATACACTTTTCGACTACGTCCGGGCCGGAGAGGTCGGACGCCGCACAGACTGTGTTATCATTACACATTGCGACACGAGGTCATCGGGTCACGCCGCGCGCCGCCGGTTTCGGTCGTTATCATAATAATAATAATAATAAGGAAAATAAATATCGTCGTAGGTACCTGTCCTGTCCGTCCGTTACAGGTAATTACACATACACACCGTGGCGATAACGGGTGACGTCATGACATTTATACCGGAATGTGTGAATGATAAAATAATAGACCCGAGGAAATCCGAGGAACATATTAATGCATATATATATTTATACGGAATCACGGACGTTTCGTCCCCGGCAATTATATTGAGATAGGACATTTCGTCCCAGAGACTTATTAGCCATAGGACGTTTGGTCCCCGGCATATTTTCATTAGGTATATAGGACATTCGGTTCTCAGGTTATTACTTACTTCAAAGTTCATTATTTTACTTACTACTTTTATTTTTAATGAACAATAGTATTCAAATATTTTTTTCCTTATTGAATACTATTTTATTAAATACTTTTTTTTTTATTCTTTTAGTTCTTAATTTGCTTCTACTCATAATAATTATTCTTGTTAAATAAAAAATGCCATGCCATCGTGGTTTCACTATAATATGTTACAACAATGTAATATTATATATTTATTTAACTACTTTATTTTAAGAGTATTTGAGTAATTACTTAAATACTTTTAAAAAGTATTTTTTACAACACTGCTAATATAGTGTTTAAGCTAGGTATAGGTAAGTAATAAAGATTGTTCGTGCACTATACAGCCAAACAGGTTTGTGAGCTGAAATTCTAAATTTATTTTAATACATTAAATGATTGGGTTTTCAAATAGGTATAAAGTATTTAGTACCTATATCAAAAGTTATTAAGACGAACCTATTTTATAAAATGTTTTACACTTACTATTTTCACAATTCTACACACTCACTGTACACAGTTATATTTTGTTCCTATTGTAGTGCGTATACAAATGCATAGTGTATAGTACAAACATGGAGTGTTTAATTACAAAAATAAATTTATTTGCAAAAATTTTTTACATTATGAACAAAAAAAAGTAAAATTAGGAATCCGGTGGGTGTGTGTTCACGAAGACATGTGCAATGGAACAATTACAACAGATGAAGAAATAACTACCGTTTTTAAATTTGGAGCTCACAGTCATGTAGGCGATCCAGATTTTATTAGCGCAGAGAGAGCTAAGTGTACTATGAAGGAAACAGCAAAAAAAAAATTACGATTTACCATCTCGAATTTATGCAATTTATCAGACAAAAGCAAACAAATTATTGGTAATGAAAAATCGATAAAAAGGTGTTTGCGGCGTATTTGCAGCAATATCTATCCAAAAATTTCAAAAATAGATGATATTTTACTGGAAGGAACACATTGGAGTATGACTGGTAAGGAAAATTCAGAGTCGTTTTTATTTTATGACAATAAAAATAATGAAAACCGTGTTATAATTTTCTCTTCACAAACGTGCATTGAAGTATTAAAACGTACCAAAATTATTTATATGGACAGAACATTTTCTACTTGCCCTTCCGATTTTTATCAAGTTTATATACTACACGAAAGTATAGAAAATATTATTATTCCTGTGGTGTACGCTTTACTTCAGCGTAAAAATAAAGAAACTTATATTGAATTACTGACTGCTCTAAAAGATAAATTTGAGGCACTTTCAATAATTTCAACCGATTTCGAACATTCCGTGGTTCTGGCAATCAAACAAGTATTTAATAATGAAGTATCCGTGCAATTGTGTTTTTATCATTTAAGCCAATGTATCTGGCGAAAAGTTCAAGAGCTTGGATTAGCCATTAGATATAAACAAGACAAAAAATTTAGAGAGGCTGTAAAAATGATTCCTGTCTTAGCATTTCTTCCTGCAAATATTGTAAAAAAAAGGTAATTTTTTATTTTTTATATGTATAAATTTATGTAGTCTTTGAGTATTTAAAAAATCATATTGTACGGGATTTCAATATAATGACGATAATGACATTTTATACTATTTAAAAAACATAAGTCAGTTGACCTAAAAACAAATATGTAATTTATCTTAATATTAAAGTATTTAATTTTAATGTATTCATTTTTACTACATTTTGTGTTGACTTAATAAATCTTGACTATTTGTAATTGTATTGAATATTGATTATGTATTTGTATATTATTTTGTAGTATTGTCATTTAAAAATTAAATTATTTATTAAAAATTTACGTATTTAGATTATCAAAGTATGCCGGGGACCAAACGTCCTGTGGCTAATAACACTCTGGGACGAAATGTCCCGTCTCAATAATTGGCGGGGACGAAACGTCCGTGGACTGGTTTTTTGACGGGGACGAAACGGCGGGGGCGAAAGTCCGTTTACCATTTATACGAGGGGGGCGTGTGTACGACGTGTATAAACTTAAAATGTCTGAGAGAGTGTCGTTTTTGCAACGGCTTTTCCACGGAAAAATGGGTAAAATGGACCTCTAATGGGTCTATAACATTATTATCTGCCACAGAAGTTTTCCTAACCACCCCTCACACCCCACCATTTTCCGTGATAAACGGACAAGTTTGAAAAGTTTTTAACACTTTCAACTATTCTGTGCGTCCGTCACATATCGTAATCGTCGAAATTTTAAAATATAATATCGATTGTTTACCACAAAATAATATTAAAATCGATGGTTTAGAATTTTTAGACAATGAGTAGGTACCTATGATTAGAATATATTTTTTATAAACGCCATAATTTTATTGATTACCGCATACGATCAAGGACTATAAATATTATAATATGTTCGGGCACACAGAGGCTCCTCAAAAAACAACCACGCCGGGCAACGCCCATTTATACAAATGCGTTTACATGCGCCCAAAATTCGATCATAATATGATATCGTTCTATGTGACATTGAAGTGCGGTAACATTTAGTTTGGATGGATACCGGCCGGCCGTTGTACGCGATATATTATTGTCGTTTTCGCACGATTCGACGTTATTCGCTCAAAAATGTTGACTTCGCGTAAACGATTATTGTGAGACTTCAAGGGGTGCTTTTGAAAATCGTGTGTGACGGAACGGTAGGCGGGAATTTCGTGAGCGTTTTGCGTAATCCCCTAGATTCTTGTCGCAATTTAAACCCAAACACGGTCGTACATAATAATATATAACGGCGCCGGGCGCGTTATCGTCTAACGTTTTTCTCCGCTATTTGACGCCCCCCCCTCACCCTAAACAAAACTCGCCCTTTTACGGGCTTTTTCACTTCCGGCCGGGCCGGCGGCGCGACGGGATTATTTCTTAACGATTTTTCATTTTGTCAATGCCTGCAACCGACAAGAGAAAAAAAAAACAAACAAATATTTACACCAGTGAAAATAACAGATAAATAGGTCAATGTTTTCCGCGCATTTTCGATTTTTAACACGCGGCGTACTATAATGTTTATAATATTTTGACGCGTCTGAGAGTTGCCGAGATCGTCGGTATTATATTTTAGTTATTATTATAATTATTGTACAATAAGCGTCGATCGAATTACGCGGTTAAGTGTACTCACTACTCAGTCTACTGACGGTGCCAGATTTATACGATTTTGTTTTTGTAGAAAATCTCGCCATCGGCAATCGCGGTGTTTGCAGAACGAGTCGACATCACTGGCACGTTATCATAATACTATT
The DNA here is from genome assembly GCA_008086715.1 of Sitobion miscanthi. Classification (NCBI taxonomy): domain Eukaryota; kingdom Metazoa; phylum Arthropoda; class Insecta; order Hemiptera; family Aphididae; genus Sitobion; species Sitobion miscanthi. The sequence continues at coordinate 3,021,703 of CM017798.1, forward strand.
ATATTCACACGCACAAGCCCGCGTTGACAACAAGTGTTTGTTGACGATTTTTATAAAATATATTTGTAGAAAGTTGTATGGACAGGCCCCGATAATGGATAAAATAACGTAAAAATTCGAAAACCGCGTACAAAAATACTCGTGCCATCTTTTTACGACGAAACCGGTTTAAGCCGACGAGAAAAGAGTAAACAAATTAATAAAGTTACGGATTTCCACTATTTATACGCTCGTGCAGCACCTTTCCACAATTTCGCTTTTATTTTCTTAAATTATATATTATTTTTTTATTATATTGTAATCGTACACATATTTTCGCATAACATCAACTACAGTCCACGACAGACGAGTTCTCGCGATTAAATTATTATCATCAGCCGTAGGTACCTACTTATCACCTACTTATACGATAACTTTTGACGGTTTACGTTTATTTTTCATACTTGATGATTTTTCATTTTTTCAACACATAATAATATTACAGTCCGCTCCTTATTACTTATATTCATAAGTATATAATTAACTAATATTTTACAATAATTACAACGATAAGAGATGATAATCGATAGCAGTCGTTATACAAAAAGGACGGTATTATGACATCACCCGACAAAACTGTAAGAAACTTACTCAAACTTTGGTTCGACGAATTTTAATTTTAAAAATGGATTTAATTAATTTACAAGTCAATTAATGTGGTTTAGTCGAAGCGATTTTTAACATTGGTATTTTCAGCAGAAGTACCAATAAACGAAAATGTTTTAATATTATATCTTTATAAAATAATCAATTTTGGAAATACTAAAAATAGCTTCGATTAAAACATAGTTAACTTGATAGGTAATGAATTAAAACATCCGTTCAACTGAAGTCATACAGTTTTGTCGAGCGATATTATCATATTTTATATCGTCTTAAGGCCCCTGCAAACCCTATACATTTTTCATCAAAACACCTTAGCGATACTGACAAAAATTAAGATTATAGTAGGCCCTTCTAACTTCAAGTCTCAAGATGTAAAATGTCATGTTTTTAATGGCCCGATGAAACTTTAAAAAAAAAAATTGAAATTTCGAATTTTCGAATTTTGCCCTCTTAGACCTTTTTCGGTTTGTATACTGTTTCACAATTAAAATTGTTTATTATACTTTACATCTCATCCCTTTCCAAATTATATGATAGTGATATATTAGCTGTTATTGATTTAATTATTAAAATTAATTAATACTTCAATGATAGTATTAATCACTATAATATAATAGCCGATAAGTAATGAAAACTTTCAAAACTTATCTTTTCAACAACCTACGAAACTTTTCAAATTTCATGAAAAATTTCACTTGAAAACTTTCGAAACTGTTGAGCCTTACATCTCTGGTTCTAGTGGTTCGATTTAAAAAATATGTTAAACATTTTTGATTTGATAAAGAAGTTTACTTTGTTTTGGTTGGAGCATATTATTATATTCATTATTTATAATAGTTTTTAATATATTTAATATAAAAAAATTACATACTCATAAAATGTAAAATGTTTATTCCTTTCAAGAAATTGCTAAAATTTAAAAAGTCCTCCGACCGATGCAAAGTAATCTTGTTTATGCATTCAAACATCTTTATATTTATTGGAACTACCATTGGAAGTACCTAGGAACTTACATTTTTGTCAGGCGTATATATATTTCACGTCCATTAATAAATTGATTTTGAATATTTTGATCCATCGACTGAATGACAATTATAGTGAGCATAATAAAATCCATTAACCGTCCCACATTCTAGTACGGAAGTGCGTTGATAACTAAAAACCATAAAGGGTATCAATACCGACCGTTTTTGAAGGATTTAATATAGGCAATATGTTAAGTTACCAAAATAACGTCATATTAATTTGCCTACATTTTTCTCCCGATAAAACGACGGACAGTGATCTCAAACCAACTGCAAATAAAAATAACGCCTGAAAAACCACGTGTAGACAACACAACATTGGGAAAAATCGAAAACCCCGAGAACTGTGCATGGCAGGTTTTGAGTGTATCTCCGACCACGTCACCTTCATGGGTACAATTCGAGTACAATGATATACAATTTTTGCATATTATGATTCCGATTCTGATCTGCGTGTCAGTCTAATATTTTTCAAGGATATTGTATAACTATTATTTATATTAAAATTATTAGCAATATACATTTCGATTAGTAGTGTGGCATAATATTATGTTGTAAACAAAATCAACCAATAAATTAATATTATTCGCAATTTATGCGTTCTCGTATAAATGTTTGTTTCTGAATACCTACACCCGAAATTATCGTTGAAGAGGCCTCTACGGCAATTATTTAAGGGGCAACATTTAGGCAATTTTTAATCTCGTCATAGCCGCCCGGGATCGATGTTTAGTAGTTGTAAATGATTATTTGGGCGAATGAAATTCAACGTGGGTATCACTATCGTACGTGGTACAATTTAGGTATATTTGAATAACTCGATAACAATAAATAACAATATAAAATTTTCCGAAAACTTTCTTTTTTTTTTCATTTAAAAATATATATACGACAAGGTATATAAAGTAAGCGTGGTGACATAAAATAACATTAATCGTAGAGTAGGAAGGCTCTCCCAGCAGTGCCACCTGTCAAGAAATGGATATTGATTCTGAAAAAGTATTTGAAATCAGCTGTAAAAAATGTCTGTAGATCGTACTTTTTGTTTTTAATATGAATTTTTATTTGAATAATGATTTGAAGTTAACAATATTGTGATATAGCTCACAATAAAAATTATTTAATTTTTACAAAGTGTTCCGTACGACATAATTATAGACAGTTTTCAGCACAGTTCAAATTTCTTTTCAGAATCAATATTGGAAAACATAACCTAACTTTAATTTTTTTAAAACTTAAGGTCTTTTGATCTAAAAATGACGGCAGTAGCAAAGCCCCTATTAAGTACTGATCCTACAGTCGAATTTAAAGAAAACAAAATACCACGCTTCCTACAAAATCAGCTGGGTTAAACACGAGTATCATAATTTATAATAATAATTATAAATCGTGTCATTTATAAAAATAATACCTTGTTAAACATCTCATAAGATCTGATTTTTTGTTGAATTTTGAAAACGATAGCTCATTTGTTTTTTCATGCCAATGCTGTACTTGTAAATTGTTGCTCTCGACACCGCATTCAAGTCTAACTGTAAAGTAATAATAATTATATTCATCGGACATTGTGAACAACGGCGTGCGACGAATATTTTTTCCAAAAAAATTTCGAAGTCCCCCAAAACTCTTATTACACCTCATATCATATTCGGCTTATCTACTGTCCGATGGCTCGCAATCCCAGTCAACCGCATCGCACGCCACTGAAAAATAAATTTTTCCAAACACGCAATTTAATGTGTTTTCTGTACCTTGATTCGCCCCACAGGTGGCCGGCGTCAGTAACCTGGGCGACGCGCTGGTGCAGGCCAACTCCAAAGGGTTTCCGGCAGGCCTGCTGTACAGCGCGGCCGGGCTGGTGGGCCGTTCGGGCGACGACAAGGCGCTTTTGGCCGCGGCCCTGGAATCGCCGAAAGTGCAGCAGGACGCGCGAAAGGCAGCCGTAGAGTACGCGGTCAAGGACCTGCCGACGAGTCGCGAGAACACTGACGGATACTGCTCGTACTCGTGGCTGAGATGGTTGCCGTTCATGGATTGCGAGACGGCGGCCACCGAAGTCCGACAGGCTATTCAACTGGTCAACCATAAGCGTAACTGTATGCGGTGAACAAGAGCCGAATAACATAACAATAAAAATATTTATAAAAACCAACGTTTTTGGCACAATTGTTTATTTTTTTATTCACACAAAATACGATAGTCATATTATATTATATAATTTGTATTCTTTTGATGATATACAAATATCAGTCGTTGTGTCAATAAAACGTACCACACTAAACACAATATCATCATGTTGAATATTTTTTAAATTATAATAACGCAACCGTTTTATAACACGAATACAAGACCAAATTAACAACATATTATACTTATAAGTTATGACATAACACGGACGATTAGTACAACAAAGGCGGAATTCGGTTGGGCACGCTTCGCCCTGCAGTGCAGGTTATAATATGTAGAAACGTCGTTCGAAATAATTATTATGATTTGACATTTTCATAAATTATCTGACAAGATATTACGACATATTTAGTAAAATTATCTTAAGGGTATAGAACCTAAGTGTTGGACCATTGTCCGGACATCGTTATGGCGCTAGACCTGCGTCTTTTGCCATCGAATAGAAAACCGACGATTTGTCTCGTAGCAAATTGGCAGGTGAGTCGTATTCGATCATGAAACCATTGTCCAACACAATTATCCTGCACGGAAACAATGAATTCAATATATTAATTATATCCAAAAACTCTGCCTGACATTATTTTGTTTAGCTTAAGTACTTGTCAGAATCCATAATGGTGTTCAGACGATGAGCGATCGTCAACACTGTGCAGTCTTTGAATTCCGATCGTATGGTTGCTTGTATGAGATTGTCTGTTTCCAAATCGATTGACGCCGTCGCTTCGTCTAACACTAATATTTTTGTCTTCTTCAACAATGCTCTCGCCAAACACACTAGTTGTCTTTGGCCCACACTGAAACACAATATTTAATGATGATATAGAGCATTATGTAATACATTGTTAATTCTTAATATTGACATGAATATAATTAACAATATGTTATATATTTTTTTTAGATTCTGAGTGTAGCGATTTTTCTTCAACTACGTCTTTTTTGATAGGAAAGTGAATCTAGTTGGTATTTTGGTCAAAAGTAAAAATGCCCCAGTAGTTTTCAAAAGCGCCGGTAAAACCATAAAAAAAATAAAGGTAAAACAGGAATTTTTCAAACCTGAGCATAAACGAGTTAAAAAGTTAAAGTCAAGTTAATTTTAACTTTTTAACTTTTACTTTATTTACCATATTAAGAAGACGCATCCGCATGTGCTGTAACAGTCTCACACACATACGACTTAGCAAATTTTAGTTCGCTAGTTCCAATAGAGTGCTGTCAGTTTTCATATTAGAGTGAATTGATCAAGTATCAAACTTTTAAGTAACAACATTATTGATGTTCTCTCGTTGGTTTTTTACGATATTTGAATTTTTAAGTGAGTTATGAGCATTTTAAAATATTAATATTTTTCATAAGTCTAACCCACTTAAAAATTAAAATATCGTAAGATACAAACGACAGAATATAGATAATTGTGTGACTTAAAACTCAAAGTTCAATTAACTCTAATATCAAAACTAACAGCACTCTATTAAAACTAGCGAACAAAAATTTGCTATGTCGTATGTACGGATATAACACTGCGGGTTAGACGTCCTCTTAATAATGAGTAATAACAGTCCAAATATAATATAAAATATCCTAGACTGACAAACCATCTCCGCTCAGAATAATTTTTGGTATACAATGATATTATATCATTAAATTAAAATGTAATACCATCCATGATAGCGACCCACTTGTAACCTATTGCACAGCAGAGCGACATCCACTTAGCCGCTTTTTTGCCAATTTGTTTACTGTTTATAAATCACTGGCCACTGCTTATTCTGTATTCCAGATAATAGTATATTACATTATATCAACTTAATTGCAGATAATATCAGTTTTAATATCACGCCCATAATTCTAGTAAAAAGATTAGAACCTTCGGATGACACTTTACAACAATTTATTGTTTTTATTTGTAAATGAGCCCCACGCAACGATTGATTTAGAAAAATTAAAAATAAATAATTACATTAACTATTGTTTAAAATCACCTTAAATTGTCTCCTTCTTCAGACACTTCATAATCCAAACCACTAGCCAGCCCTGCAACATATGCTTTTAAGTGGACAAGTGTTAGGGCACTCCACAGCTGTGCGTCCGTATTACTATTAGTTGGATCCAAATTCATTCTCAATGTACCAGAAAACAATACTGGATCCTATAAAAAAAAATTAATTTATTAGTTTTTTTTTTCAACCTACTGTGATGATATTCACATTATTACGCCACAAATCTCCATAACTTATTACCAAAGGCATTTACTGTATCACTCTTATAAATAATACAATAACTGTACCATGTACCATTTTATAATAATAATGATATAAACAACAAGGCATGGTGGTAACTTTTTGACGGTCACATACGTTCGATAAGCACGTCGAAGCAACGCGTAGACTACATATTAATAATTTAATAACTATATGATATTACGAGTAAGCAAGTGACGTATTGCGCGAACTTGAACCAAATCTGGACTTTTGTGATCATACTATGTTGTTTGTATCATGATAATAGTCAAAGTTATGTATAACATTTAATATTCATATAATATATTTTGTCATTAATATCATAAAATGTGCAACAACCTATGTACCGTTTAAATAAATAAAAATAGTTTGGAATCGAACAACGATTACGAAAGATCAATGATTTAAGTGGCACCCAAATCATACACGAAAGTCAGTCAGTGGTCAGTCTAGTGGTCGGTACTTGGACATCTAGGTCTACTCCCAAGGGACAAGACCGTTAACGGAATACGTGGCGCGCTCTTATTCCGTTAACATGCGTTACAGTTTCACACGTTCCCAACGTCGACACGCCTAAGACGTTACGTTTACCGCACTAGCTAGAGGCCGTGTTAAAATCATTAAAATTAATCTTTTTCTAAAAACATTTTAAAATCAACAAAACACCACTTAATCCTCAAACAAACACTCCAACAATCGGAAAAAAACACAGGATGTGAAGAAAATATCAGTAAGATTATCGATATGCCCTATTTAGAAATCGGTGCTCACTACCCCTAGATACGTAAAAACGTTCTGAATAATAGAAATAAAATAAAGGCTTTAATAGATAGTAAAAATAAGGTAAAGAAAGTCGACATTCTGAGCCCCATAATTTATATTTTATTAAAAGTACTTTACTAATTTCATCAATAGCAACGTGCAAGCATATTTTTGATTCATTACACTGTCGATAATGTCTGAATAATTACCTGAGGAATAATTGTGAGACGGTTACGTAACGTATGCAATCCAATTTTAGATATATCAACGCCATCGATAAGAATTGATCCTTCGGAAGCTTCGACGATACGGAACAAACTAAGAGTCAAAGACGATTTTCCGGCTCCGGTACGCCCAACTATTCCCACCTTAATGTCTTTCATTTAGTAACTTGATTCTACAGGCAAATTTCTTAAATTTCCCTATAATTTTTACCTTTTGGCCTCCTTCCACTGAACAATTTAAACCTTTTAATACTAAATCTAAACTTTCGCGATAACGAACTTTAAGGTTTTTAAATTGAATTTCTCCATTAGTAGGCCATTCTCTGGGTGGCTGAGTTGATGGTACTTCCCAAGGAGCTTCCTAAAAAGTAATAAATATTTGTATATGCTCAAATAAATAAATAATATTTTATTAAATATTACTTGAGGTGTTTCTGCATATTCTTTAATACGCTCAACGGCCACAATATTAGTTTCGACATCAGAAGTCACTCTAACCAACAGATTGAGTAATTGTGTGATCTTAATAAGAAAACAATTTAATTTAAGAAAACTTATTCTCTATTTTAAATTTTTAAATAAGTATATTCATACCTGTAGAGCATAACTGACGGACAAACCAACAATACCTGGACTTAATGTATCTCTTCCCAATACTGAGAACATCGATGTGAAGAAAATAATAAAATTACCAATTGTTTCTACCCTTAAAGCTATCCATCTAAGATAAAATCAAACCAATATATTATTTATTGACTCCTAAAACCACACAGTTTCTAAAACTGTTGTATCCAAAAACCGCACACTTATGATTTTGACCCCTAAAACGTCTTGATTATAATACTTTATAAATTATAATGTATATATATTATATATGTATAATTTATAATTTATTATTTATTCAAACAAAAAAATTTAGTTATATATATTCAAATTAAACTAGTGCTCCTAAAAAAAAAAAAAATACTATTTTATTAAAAATCAAAAATATTACTTTTACGTATTTACTAACTTGTTGTTGTTTTTCAATTGGACGGACAATATTTACACTCCTCATAGAACTTACGTTTTAACCACTAAGACTATATAGGTGTACAGTGTACCTACACAAGACCGACTTTAAACATGTTAGCATTTTTATTGCATATAGTATCTTATCCGTTTTTTAGCACTAAAAATAGTGTGCGGTGTTTGTTTATCAACTTTTTTTAGGTCAAAATCAAAAGTGTGCGGTTTTTGGATGCAACCATATTATTATACACTTTTATATCCATTGTTTAAAGGGGTGACGGATGTGGACGGAGTCCCCTTCTTATTCAAGGCAAGATTATGCCTCTTTAAGTCATAAAAGTCCAAGGGGGAGGGGGAACGATTGATAAGAAATGTATTAATGTTATATTAAAAATATAAATTAGTTTTTATTTGTCTTTTTAATGAAATATATAAAACTAAAACGACTTTATGTTTTTATGAACAACTAGGTGTTTATAGTAGAAAAATATAATGGAGGTTTAGAACCCATCGGCTTCTTAAAAGTTAAAACAGATATAGACTTAGGTAAGAACTCAGGAACACACTTAAATTGTTATTGATAATAGTACCCTTCCAAAACCGTTCCCGCTTTAACCACTGATTGTACTACTTAATATCAGTACTTAGGTAATGTGATAAATGATTATTAGGAATAATAATATACCTATCGGCAACAATTTTTGGGTAATAACAAGACTGGTTAAAATCCACTATTTGTTTGGATTGAAGTGTGAATTTAGATTGTGCACCATAAGCACGAATCGAAGTAGCCCCTGCAATTGTTTCGCTAAAATGTGAATAAATTGGTGAACGAGAAATAGACTCGAGTCTTTTCAGTTGACTCGATGTCACAACGAAAAACCTCTAAATAAAAGTCAAAATATCAGTTAAATCTTAAAATAATTTTCAGAAATTTGAAAAATATTATTGTTAGTATTGAATTCGTACCTGTATGGTGTAATAAAATATAGCAATAGGAATAATAATCACTGTAAATATAGGTGTACTATAACTGATAACGATCAAAGTAGCAATGACCTGAAATAAAAGAATTATAATAATTTTTTTTATATTTTTTAACTAAATAAATTAGATTGTTATTTTTGCATGTTATGATATGACATTGATGTATGCACACACAAGCTTATCATATTTTAGTGTTAGTAGATATAAAAATAATATATTTAATAAGTGAATCATAACGTTTATATTTCAATAAAATCATTACTATTAGATCTAAATAAATATATATTTCATTATATGTATTACCTCGTAAAAGACAAGCATATTAATGGATGTTAAAAATGTGAGAAAGTTGATTGATTTAATGCTTTAATTTATATTTAAACCCCTATATTATATTCAATAAATGTTTCAATAATATTTTTTTATATATTATTTTTTCATATTATAGTGTATGTTTTTTTATTTTTGGAATTATTAGTATATATATTTCCAAATACCATGTATCATCAACATTGTATAATTCGATTGATAAACAAATTTTCATAGAGATTATTTTATTGAATTAATTATATGGTTTTGTTTATATGAAATATAATTTAATTAATATTCCTACAACATTTGTTTGATATAATATAATAATATTATATAAAACTTGTTTTATGTTTTTAAAATAAAACAGGGTATTTTTAAATATTTTAGACTTCAAACGATATACGAGCTACTCACAAAGCATATTTGTGTTATATGTATAAAATTTAAATCAAAATTTACCGAAACTGTAACTTGTATACGTAATTTAATCCATGTAGGTAATACATTATCAATGGTATCAATGTCCTTAGATAATCTGTTCAATATACGTCCAACAGGTGTTGTATCAAACAGACTTAGTGGATTCTTAAAGATGCGTGCGTTGATCAATTTATATAACTTTTCAGCAGCAAGTATTGTGCCCAACGAAAAAGTAATTGATGATCCTATCGATGAAAAAACTAAAAAAAATATGTAATTATCATAAATACAAAAATTAAATAATAAAAGATAAGAAAAAAAAATAGCAAGAATATTTTGATGAGATAATACATTTAAAGAGAAATAATAATAATATAAAAATAAACACAGTTAAAATGCACATACATTTATATAATATTATATGATATTCTATATCAACTTATAATTTATAAATATTTAAATATTATCGATAAATATTATGTGCACACATCAGGGATTTTATGGTAAAAATTATATAATCGGCAATTTTCTGCAATCTCATCTCTATAACCAAACTTACATTCCTACGACACTGTTAGGTCATAATTCATAAATTTACTTTTTCTTCAATTGCAAAAATAAAACATAAAATATTTATTAAAATTCTTAAAAAATTTACGGTTCAGGACTTTAGGTGTATCTAGATTGCATATCCAAGACGCCGTGTTACCATAATCTTATGATTAAAATGCACAAAACATATACGTAAGTCGTAAGTAGGTACTATAATACTGGAAAATTGCAGATTATGTAATATAATTTATTATATCAAGTATTTTATGTAATATTATACATATCATATAATATAAATAATATAATTCAATGGCGTTTTTTTGAAATTGCGTAACCCTCAAAAAGTCGAAAACGAATTTTTGGTATCAATATTTTCAGAAAATTTAGGAGCATAATCTGTAAAAAAAAGTTTATAAGATAAGAAATATGTCTACAATTATACTGAATGGAGGCGTCCTTTTAATAAGATAAAAGTATGTAAAAAGGGCATTTTCCACACAAATATATGTAAAATAAAATTTATATTGAACTTTTATGTTAAAAGGACGTTTATCAAAAAGTTTTAGTGGTAATGATTTATCATAAGAATGGTGTTCAAGAATCTGATGTATAAAAGGGCACGTACCACGACTATTATCATTTTTAATGATAGTAAATATAATTCGTATACATTTAACCATTAGAATGACAACTTTTATCAAATTATCAATATGTCAACTGTATGAAGTTATGTTCGAGATCGACCGATTTTAATGTTATAATTTTTAAAAACACTATTTAGTCCCTACTGAACAATTTCAATTATGTGGGTTGCACAATTTCAACAAAACACCGTCGATTCGTATTAAGTGTATCTTTGTTAATATCAAAACTCAATGCTCAGTTAAAATAAAATCAAAAGTTTATCTATGTACTTTTACATTTATAACCTTTTAATGTCTAAACTTACTTTGACCAAAGCCAAGTAGTCCGTAAACTGTTAAGTGCATAAACCTTTTACTATCATTTTCTGTTTCACGAGTTAGTGAACTATCATCATTAGACCATATTGACAGCCAGATGCTCGATAATATATGAAAACCTTGGTATAAAAATGTTAATAAAACTGAAGTTATGCAAAAAATAGTTCCAGAAGACTTAATATACTGAGTGTAAACATCCCATTTGACCTAAAACTCATTTATATAAAAAAAAAATTATTATTGAAAAGACCTATACAATTATATATTTGATTTATATATTTATTTAAAAACCTAAACATACATGACCGGTTTCTGCTTTCTCTAATTCAATAAGTTTGGCTTTTTCTTCCATCATAGGTCGAGGAATTGGTTTATTTAAATTAACAGATAGTTGCCTAAATATTTTTAATAAATTACCATTAATAAGTTTGTTATTAGGTTTATTATTATGATTATTATTTTTATTACCTTTGCATTGAAGAATTTGAATTCTTATCACTTTGCTGGATAACATATTTTTCTTTTAAATCTGAAGGTGCGTCTTCTAATAACTTATTAATTACTAAAAAAAATTTAAAGTTTAAAGTTAAAAGTAAAGTTATCCAAATTTTATTTTGTATCTTAATTAAATTAAAAATTTTACTTGTTTGGTTTTAATTTGAAATTAAAAAACATTAATAACTTCTTTATTTAATTTTATATCATTATGATGAAATTATTTATAATTATTTAATGAGAATTGTACATTATAAATGTACCGATATCATATTAGTATTTAATTTTATAAACATGGAAAATTATTAATATGATTATTATTATTAAAGCAACATTATAATATAGTATATATGAATTTATTTAAGTAATTTGTATTGAAAAATTCTGGTTAGCAGAACAAGAATTAAATTAAGTTCAAAACATAATTTTAATTTTTAATTTTTTCATGCAAAGACTTGCCAAAACGCGAATCTACATTTAACATACAATAGGTAAAATGAATATATTACCTATTTCATCAACTTTATGTTCATTTTGTTCCTGCATGTGCAATAATAAGAAATCAGCAAAATCCCCTTTTTTATCAAGCAATTCGTTATATGTTCCAGACTCTGATACTTGTCCATCTTTCATTACCACAATTAAATCGACTTCTCTGAGATAAGTTATACTATGAGTGACCAAAATTCGTGTCTTTGAAATAAAAATAATAATTTGATATTTTATAAATAAAGATTACGCTAATTAAGTATAGAAAATGTTTACTTTTTTTCGCAACAATCCTGTGGGTCCAATAACGTGTTCAAAAATATGTTTGCCGACATGTGAATCAACAGCACTTAACGGATCGTCCAAAAAATAGATGTCACTCTCTTTAGAAACTGCTCTTGCCAAACTTACTCTTTGTTTTTGGCCTCCACTTAAATTGATACCCTATAAAATTATTTATTTCATATATGTACCTATACAAATAATAGTTTAGTTTTTAAATGTGGTATATAGAAACCTTTTCACCGATTTCTGTGTCGTCACCTGCTGGAAGCATTTGGAAGTCAGCATTCAATGCACACGCATCTGTGATATTTTTATAAACTTTATCATCAAATGGTTGGCCAAACAATATATTATTCTTAAGTGATGTATTTTGTATCCAAGCTTGTTGTGGTACATATGCTATGGATCCCTAAAAAAATGATTTATTATTATTATTATATATGTTAAACAATTTATATTTATTAACAATTGTAGGTACACTGACTTTAGTGTTAGCTCTACCAGAAATCTTTTCCATTTCGCCAAGGAAAGCTGACACCAAAGAACTCTTTCCAGAACCAACTGTACCCACTACGGCAACCAATTTTCCAGTTGAAATTCGTAAATTGATGTTTGATAAGGTTGGTGCATCATTTGGATCACCCCAAGTGAATGTCCCGTTTTCAATTACAAGAGGATCTTCTATAAATCAAAATAAATTTATAAATTTATAACAAAACATAAAATCATTCATATTAAATAAATAAAAAATGTTACATACTTTCATCAGAATCATGAGTGACGGAATCTGGATCCAACTCTTCAGCGTTCATAAACTTATTTATTCGCTTTACAGAAACACTTGTCTATAACATTTTAATATAAAATATTTCAATAGTATGCTTAAATATGAACACTGGATATCTAATTACAGTGATTCATACCTAATGTGAGATAATGCAATATACATTTTATATATACAGACGCATTAGGTATATACATAAAAATGTCTTTATGTCGGACACTTAAAAAAACGAAACATATGCTCTACTAGCGTTACTTACGTTGTAGCGTTCAATATAAAATCATAGATGTATCGTGATTTACCGTAACGTTTAATTGATACACACTAATAAGGAAGTTATTAAATAAAGATCGTTCTATATAAAAATCAAAGAAAATCCAAACGCAAGCCAGTTTTTCCGTTAAATCCTCCAAGACACATCGTCCACACCAGTATGCACTTCGACAATATTTTTACCAATCAAGCGAATGCGTTCACACATGTATATTGTATATATATTATATTTATTGGGTCATTCAAACATCCTGTATGGTCATTGGTCGTACAAATCTCTCATTATAAACAAAATAATCAATTTGGTAATATTATGTATCCTCATCAAACCTAATATTATACACTTCACTCCTTATTTATTTAACCATATAATATAAAGTACAATACAACTATACAACTACATAAACCCATAGTCCCTCGTTTCGTATTACAGAAACACGCCCTAAATCACTCAGATAAACTAGTAACAAGGAGTCGTAGAACCAAATCCACTCCAAAGGCCGCAGACAACTGCTCTCGAACACCGTATTCAGACGAGTTATCAACCCTGTACACATCGTATTTTATGCATTTTTCTACTATATCCTTTGGAAAATATTTATGTTTATATTATTTAATAGTATAATATTAATACTTTCTCTTTATTTATTCTACTACAAAATATTAAAAAGGCTTTGAAACAATAGTAATTTATTCACTTATTATGATGCTAGGCAGAAAACTTACTTCAACTATATTTGACACCAACTTTGGTAACAAGGATAATGGATAACGTAAAAGGTAGAATAATGATAGAGAAACAAAAGCTGTTTCTGCATCCAATATATGGTTATCATCGGATAAAACATAAACTACATATGTTAATAATGATACCTAAATATAAAAAAAATAGCATATATTATTAAATAATTATTGGACAGATAAATAAAAAAAAAAATTACCAATATATAAATACATTATCAAAATATTATAATTATTATCGTGTATGCCGATGACCGTAAATTGCAGTAGCTATAAATAGGTATTTAAATATATAACATTAACTATATCAATATTTGAACTACAACTACCCTAGAATTATTGAACTACCATTTAATAATCATGCAATTTGTGCTAAGGTGCTCATTTAAATGTTAGCCATACTTAAAGGAGCACACAACACAAAAAATAAGTTTTTTTTTATTTTAAAGAATGTTCAATTCTAAGGATAATGGTATAGGTTTTACGTTTCTACTCACATTATTCAATAAGTTATAAGCAATTGAAAAAAGACGTGTGACGTCACTGGGCCGGAGTCATCGTAATTGCCTATCTTATACGTGTAAAAGTTCCTCGCTTCACACAACGATTTATCAACCTAAACATTTTCTTTTTAAAATTTAATTGACGTATAAATGTGTGTTTTTATGTGTTTAAGACGATGCAAGTATCAGAATTGCAATACGATGTTTAGTTTTTTGAATATTAAAAATCTTAAAAGAGACATTTTGGTTAAATCGCACGTCATCGCAAGCGGCGCGTGGCGTTCGAACAACGGGTCCGCCGACCACCGCTATCTTATCTAATTCTTCGTATTTTACACACTACTAAGATTTTTAATATTTAAAAAACTAAGCATCGTATTGCAATTCTGATACTTGCATCGTCTTAAACACATAAAACCACATATTTACATGTAAATTAAATTGCAAAAATAAAATGTTTAGGTTGATAAATCGTTGTGTGAAGCGAGGAACTTTTACACGTATAAGATAGGCAATTACGATGACTCCGGCCCAGTGACGTCACGCGGCTATTCTACATCTCTTAATATCTCTTAAAGTAATATTTTTTTTTACATCGTATCTTCACAAAATCATTTCATATAACCATAACTACAATAATTTAACATTTAAAAAAAATTTAAAGAATTTTTTTATTTGTGTTGTGTGCTCCTTTAAGTAAACAAAAACATGCTCATATGAATGTGAATTTAAAAAATATTATGAACTTTTAATTAAGATTTTTTTTTTAGTTTAACAATGGAACGCACATACTAATCTTATCTATCAATATGAAAATACAGAATTATTACATGGTTAATTCTAAAAGATAATTTGTCTTAAAAAGTTTTATTTAAAGTTATCGTTATAGACATTTGCAGTATAAGTTTGTTTTTGTAGTAATTTCCATATTTTGTTAAATCACTATATTACAAATTTATAACAAAGCTGTGTAACATTTTAAAATAGATAATAATTTCATACCAGAAGTGGTGCACAACTCCAAATAAATGAAGTAGCTGCATTAAAATAAACAGCACTGCGAAGAACATTTATTTCTTTTCTTCGAATATCCAACACTTTTTGTTCAAAACAAGGTTCCCAAGCATATAATTTTAAAACCTGACAAATAAATATGTAAAAATGAATTATGTTCATTATTGTGTGCACAATAATATTACTTTAATTCCCGACAAAATTTCGTTCATTAATTTAAGTCTTTGATCTTTGTTTGTCATTTGTTTGGCCTGAAGTTTCATTGATTTATTAGACACAGCACCGTTTATTGGTATTAATAATATCATCACAAATATTCCAGCAAGTACACTGGGTCCTAATAGCTGCCACAAAAAGTACACAGCAAGACAAATTTGGAGTGGTGCAGACCAAATAAAATTCAATAAAGGTATCAGATCAATAAATCTATGCGCGTCTACTGCCATTAAATTAACTATTTCACCTGTTGTGAATGATTTTCTTGCCGTGTTTGAAAGTCTTAAAGCCTAAAAAAAATATAAATAATTAAATTGAATGCTATTATTATGAAATTTACTAACTATAAACACGAATGGTTATTTAAATATTTACCTTTCGATAGATGGCCAAAGTAAGTGCAGTGCGAACACGCATACCAACGAGATACATACGATGAAAGTGCTGAGTGAATACTAACGTTTGCAACATTGCTGTCATCATCAAAAGAAAAACATAAAAATATCCTCTCCATAAAGGCTCTGTCGAATTTCCAACAAAACTTATTAAATACCTAAAAAAAAATAAATACTTATTTATATCTTTGTGTGTAGACTATAATATTAATTAAATACTTACTTAAGTACTTGAGGGCTGACAAAAATTAAACAATCCACAATTAATCTTAAAAATGATCCAAACAAAAATGTACTTCCAAATGATTTACACAAAACAGGAAGAATTGATACTTTGTATTGGTTTTTAAGTGAATATTTTGCAGGCGATAATTCGATTATACTCACATCAGGTTTATTTTTAACAAAAGCTACGTTTTTATTAACTTTTAATCTGTGAAGTATATTTCATTTTAATTACTACACAAACCTTATTAACTATAACAATAAAAATAATAATTATATGACATTAATTATATTATAATTATATGAAGATCCAGAAACTTATAATGGACAAAATACAATCTTTATCAAACCTCATAAAAACCTTACTATAAAAAAAGTGAGTGCTGTTATGGAACACCCGGTAGCAGTGAAGTTTCTTTTTCAACAAATATTATGGATTAAAAATACATTTTAGTTGAACCATTTAAAATAAAATTAATTATCAATACGTAAATGTGAAAAATGATTGAAAATTAAAGTTATTATTATTACTATTTAATTACTATTATATTAATCATATTTAATAATCGAAATTTTAGGCCTGTGATAACTGAAATATAATACGTATGTTTGTAATTTGGTTTTTTCCAAATATCTTAAAAATACTGCATCGATAGTGGTGTCATCTCTCATTGTAGATTCTGCTGGATTGTTTACCATATGAAAATTTAATGTGTCCATATGGAAAGTTTTAAAAGTATCCGATTTCTTATCATTAAAATTGATGTTAAGGTCACCGAATTGTTATAATTTATAAATTATAATAATTATAAATGCATGATTTGCAGATCTAATTGCGCTGTTTCAAATCATCGCGTTATACCCATTTTTTATTACCTAGTTTATACCACACGTGACGCACAAAAAAATGCAAACACGGCAAAGGTAAAGCACTATATTATAGAGATACATGCAACAATCAGATTATTCTACGAAAACAATTTCATCAATTAAAAATACATGTATATAAGATTTAACCAAAAGTTCATGTTCGTAAAGACCGTGGTATAGATTTTAGTGTCTGTTTGTGCTTGAATACACGTGATATATGTGCCCAGCACTTTTGAGGATTTCCAATTTTTCTCCCGGCACTATGGGAATTCCCACTTTACCGCCTGCTGGACGGAAAAGGGTCGCTTTCCGACGCTTCAACCGCGGTCAAAAACTAAAATGTCGGTGCAGGCGTAACAAAAAATATATTACCCACATACAATTTAATGCCTATATATTTTATTAATTTTAATAATTATAAATGCATAATATACGTTGTGTACTAGTGCAGTGATATACTATCAATAATTATTATAATATCAATATACGCAAGATATATATAATCAATCTACAACCGTCACCACAACTTACCGCTCCCGCTTTTTTTTTGTTCCATCGATAGGATCGATCTAATAAATAATACTGCGATAATATTTCCGGAAACTGATGTGAATTTGTTAGAATGTCTTTTTTAGATCGGTCAGTCCATGTTTTAAGATTTCTGATTTAAATTCCAAATAAATCCCGAATAATCAACGTTTGAAAATTTCAAAAATTCAAAATATTCAAGCTAAATTTATAGATGTTGGGGGGGGGGGGGGATGAAATTGGAAAAAGTGAACCGTCTAATCTCAAGTAGACATAGTGAAGAATTCAAATCAGTTTTAAAAAGTATTATTCATTATTAGATCAATCAGTATGATGGAATAAAAATTGGATGTTTTGGCTAAAATAACTGTTTAATATATTAGAAATTATAGTATTTCGTCAGGAACGTTTTTTCCCGACCAGCCCGCATCGTGCCATAAAAAACTTTGTTTCAAAAATTCAAAGTAATGCGGCCCAACTCGCAAGCTAACAACGAACTTAACGTAATATTAGAACAAGCAAAACAAATATAACGATAACTCCAGCAATATTAAAATCAAATTTACACATTTTAAAGCTATAATTGAAAACGCACAAAATTACAGCGATAAGCAAGAACTATAAAAACAAACCTAATCACCTAATTAAAATAATTGAAAAGTCGTACCCGGCTATCAACAGTAAAGCTATAAATACTGACTAAATCGATAATCAAATGCCCTTTTCGAATTAAACACATACATCTACGGTGAACACGACCAATTAGACCATTTACAATAATTAACACCAACAACCAAGATAAACGAAGAACAAAGGGAAAAAACATAATAAACCTATACGAAATAATTGGACCTGACTGTCAGCCAGAAAAAGTCATGTCATTCCTAAGGACTATCAAAATGGAGAAATACATTTAGAATTAAATAGTTATAATAGTCACAATTTCCACCATACGAATGTAATCAAATCGTTACCAAAAATAAAATATATATATAATGCAATAATTTATAAAGTTAATGATAGATATCGCTGAAGCTATAATTATCGATAAAAAAAAAATAATAAATAATATTTACATGGCATTATTTAAACATTTTAAAAAGAGATTAAGATGTTTAGGTCTTTTGGTTCTATGAATCATAATGGTCTGCATATAAGTAACTGCCAATAATTATATTAAACATACAATATAATATTAATTACTTAATAATATTTTCATTAATTACAATCATAATAAATACTTAGTACTTACTTCGCTTTAATAAATGATCGTTCCCAATGTTTATCAAAGACTGAAAGTACTTCTTGTGAACTATCGTCATAGTTCATATTCCATAAATCTTTGAATTCTATGGGGCGCTTGAAGCCAGACCAAGCAAATGAGTCAAACCATGAAAATAATACCTTCGATGGGAATGACGCTTTCATCTCAGGACATGGCACCTAGGAATTGATTAGGTAACCGTACAGATATTTGTATAAACAATTGATAAATACGAATATATGTTGGAAAATGTACCTGGATGGGTTCATAGTCAGATTTCCTAGGTTCAGCATCGGCAAAGAAACTTAGAACAAACTCTATTAAGATGATATGGTAGTAAACCATGTAACTTATAAATGAGTAATTACTAAATGGTTCCTGATCGGAAGAAAAATAATTATGCGCTTTATATAATATACAAGTATTGATAATAACTAGGGAACGGATTTGAATGCAAATTGCATTTTTTTCTGAATGTCCGAAAATATTGGTTTCCAAGCAAAAAGTTCATTTCATACATCAATGAATTAAAAAATGTAACTTTTATTTTTCATTTTTTGCATTTTTAGGACTTAAATGCATTTTTAGAGCATTTTTTGAAATTTAAGGTGCATTTTGTGGTTTTTAAGTAATTTTTTCAACATTTTTTCCACATTCATTCTAAAAAAAAATAAAATACCTGAATGGTAAAAGGTAAAAGTATAACGAATATACCTATCTAAATGGTATACCTATTAAATTTTAAATTTTTTAGGGTAAAAAGAAGACGGACAGAAGATAATTGAAAGTTAATTAATTAAGTTTGTATTGTATTTAAATATTTTTTATTAGATTTTTCATAATAATGTGTTTTTTATAAGTTTTAAATTAAAAATTTTGTTTTTATTGAATATAAATCCATTTTTAAAGTTTTTAGGGCATTTTTTTAGTGCATTTTTTGATGTCAAAGCATTTTTTTAAGGAATTAAATCGTATTTTTTTAAGGCATTTTTCTTGTTTTTTAGAGCATTTAAATCCTTTCCCTAATAATAACCAATAAGTTATCTTCTTACATCAGAAAATGCTAATCGTAGTTCCGTTCGATATTGAACTACTCCAAAAAATGCCAAGGATAACCAAAACAGAAATATTAATCCAGAAGATCTAATCCCTCTAGCTCGATTGGCACAAATTAAGATTGTGACAAATCCCTGTAAACCAATTCATAAACATAATATAGGTAGGTAAAAAAATGGTGTAATCGGATATGATGTAAGTACAAAAATATTTTGGAATCAAAATACTTACAAATGTTATTAGTTTAACAAGTGGTGAATAGATATCTACACCAAATACATCCATCTCCCATAAATATCGAAGTGTTGCATAAACAATATCGAATATTGATAAAATACATAATATAGATATACCAGCCTAAAAAAATAATAATAAAATATTCAAATATCAAATACCAAAAATAATTCAAAATAAAAATAGATGAATATACGCACTAACAATAAATATAATTCATTTCATAACAATACACCTATAGGAGTGCCGGTTCTATGTCTTGGAGGACCGGTTGCAACCACACATATCTTATTTTATCAGTTTTTTTGGCTACAATATGAACTACTTATGAGAAACACTGTTTTAAAATATCAATCTTTAGCTATTACAAATAAATATTTTATAATTTTTTTAACTACAAAAGAGTTTACAAATTTTCGTTTTTTCGTTATTTTGATGAATAGTATTAACAATTGAAATTTATGGTTTAAATGTTTATGTATAAAAAAAAAAGTTCTTATGTATTTCTAATAATGTATACTACATTTATAGCAACTACTGCTGAATTTTGTATTGAAGTTGTATCAAGCTTTTTGATCAGGTAAAACATTTTATCGATATTTATAGAAAAAAAGTGTAAACATTCAAGTTTCTATAAGCCGCTCAAAATTAGTAAACATTTTATGAACCTTTAAAAAAAATCAGAAAACATATATTTCATTAACATTTTAAGTATTTTCTGTTATTCATTTTTGAGTAACACAAAAATAATTTTAAAAAAAAAAACATAAAAATTCCTATTTTTCTTATATTATTTTTATTTTTCCCAACGCTTATAAAAATTACAGGGAATTTTATATTTTTACTTCTTAAGACCAACAATAACTAATTTTTACCAGAAAATATTTGTTAAGTTTAAATTTGAGAAAAAGCATTTTTTCGACTACTTTTTGTGAATATCGTAACACAAAATTGAAATATATATTAATTATATTATATACACTATTGTAAAATAAATATAACCATCGCTTAGCTGATAATCTTTAGTTTTAGTTTAAATATAAAAATATTATTCATTACACTAGTCAATAATATTTTATATCTCCAGAAATAAGGATGTCGAACATTTGCGATTTTCAAAATAATACTTGCTTATACTATAACATTAGACAATTTTACTATGAAAAACGTAGAATAATATGTTCATCTGTCCAACTACGTAGGTACTAGGTACATTAGCATACTGTAAATTATATTTTTATTTTTTCAAAAGAAACTTTTCTTACATATTATATATTATATGGACATAATACATATATACATTTTAGGTTTATTTTGCATTCACGTGAAAAATAAGCATGTTTGTCACGATGTTTTAATAAGTACGACAACTTTAATTTACAAACTTTAGAAGTAGGAAAATTTCAAATTTTCAATGATTGTAATTTTACAATTTAAATTACTTCTCAAAATATATGTATTATGTACATAATATTTGATATATTTAATAGAGTTATCAAACTATTTTTCGGATATATGTAGAAATTATCTAAACCTAATGATAATAATTCTAGTATGCATCATCATAATATTCATATTTGTTAGTATATCCAAATAAAAAGTTCTAGGTATCTCTGAAACACTTAAAAGACCCGAAGAAAAGAAAACATACCACTTTCGTCATATTGAGCCTGTTCCATGGTATGCCTTTGTATTTACTATTCACCAAGTAATAGATCTCTAGTGGAGAGAAAAGCCACAAAAACAGGCACGGTGCCCACACTAGAAAGGTCTTTTGAAAACATGGCGTGACATCAGGATCGGTGGTGTTCCAGGACAAGTTCCAGTCCTAAAATTATGAGATCAATGATTCAATAATATTTAGTGTCTACATCTACACATCGGTGATATTGTATTTTAAACACAAACAATAATGTTTTAAAATTATATATTCACATATTCTTTTAATGGCACGAGTTGCCGAAGTCGACCACTAAAAATCGGCACAAAAACCCGAGACTTACCCAAAAAGTCGATCCGCAAAATCTGTCCATACCGGATAATTCTATTCGAATCTCCGTGTGAACAAACGACGACGATACAATAATTGTAATATATTGCTGTTTATTAGACACGAAGACGATGATAGTGAAATAATTATTTATAGACGGTAAAATCGGCAAGTGAGCGTAAACGTGAATACGTGCTCGCCGCATACACGTTTTTGTTGGGACTGACCATCAACAGTAATAATAAGAATTATTATAATTAATTCGTTATCTATGGTACCGACCTAGCCGCACGACGCTGCAACCGGTAGCGATAACGCTCATTATCAGAGACAATATGCGTTGGTATGTATAATATTACCTTTATTCATAATTATATATATATACAGTACCAACCTAACAAACACATAATCGAATCTATAAAAAACAACTTGCAACCTCTATACTCTATAGTGTATAATAAGTACTACTTGAACTGCCTACACCGATTTTTCTTTCGTTGTTTTATTAATGATGTGGGAAGATTTTTATGTCTGTTACCACCTTTTGGAGTAGTAAAAGTTCTTCGATAATCAACATTAAATGTAATGACTATGGATTAAAGCTTCTGTCGACAATAAAGATATGGATAGGACATAACGTATTCATATTATGTATTAGTTTTTCGGTCCAACATAGATAAAGAATTGAGGCCGTTTGTTTAAATTGTTGTAAAGTATGATTATATCTATATAGATAATCAGGTAATCAAGTTAGGTATACTTATTTGGCCTCAATTTGTATAATTTTATTCATAATCGATAAGACGTTATGTCCTATCCATGTTTTTATTATCGATGGTAATAGCTAGTAAAAAATTTGATTTATTTGGAACTTTGGGAAGTAAAAATTAAATAGGTATTTCCTATATTATCTGCTTTATAAAACAATAGAGGAGTACAAACAAAAAATTACTTAAAAACAGTAATATTAACTCAAGAATAGTTTTCGACAAATCGATAATGATTCTGCTGTAGTTCAAAAATACGTAACCGTTAAATCCTTCACATTTTCACTGAACATTTAATTTTGATTTCCTATACAAAATAACATTAACAAATATATTTGAATAAATTTGAAATATTTTACTTGCTTTCGTTTTATGTATGATAATATTATGTTTGTTTTGCACGTCAAAAAGCTTCAACATTTAATTTAATATTCCTCATAACCAGGGATCGGAAGTTAATGCCCTAACAAACAATGAAATATGACCTATGCACTAAAAAAACATATATTTTTATTTTATAAAAAATATACATTTTAAGGTATAATTATAAAAAAAAAATATTTTTGAACTATAAATATATATTTATATTTATTTTTTTTTTTTGATGATTTGGAGCTGTTATACTAAATCTATTCCCAGAATCCTAAATTTAAAAAAAAATAGAATTTATCGAATACAGCGATTATTAAATAATGTTAGGTATTAATTAGTATGTATTCAACATATTTACGTCACACATTTTTTCATAGTATTTACAATAGTAAAGAACTGCATTGATGCAGGTACCCCAATCGGTTATGATTTGTTCTGGAAGTAAAGGGATCTCCGGTGCGTAATTTTTGAAAATTTGTATTCGCGATGGTGCTTTTTTAAATATTTTTTTTACGTTGGCTACAATTATATGAACAGTACCAAACTGATTTCGTACTTCCTCCAAAACTCTATGGAGGCCATGAGCAGCACGTCATGTACCATTTTAGAGTAGAATGCGTTCAAATAGATTTCCCACACTTTATAATCATATACGGTACTATTTATTTGTAAATCATTTAATTTACAGTATTCAATTATTGAAAACTTGTTCATTTTTTTTGATTTCTAAAACGCTTTAACATAAATGCATTTATATACTCAAAATCTTTAAATATGCAAAATCATATAAATTTAGTAAAGCATGCAAAAATATGCAACATAAATTGTTGTATTTCAATGGTATGGTTCATGAAACGAATTTGTATCGAATCAAATTTGAAATATGCAGCTTCCTGAGAAAGATGCAAATGCATTAAGTTCCGAGCCCTGCTCAGAACTCCTAAGTCATACTTATAAGCACGCGTGTGTGATAATATACCTGCCGCGGAGACAACAGATGATGATAACAAATACGATCCCGCGGCCTAGGGGCCGAAATTAGAGTTTCGAAGACGTAAATAAATAAATATTGAGTGAAAAAATACCCCCTCACCCCGTCCGGAGTAAGGTAACCGTATTATTTTACACTCTAGTGCAGTAGGTACATAATGGGTAAATCCTGAAAATTCCAAAAATCGTAGCTTCAGTCATCTCTCCGCCGTAATAACCTACGGCACCATACACGTAAATCCTGGAAATCTCAAACATCGAGGCTTCGGCTATATTCCCCACTTATATTGTACGGCTAATAACATAATAATAATAATAATACACTGGCAGCCGGTATGGTACCTTATTCCGGGTCGAAGAGTCCGACCTCGAACAGTAGTTATTACACATTGCGACAAGTCATTGGTTTACACCACGCGCTGGTTTCGGTTACTATAATAATAATAATAATAATAATAAAAATATAAATCACCGTAGGCACCTATCCTGTTTTAGTAAGTTTTGAGACTTATCCAGATAGGACATTATTAATATTATTATTTCTCATCTATTATCTTATTTAGATGACTATTGAGACATTTATCTATTGGTTATCTTAGATGACATCATATTTACTCATTTTATTTAAATCATATTCATTTTTCATGAATAATATTATTTATTCTTTTTACAAAATTACCCAATTAGTACATAATATTAGCATAATACTGTATTATTATTGACTTTCCGTTACTGTTGAGTTTAGGATTATGTTTTCCAAGACGATAGAATTTAACGCCATCGCCATCGCAGCAACGTGTGTGGGGATCTTAAAACGCCTAAACGTTTACCTTAACCTTACGTCATCCTTACTGCCTTCTTAACCTTCTTAGTATAAACACAGAATGAATTAAAACTGTTATTATTGTTAATAATTATTATTATTGTAAATTACATAATAACTACATTTTTTTTCAATAATTTTGTTACAAATTCTGATATTAATTTGTTATGGCTAAATGATAATATACAATTAATATATTATAGCAAAAAAGTTTTACTGACAGAACTGTTCGTTTTGGACTTCTTTAATCTGGAAAAAAATTATTTCCATGGTACGTAAATATTTTTTTTCAGGTTTAGTTTGTTTATTTATTTCTCTTATATAGTTATAGTTTGATCAATTTGTATAAAAATCATGTAAAAGCATGTAAAATTTCAAATTCAAAATCAAAATCATGAAATCCTAAAAATGAAAATAAATGTAATAAAAATAACAACTTAACATTTAAAAGTGGTATTAAGAATGATTGAATGGACTACAACATTGTTAGTGCATCGGAGCATAATGCTTAATCCTGATGCAGGCCAACGCCGAAGGGTTTCCGGCAGGCCTGCTGTACGGCATTGCCGGGCTAGAGGAATTGTGAATTCTTCCAATTCTGGTAGGTTATGTTATGGCTTACGTTTATTGGCATTATTAACATTATTTTGTTTATGAGTGTTGCGTCATTTGAGTTGAAGAAAAATACAATTTTATACCAGAAATACTCATATTTTGTGGGTTATAACATTTGGTCAGAATGTGTATTAATGACGTGTCAAGAATAATATTACAAAAATGAGGGTTATACATCAGTTGGTCTGTCTACCGACGATCTGTCTAGATAGTAAGACATTTTAAAGCACCATTGTCCAAACATCGCTATTGCGCTAGACCTGCGTCCTTTGCCATCGAATAAAAAACCGATAATTTGTCTTGTAGCAAATTGGCAGGTGAGTCGTATTCGATCATAAGACCATTGTCCAAAACCATTACCCTACACGGAAACAACGAATTCAATATATTAATTATATCCAAAAACTCTGTCTGACATTATTTTGTTTAGTTTAAGTACTTGTCAGAATCCATAATGGTGTTCAGACGATGAGCGATCGTCAACACTGTGCAGTCTTTGAATTCCGATCGTATGGTTTCTTGTATGAGATTGTCTGTTTCCAAATCGATTGACGCCGTCGCTTCGTCTAACACTAATATTTTTGTCTTCTTCAACAATGCTCTCGCCAAACACACTAGTTGTCTTTGGCCCACACTGAAACACAATATTTAATAATATAGATCATAATATAATACATTGTTAATTCTTAATATTGACATGAATATAATTAACAATATTTATATTTTTTAGATTCTGAGGGGAGCGATAAATGTATTACAATGGTATTTATTTTTTTTGTTTGTCCATCATCACCTTACAAGACCGTTAGAATGCTTAGATTTTCTTCAACAGCATCTTTTCTGATAAAAAGTGAATCTAGTTGATACTTTGTTAACAATGAATAAAAATTGGAAAAACAAAAAAAAATGAAAGAAAACTGAAGTTTTTACAGCTCTGTCACTCCAGCACCCCAAATTCTAAATTCTTTGTACCAAAATTACACACGATTATGTAACCGTTTTGTAATGAAATGTAGCCACGATAACTTTTTTTTGTAACTCACAAGGATGTTCAGAATTTCAAATTTCATTATTTTGTAACTAAATGTAATTAAAAAAAATTCCTGACCTAATTCAAATCCCGGATTAAGTTGGCCAGCCGATCTTAATAAAATAACAAAATGATTGTTCACGGTATCACGGTTGATTTATATTACAGATTTTTTGCACAACGACGGTTAAAAATAAGGTATGAATCCGATAAGGTTACTTACCAAAACAAGCGTCGACGATTTGATGCTGTCGATGTGGTCACATCCAATCAATGTTGTAAAAATATGAATTTTAAACGCAAAAAAAAATTTAATTTGAATTTGTTGTAGACAATTTTTTTTGATAAATAGGTTATGAGACCTATAGGACAAGACTGACAGGACAAGCTTATGAGGAATCTTATAATATATTTTAAAATCTTAAATTTAAAAACAAAATTACATAACTTTCCGTATTTTGTCAAGATTTGAACTTTAAATGCTTATAAAAAAAATTAATATTATTTAACTGTCATTTTCAAACTTTTTTAGCCAACAAATACGATTTTATTGATATTCGTAGAAAAAAAAGGTGGACAAGTGGGTAACGCTCTGCTGTACAGTAGTTGTCGAGTATATCACTGGATGTGTTATATTTGAATTCAATGATACTAAAAACAATTCTGAGCGGAGATGGTGCGGGCGCCTAGGCCCAGTGGCTCTGTGGCGCCTACCACGTATGGATACTGTGGTAAATACTCCGGAATTTTTTTAGGTGGTAAAGTCATGACACTTGATATGTTTTTAAACCAGCCAGTTAAAAAAATAATTTAAGGTCTTTGTTTGATAAGTGATACCACAAGCCTCGCACCGACACCGATACCGCGTTATCACGATCAGACCTAACCCAACCCACTAGCGGTGTGCGTGAGCGTCGAGACTCCGTCACATTTTTACCGTCTTATTGTTGTTTTCCGTTGGTTGTTTTTTACCGTTTGTAAACGGGGGTTCGTCGTCACCTATTACCGTCACCGTCGACTATTGTCCAAAATGAATTACTGTAGATACTTGAAATTTACATCGGGTGTTTATATTAGCAATTCCTAGACTTGGTAAAATTTTAAAAATATTTTCAATCGTTTTGAGCTGTTTAAAGAAATTTTCAATTTCAATTTGTTTAGTTTTTTTTCCTAAATTAATACTAGGCTCCTGATATATTGTCACGAAAATAGTTGAAAAATATTAAAAATACATAGGCACAATTTTTTTTTATTAGTATTTAAAGTTCAATTTATTACAACATTTATCAAATTGAAAATTGAAAAATGATTTTCAGTTAAAAGTTTATATAAGTTTAATGTTCAACTTTATAGCTAAGAAATGAAATTTTAAAACAAGGTTTCACGTAAGTAGGTTATACTGTAACCAAAAAATATAAAACGACAGTCATTTTTTAGTAATTGTATGTTCAATTTTGACGAAATTACATATTAATTAACCAATAATAACGATCTTAGTTATTTTTTTGTAATTTTATAATATTAATTCAACTTACCAGCTACCGTATTAATAATAAGTAATAACAGTATAATTATAATGTAAAATGTCCTAAACTGACAAACCATCTTCCCTCAGAATCGTTTTAAGTATACGATGATTTTATATCATTGAGTTCAAAATTAATCCCATCCATTTTAGTGACCCGCATGTAACCTACTGTACAGCAGAGTGACATCAACTTCAAGCTTTTCGCTAATTTGTTTACCTTTTATAAATTATAAACCACTGCTTAATCTGTATGCCTGATAATAGTATATTATACATCAACTTAAGTGCAGATAATATCGGTTTAAATATCACGTCCATAAGTTTAGCAAGAAGATTCCAACCTTCGAATGACACTTTACGACAATTTATTATTACTATTTGTAAATATCCACCATGTAATGATAGATTTTGAAAATAAATGATAATATTATTGATTATTGTTTAAAATCACCTTAAATTGTCTCCTCCTTCAGACACTTCATAATCCAAACCACTAGCCAGCCCTAACACATATGCTTTTAAATGAACAAGTGTTAGGGTGTTCCACAGCTGTGCGTCCGTATTACTATTGGTTGGATCCAAATTCATTCTCGATGTACCAGAAAACAATACTGGATCCTATCAAAAACATTTAATATTTTAGGTTTTTTTTTCAACCTATTGTAATGATATTCACATTATTACGCCACAAATCTTCATAACTTAATACCATTAACTATAATATCACTCTTAAAAGTAATAAAATAACTGTACCATGTATCCTATTATTGTAATCAAAATTGTATATAACATTTATTATTTAATACCCATATTTTTTCTGTAATTAATATCATAAAATGTACAATAACAATAACTTAAAATACATATAAGCTTAGGTCAGATAATCAACATGATCTATTTTTAAATCTATACTCACTACCCCTATAGAATCATAAATACATTTGAATAGATAATAATATATAGGCTTTTAATAGTTAGTAAAATTGGGCGAATATAAGTTCCTACACGAGAGTAGCAGGTACACAAAATACATACGTTAGTTCCTACATGGTGAAAAAGGTTAAATATGTATATACGAATTTAAAAAAATAAATATATGATGATTAAAAAATATAATAAAGATCGTTATAGAGCATTTTCACAAATAAATAAGATATACTTAATACGGTGATTAAAAAAATATAATAAAAATCGTTACAGCGCATTTTTACGAAATAAATATAGCATAATAATATGTTGATTAATAAAATATAGAAAAATCGCATATTACGAAATTTTATATTTTATGAGGTTTATTTCTATAACTTAAAAACTTAACATAATCTTTCGCCCTATGTTGAGTCGGGATACTATTATCAGCTTGTAGCTTGTCGTATTTTCCCGTAATTTCGTGGGTATACATTTTGCTTTAAATTAAGTATATTTGAGTGTACTATATTAGTTAGCTACGGCTGGACCGAGTATTATTAAAAAAATACGCCTGTTGGTGCTGTGGCAGTAATGAAAAAAATTCAGATTATACAACAAACAAAATTAATTAATACGATTATGTTAAATTTTTAAGTTATAGAAATAAACCTTATAAAATATAAAATTTTGCATTATGCGATTTTTATTATATTTTTTAATCGTCATATATTATTTTTTTAAATTCGTACATACATATTTAACCTTTTCCGCCGTATAGGAACTTACATATGTACCTTTTTCCGCCGTGTAGGAACTAACATACGTACCTGGTTTTTACCGCGTAGGAATTTACACATGTCCGTGTAGGAACTAACATATTTGTAATTGTTTACCTGCTACTCTCGTGTAGGAACTTACTATTCCCCGTAAAATTAAGGTAAAGATAGACCCAAGTCCCATATTTTATATTTTATTACAGGTAAGTACTTAAATATAATAGTCTAGGTAGAATATTATTATAAAGTAAGATTTCATCAACAGGGACGTGTAAGCTAATTTTTGATTCATTACGATATCGATAATGTCTCAATAATAAAATTACCTGAGGAATAATTGTAAGACAGTTACGCAACGTATGCAATCCAATTTTAGATATGTCAATGCCATCGATAAGAATTGATCCTTCGGAAGCTTCAATGATACGGAACAAACTAAGAGTCAAAGACGATTTTCCGGCTCCAGTACGCCCGACTATTCCCACCTAAATGTGTTTCATTTAGTAACGTGATTTTACATGCAAATTTCTTAAATTTCCCTATAATTTTTACCTTTTGACCTCCTTCCACTAAAAAATCTAAACCTTTCAATACTAAATCTAAATTTTCACGATAACGAACTTTAAGGTTCTTAAATTGAACTTCTCCACTAGTTGGCCAATCTCTGGGTGGCTGAGTTGATGGTACTTCCCAAGGAGCTTCCTAAAAAGTAAAAAAAGATATTTGTATATGATCAAATAAATAAATAATATTTTATTAAATATTACTTGAGGTGTTTCTGCATATTCTTTAATACGCTCAACGGCCACAATATTAGTTTCGACATCAGAAGTCATTCTTACCAACAGATTGAGTAATTGTGTGATCTTAATAAGAAAAAAATGTAATTTAAGAAAAGTTAAATATTTTAATTTGAATAAAATATTTCATACCTGTAGTGCATAACTAATGGACAAACCAACAATACCTGGACTTAATGTATCTTTTCCCAATACTGAGAACATAGACGTGAAGAAAATAATAAAATTACCAATCGTTTCTACCCTTAAAGCCATCCATCTAAGATAAAATCAAACCAATATATTATTATACACTATTTTATCCAATGGTTAAAGTGGGGCCCCGATGGAGAACGACAAAGTCCTCTTCTTATTTAAGGCAAGATTATGCATCCTCTTTAACTGGAGTCTCCAAAATCCAAGTGAGGGGCACTGGAACGATTAACAATACATTTAATAACGTGATATTCAATATAAATTAGTTTTTTATTTGTCTTTTTAATTAAATAGGTATATAAAACTAAAACGACTTAAAAATTTTAATTTGTTTTAACGTTTCAGGCTAAGATATGCAATTTATTTTTACTTTTTTTACTACTTCATATTATTTACACTAATATGTGTAGGAAGGATAACATTTCTTAGGAGAAATAAATAACGGAGGTTTGGTTAGATGTAGACTAAGGTTAGAACTCAGGAACCTAACATTTTTGGAGACTATAGTTCCCTTTTAAAATTGTTTCCTCTTTAACCATTGATTTTACTACATAACAGTATTCAGGTTATGTGATAAATGATCATTAAGAATAATAATATACCTATCAGCTACGATTGTTGGGTAATAACAAGACTGGTTCAAATCCACTAATTTTTCGGACTGAAGTGCGAATTTGGATTCTGCACCATAAGCACGAATCGATGTAGTCCCTGCAATTGTTTCGCTAAAATGTGAATAAATTGGGGAACGAGATATAGATTCGAGTCTCTTCAGTTGACGCGATGTCGCAACGAAAAATCTCTGTAAATAAATGTCAAAATATCAGTTAAATCGACAATTTGAAAAATATTATTATTGTTTTAAATACATACCTGCATGATGTAATAAATTATTGCTATAGGAATAATCACTGTTATAAATAAAGGTGTACTATAACTGATAACGATCAAAGTACCAATGACCTGAAACAGAAGAATTACAATATTTTTTTTTAAATTATTAAATTAAATAAATATGAATGTTTTTTGCATGTTACGATTTTACATTTACACACACACAAGCTTATCATATTTTAGTGTTTGTAGATATAAAAATAATAAATTCAAAAAATGAATCATAAATATTTTCATTACGTTTATATTTTAATAAAATATTTACTATTACCTCTGAATAAGTATATATTTCATTATATGTATTATCTTGTATACGACGTATTTATTAATGGATGTTAAATATGTGAGAAAGTTGATAAATTTATTGCATTTTTTATTCAAATAACATAACTAAATACCTATATTCAATAAATTTTCCTATAATAGTTTCAGCAACGTATGTAATACGTATTCCAACTGAGATAGTAGGTCTTATCTAATAAACTTAGTTCATATTTATACTTTTTTTTAGTAGCAAATTCTTTAAAAAATTTAACTTATGACAAAGTTTATAAATATACAGGCATATTCAAATTATAAATTATGTATTATCTTAAATTTACATACAATTATTAACCTTGTTGGAATTATTATTAACTATAACTTCACATACCTATCAACATTTTATAGTTTGATTGATACACTCATCTTCATCGAGATTATTTTACTAAATTTCTTACATGGCTTATTAGTTATTAATATGAAATAATATTACAAATATTCCTACAACATTTGTTCGGTATAGGTTATTTTCAAATATTTTAGACTTACAAAGATATACGAGCAACATACAAAGCATATTTGTATCGAGTGTTTAAAATTTAAATGTAAATTTACCGTAACTGTATTTTGTAAACGTATCTTTATCAAGAATGGTAATCTATTATCAATGGTATCGATGTCCTTAGATACTCTGTTCAATATACGCCCAATAGGTGTTGTATCAAACAGACTAAGTGGATTCTTAAAGATACGTGCGTTGATCAATTTGTATAAATTTTCAGCGGCAAGTATTGAGCCCAACGATAAAGTTATTGATGATGCTACCATTGATAAAACTAAAAGAAAAATAACCATCGAAAATACACAAATTAAATAATAGAAGATAAGATAAAAAAAATATCAACATTATTTTGTTAAGATATAAATTTAAAGAGTAATAATAATTTAGTAAATAAAAACATTTAAAATGCACATAGAAGTATAAAATATTATACTCTACATCAACTTAGAAACATTTAAACTATTTATAATATTTTTCAGGCAGTTGTTAGGAATCCAACACCTATAACCAAACTGACATACCTACGTCACTGTTGGATCAAAATTTTAATTTTTCTTCAATTATAAAAAAAACATACTTTATTAAGATTGATGAAAAATGTACGGTTTAGGACTTTAGGAGTATATAAATTGCATATGCAAGACGCCGTGTTACCATAGTCTTATGATTAAAATGCACAATATATACGTAATAAATAATATACGTTGGTCATATACGTAGGTACTTTAATACCGGAAAATCGTATATTACGTATTATAATTTATTATACAATTTATATACCATACAATATAAATAATATATTTACCTACTACCTGTAACTTAGTCAATAACAAAAAAATAGTATTAAAAAAATGTCATAACCATGAATGCTCAAAAAAATGGAAATTAATAGATAAATTAATTAAATCTGGTTTAGAAACTTAATATTTAGTTGAAATAAAATCCAAAATTTATTTAAGTACTTATAAATATATACAATTTTAACCTTTAAACTTACTTTGACCAAAGCCTAGAAGACCGTAAACTGTTAAGTGCATAAACCTATTACTATTTTCTGTTTCACGAGTAAGTGAACTATCATCATGAGACCATATTGACAGCCAGATGCTTGATGAAACATAAAATCCTTGGTATAGTAAAGTTAGTAAAACTGAAGTTATGCAAAAAATAGTTCCAGATGACTTAATATACTGAATGTAAATGTCCCTTTTAACCTAAAATTCAATTAAATAAAAAAAATATTTTTATTGAAAATATACATTTATATATTTGATTTTAATATTTAATTAAAAACCTAAACATACATGGCCGGTTTCTGCTTTCTCTAATTCGATAAGTTTGGATTTTTGTTCCATGATAGGTCGAGGAATTGGTTTAGTCGAATCAATAGATATTTGCCTAAATATTTTAAATAAATTACCATTAGTGAGTTTGTTATTAGGTTTATTATTATTATAATTATTATTTTTATTACCTTTTTGTTGAAGAATTTAAATTCTTTTCACTTTGCTGGCAAACATATTTTTCTCTTAAATCTGCAGGTGTGTCTTCTAATAAATTTTTTATTTCTAAACAAATTTAATAATTCAATAGTGTTATCCTAATTTTTTTTTTCATTGGTCTTAAGCCCGGCAACTCAGGCCATTAGCTGTAGGATGGTTAGGTTTTTGGTGCGGTGGGGAATGGTTGTAGAAACACGATTTTGTGTCTGGCAGATATTTCTAGTGGGCACCTGTAGGTATCTGCTATGCCCAGGTGGGGGAAAGCGGCCTTTCTCTCCGGACGCCGTGACTGCTCGAAGAAAACTGCCGTCTGTGACCGGGATTGAACCGGCGTCGGTGCGCGTCGCACTCGACGCCTTAGTCCGCTCGACCACTCAGTCCCCCTAATTATTTTTTTTTTTTTTTGTATCTTTGTTAAATTAAAAATTATACACGCTGGGTTTTAATTTCAAAATATAGAATAGTAATAACTTAACATACAATATTATCCATTATTAACAATAATATTATTATTATTATTATTAAAATATGCCTGTATGCCACCATATGGTATATAATATGTATATATTTAAGTTATTTTTATTTTTTAATATATAAAAAAAACTTATAATGTTTAGTGTCAATAGTTTTTTTTTTTTGTAACTTAGTTAGATTAAAAATTATAATCGCTTGGTTTTAATGTGAAAACTTAAAACAGTACTAACTTATTTGTGTGGCTTCATTTAACTTATGACGATATCATTTTTTTTTTTATTAGTACCATAATTGCACCTAAATCCTATTAGTATTTAACGATAAAAAACATGCTATATTATTAATGTGGTTATTATTATTATTATTATTATTTCACTATGCCTGTATCAGTATCGAACTTAATAATATATGTATTTATTTAAATCAATTGTATTGAAAAATGGTGGTTAGCAGGACAAGTGTTCAATTAAATTACATTTTAAATTTTCATTTTTAGTAATTGTTTAAGCAAAAGGTAGCATCATCAACTATAATTTAACGTAATTGTGGTTTGATTAAAAGTAATTTGTTATTATTCAATTTATATCAATAAAAATTAATTAAGTCAAAATATAAATTAATGAGAATTAAGTTAAAAAAGTTATGTTCAAAAGTAAAATTTAACTGAACTTTAACTTTTTAACTCGTTTAATCCAAGGCCTGCCAAAACGCAAAGCCACATCCATATTACCTATTTCATCAACTTCATATTTATTTTTTTCTTGCATGTACAATAGTAAGAAATCAGCAAAATCCCCTTTTTTATCAAGCAATTCGTTATATGTTCCAGACTCTGATACTTGTCCATCTTTCATTACCACAATTAAATCGACTTCTCTGAGATAAGTTGTACTATGTGTGACCAAAATACGTGTCTTTGAAATAAAAATAATACATTTATGTGTTATAAATCAAGATTACGCTAATTAAGTATAGTAAAATTTTACTTTTTTTCGCAACAATCCTTTAGGACCAATAATATGTTCAAAAATATGTTTACCAACATGTGAATCAACAGCGCTCAATGGGTCATCTAAAAAATAGATGTCACTCTCTTTATAAACTGCTCGTGCCAAACTTACTCTTTGTTTTTGGCCTCCACTTAAATTGATACCCTATAAAATTATTTATTTCATATATGTACATATACAAATAATAGTTTTTAAATGTGGTATATAGAAACCTTTTCACCGATTTCTCTGTGTCGTCACCTGCTGGAAGCATTTGGAAGTCAGCATTCAATGCGCACGCATCTGTGATATTTTATAAACTCTATCATCAAATGGTTGGCCAAACAATATATTATTCTTAAGTGATGTATTTTGTATCCAAGCTTGTTGTGGTACATATGCTATGGATCCCTAAAAAAATGATTATTATTATTATAATATGTTAAACAATTTATATTTATTAACAATTGTAGGTACACTGACTTTAGTGTTAGCTCTACCAGAAATCTTTTCCATTTCGCCAAGGAAAGCTGACACCAAAGAACTCTTTCCAGAACCAACTGTACCCACTACGGCAACCAATTTTCCAGTTGAAATTCGTAAATTGATGTTTGATAAGGTTGGTGCATCATTTCGATCACCCCAAGTGAATGTCCCGTTTTCAATTACAAGAGGATCTTCTATAAATCAAAATTAATTTATAAATTTATAACAAAACATAAAATCATTCATATTAAATAAATAAAAAGTGTTACATACTTTCATCAGAATCATGAGTGACGGAATCTGGATCCAACTCTTCAGCGTTCATAAACTTATTTATTCGCTTTACAGATACACTTGTCTATAACATTTTAATATAAAATATTTCAATAGTATAAATATAGTTTAAATATGAACACTTCAAGTGAATGCGTTCACAAATAAATATATATTGGGTCATTCCAGCATTCTGTATGTTCGTACAATTAATTATCTTGCATTATTAACTAAATAATCAATGTGATAATAAATTATGTATCTCCACCAAACCTAGTATGATACATCGCACTCCTTAAATAATGGAAAAGAAAGTGTATTGACTATTATACAATAGTAGCATACTATAGTTATAGTATTATTAGATATATAATTATATCTTTATCATCAAATCATAATCATTAATATCTTTTTGGAATATAAGTATAATAATAAGTGCTCATTAACCTAAATTGAATTAGGTTGGCATATTGACTAAGTACGATTGCTGCGAGGGTAGGTTTTAGAGCTTACGATAATAGTCATGACCCAAATCATAACTAACAAGTTCATATAATTGGTGTTGGAATTATACTAATATAAAATATAAAACTCAGAAGAAAAGTATCTCTAAGTTTATTAAGAGGTACCTGTACTAAACATATAAATAAAAACACTTAATATAGTAGACCTATATACGTCGCAGTGACTTTGAGCCTCGAACTCCACAATCCCATATCTACAAAACCAACTTCATACACCTATATTCCATTGTCCTATATTTCAAAAACACACACGAAATCACTGAAATAAATGGTCAAGTAACAAAGGGTTCTGAAACCAACTGCTCTCGACCCCTGTATTTGGACGGCTTATCAACCTCCTGCACAGACCGTATATTACGCATTTTCCAACTATATAATTTACAAAATATTTTAACCTTACCTACCCTACTATAATTTTTTTATTCTACTACAAAATGTTAAAAAGGCTTTCAAACAATAGTTATCTATTCACATACTATACGATGCTAAGCAGAAAACTTACTTGAACTACATTTGACATCAACATTGGTAACAAAAATAATGGATAGCGTAAAAGGTGGAATAATGATAAAGAAACAAAAGCTGTCTCTGCATCCAATATATGGTTATCGTCAGATAAAACATAAACCGTATATGTTAATAATGATACCTAAATATAATAAAATACTATACATTAATATATTATCATAATGTTATAAATTATAATTACTATCATGTATTCTGAATTTAGATTATTTTTTTAGTGTAACAATAGAACACAGGTACTAATCTTACCTATAACAGCTATACAAACACGGAGTTATTACATGGTAAAATTTAAAAAATAGATAAATGTGTCCTAAAGTTCAATACACCATGTGTTTAAAGTTATTGTGATAGACATTTTTACAAGTTTACTTTTGTAGTAATTCCCGATTGTTAAATCACTATATTACAAATTTATAACAAAGCTGTAGAAAATATCAAAATTTATGTATAAATTTATAAAAAAAAAAGATAATAATTTCATACCAGAAGTGGTGCACAAGTATAAATAAATGAAGTAGCTGCATTTAAATAAACAGCACTGCGAAAAACATTTATTTCTTTTCTTCGAATATCCAACACTTTTTGTTCAAAACAAGGTTCCCAAGCATATAATTTTAAAACCTGCCAAATAAATATGTAAAAATGAATTATGTTTATTATTGTGTGCACAATAATATTACTTTAATTCCCGACAAAATTTCATTCATTAATTTAAGTCTTTGATCTTTGTTTGTCATTTGTTTGGCCTGAAGTTTCATTGATTTATTAGCCACAACACTGTTTATTGGTATTAATAATATCATCACAAATAATCCAGCAAGTACACTGGGCCCTAATAGCTGCCACAAAAAGTACACAGCAAGACAAATTTGGAGTGGTGCAGACCAAATAAAATTCAATAAAGGTATCAGATCAATAAATCTATGCGCGTCTACTGCCATTAGATTAACTATTTCACCTGTTGTGAATGATTTTCTTGCCGTGTTTGAAAGTCTTAAAGCCTAAAAAAAATTATAAATAATTAAATTGAATGCTATTATTATGAAATTTACTAACTGTAAACACAAATGGTTATTTAAATTATTACCTTTCGATAGATGGCCAAAGTAAGTGCAGTGCAAACACGCATACCAACGAGATACATACGATGAAAGTACTGAGATGATATTAACGATTGCAACATTGCTGTCATCGTCAAAAGAAAAATATAAAAATATCCTCTCCATAAAGGTTCTGTCGAATTTCCAACAAAACTTATCAAATACCTAAAAAAAAATACTTATTTATAGCTTTGTGTATAGACTATTATATTAATTAAATACTTACTTAAGTACTTGAGGGCTGACAAAAATTAAACAATCCACAATTAATTTTAAAAATGATCCAAACAAAAATGTACTTCCAAATGATTTACACAAAACAGGAAGAATTGATACTTTGTATAGGTTTTCAAGTGAATGATTTGCAGGCAATAATTCGATTATACCCACATCAGGTTTACTTTTAACGGAAGCTACGTTTTTACTAACTTTTAATCTGTAAAGTATATTTCATTTTAATTATTACACAATCTCTAATAACTATAAGATAACGCTATTAACTAACAATAATAAGACATTATTTAAATATTTTAAAAAGAGATTAAGAGGTTTAGGTTTTTTAGTACTACAAACCAATGATCTGCAATTAATATGTAACTTGCCAATAATCTTGTTGTTAAACATATTATAATATAATATTAGGTACTTAATAATATTTTAATTTATTATAATCATAATAATTCCTAAGAAATACTTAGTACTTACTTCGCTTTAATTAATGACCGTCCCCAATGTTTATCAAAAACTGAAAATACTTCTTGTGAACTATCGTCATAGTTCATATTCCATAAATCTTTGAATTCTATGGGGCGCTTGAAGCCAGACCAAGCAAATGAGTCAAACCATGAAAATAATACTTTCGATGGGAATGACGCTTTCATCTCAGGACATGGCACCTAGAAATTGATTAGGTAACCGCACAGATATTTGTATAAACAGTTGATAAATACGAATATATGTTGGAAAATGTACCTGGATGGGTTCATAGTCAGATTTCCTAGGTTCAGCATCGGCAAAGAAACTTAGAACAAACTCTATTAAGATGATATGGTAGTAAACCATGTAACTTATAAATGAGTAATTATTAAATGGTTCCTGATCGGAAGAAAAATAATTATGCGCTTTATATAATAAACAAGTATTGATAATAACCAATAAGTTATCTTCTTACATCAGAAAATGCTAATCGTAGTTCCGTTCGATATTGAACCACTCCAAAAAATGCCAAGGATAACCAAAACAGAAATATTAACCCAGATGACCTTAACCCTCTAGCTCGATTGGCACAAATTAAGATTGTGACAAATCCCTGTGAACCAATTCATAAACATAATATAGGTAGGTAACAAAATGGTGTAATCGGATATGATGTAAGTACAAAAATATTTTGGAATCAAAATACTTACAAATGTTATTAGTTTAGCAAGAGGTGAATAGATATCTACACCAAATACATCCATCTCCCATAAATATCGAAGTGTTGCATAAACAATATCGAATATTGATAAAATACATAATATAGATATACCAGCCTATAAAATAATAATATGATAAAATAAAAAATATCAACAAATTTACATAGTTATGTAATATATAAATAATATACTCTTATATATTTAAATAAACTTATAGAATGAATATACCAAATTGAACATACTTGGGTGTTAAAACTCAAACGCAATTAATATATATTACATAATATAAAATAATATGTGGTAATTATACATTCCTTAAATCATTGAAAAATAATTACACATCTCTACTACGAGCAATTAACATTACGAGCCGGACACACACTAAAACATGCCCAAATTTGGGCATAAAGACAGAAGAACGTTACCCAACACCAATACATCATTAAGCAACCGAATTTCTGTTACATAAAAAACAGCATATAATACTTACACCTACATATGCGCACTATACGACATTCGGTCAAACAACCAAAAATCAGTGCCAAAACTATGCGCAACAAGAAGAACACAACAGCTCCTAACGAACGAAACACCTTTCTCGTACCAATATTGCCAAAAGACTAATGTGCAAAAGAGACATAAAAACAAACACACATGTGCACTATACGACATTTGGTCAAACGACATGAAATCACTGCTAAAACTATGCGCAAAAAGAATAATAAGATAATACCTAACGTGGGAAACACCCTCGTCGTATCAAATTCGCTAAAAATCCAACAATGAGATGCGAAATTCACATGACGAACACGAACAATCAAATCTGACGTTACGTAACAACAATGGAGTGGGGATAAGACGATCGCCTCCTTATATAAACGCCACGCGCACACACACAGGGCAGGAGATCGGAAAAACACGTTAAACAGCACAGTTCAACTGTTCTGTAGCATACTCGGCGCGACACGGAAACTCTACACAGATGACTACTTCAACAGCAAAAACTATACAACACCGACCAACTATTATTTTAATACGAAATTAATCTATCGTCATCAGTTTACTTAATATTGCGTTCGTTTTAACACCAGGTATGAACTCAATTTTGATATATTCACTTTAGTGTCTTTCCATAAAAATACTGTTGTTTCAATATTTTACAAACCCAGTGATCCTTTTATAATATTAAGTTATGTAGACATCCATGTATCCATATCCTAGTGTTACGTTCCGAAAGCTCCGATTTATATGTCAATATACCTACAATGTATGCCAAGTAGTAAAAATCTATCCAAACCATTTCAATTACTGTTTGAAAATTCATTGTCTTTCGTAGACATTGGGTTTAGAAAATATATTCGAAGTCTAGCTCCCGAGCAAAGAACCTGGCAGGCTTATGCGCTGCGCTGATAGTTGCTTTTCTCATGAAGCGACTAGATTTCAAATATATAAGTAATTGAAATGCGTGTTACACAAATAATAAATAAAACCAAATAATAAACTCCATTCCAAGTCCTATTTGAATAGTCGGATAAAACACCATAATAAATTGTTATAACATACAAATCCATGATATTGGCAAACAAATAATTATAAAATTATAAAGACACATATGTGTCATAAAAATACAGTTTCTAAATAACACATACATAAAAGTACTAATCAATATTGTAATTCAGAGCATTCTTAATCTTTACATGCTATCAATCCTTTCTGTCTTTATAATATATCGCAAATACAAAGAGTCGACAGTGCTTGAGAAAAATTTGAATTTATAACTGGTGTAAGATATTGTAATATGAGTCGTAAAATAATAGTAATATGCATCGGTCCACACCAATAAGAGATGGATCCATTGCAACAAGGATCAATAACAATTACGAGTACCGTTCACAGCTATACGAGGTAAGTGAACACACATATATTTACACACTACAATGAATTGCCAATTCCGTACTCAACTAATAATATTCTGTAGTAGAAATAAAAATAATGTACTAGATACAAGTGTCAATATATGACCATCATAATTGTCCATAGCCTATTTAATTAGCCGTCTTACTCTGCACTTCCCCGACTACCTACCGATCAATTATTTTCATGCCACTACTTTATGGCCCCCTATTATTTCAATTATTTTATTTCACTACATATTGACACCCTATTATTTTTATTATTTTTATTTCACTACAGTTAAATAGGTGTATATGTAATACGTATCTACAGAAGAACGATAAGTCATTACATAACAATACACTGCGAAATATTTTTTATCAATATTTATAGAAAAAAAATTTAAATTTAAAGTTTTTATACGTTGTTTAAATTAGTTAACATTTTATAAACATTAATACATGTAAAAAAAAATAAAAAAATAAAAATTTGGGGAACATTTTAAGTATCTTTGGTTGTTCGTAGTTGATTAACAAAAAAAAAAATCGATTTTGAAAAACTTGTTTTGCGTTAAAGATCTAGTTTTTTTTAATTTTATTTTTCGTTTTTCCCAACATAATAATAATAATAATATTTATTTAGCAAACAAACAAAATAAAACAATATTTTCAAACAAATTATAGTAGGTTTGCAAGCTCATCCAATAAGCAAAGATATGCTTGTAGACGGATGAGCTGGGTTCATGTTATGAGTATTATTTAAGTATACAAATAAAATTAAAAAAAAAAGAAAGAAAAAAGTTCAACATTAAGAGTAGTTACTTAAAATTATCATTGAACTAAAGAGTGGACATTTACTACCAGGATAAAATAGTGTCAATATGTTTCTTATACTTATTAAAATTATCAAAATTAGTTAAATTAATATTATATTTAAGAAGTAACAGAATTCCTTTAATCATTGGACTTTGTTTTCCAAAATTAGTATTATTTCGTGGAATAATTAAATTACAATTGTGAAAACAATTGAATTACATTTATGAAAACTACAAAGAATTTTATATTTTTATTTCTTAAGGCCAATCAAATATCCAGTTTTCTACCAGAAACCACTCCCGATGTTTAAATTCAAGAAAATGCTTTTTTTTTACTACTTTTTCGTGAACATTATAACGAAAAATTGAAAAATTGAAATATATATATATACACAATATTGTAAAATAAATTTATCCATCGCTTGGCTAAGAATTTAAAATATTACTAGTGCTTATGAAAAACCTAATTTTAATATGACTGGATATAAAAGTTTAGAGTTCTGAGTTTAATAAATAATATTATTTTATTTTTAATATTTACATTTTATTGTAATTTTTTTCATAAATATATTTTTTACAAGACGTTATAGAACTCATATAATTTCAAGAACTATATTAACTTTAAATTTGCTTTGGACAGTGTTTCCTCGTGCTTCGTATGAAATAAACGTAAAAAAAATTCTTTAATAACATTAATCTAGGTATAAAAAGTTTTTAATATTTACAATGGCATAATGAAGAACTCACTGTGTCAGTGGCCCTTGAGATAGTCGTCAGTATAATATGTACGGGATTATTTCTCAAAAATATTATAATCAAATTCTTCTTTTTAGAAATATAATATTATTATCTTTTTTATAAAAAAAGCATACCACTTTCGTCATATTGAGCCTGTTCCATGGTATGTCTTTGTATTTACTATTCACCAAGTAATAGATCTCTAGTGGAGAGAAAAGCCACAAAAACAGGCACGGTGCCCACACTAGAAATG
This sequence comes from Sitobion miscanthi, assembly GCA_008086715.1. Taxonomy (NCBI): domain Eukaryota; kingdom Metazoa; phylum Arthropoda; class Insecta; order Hemiptera; family Aphididae; genus Sitobion; species Sitobion miscanthi. Next base: position 3,065,900 of record CM017798.1, read on the forward strand.
TCTTTTCAAAACATGGCGTGACATCAGGATCGGTGGTGTTCCAGGACAAGTTCCAGTCCTAAAATTACGAGATCAATGATTCAATAATATTTGGGGTCGACGTTGGTGATATTGTATTTTAAACATAAACAATAATTTAATATGTATATTTACATATTCTTTAAATAGGACGAGTTTCCGAAATCGACTACAAAAAATCGGCTCAAAAAGCTGAGACTTACCCAAAAAGTCGATCCGCAAAATCTGTCCATACCGGATAATTCTAGTCGAATCTCCGTGTGAACAAACGACGACGATACAATAATTTTAATATATTGCTGTTTATTAGACACGAAGACGCTCAATGATGACAAAAAAACTATTGTTTTTAGCTGGTTAAATCGGCGAGTGAGCGTAAACGTGAACACATGCTCGTCGCATACACGTTTTGGCGGTACTGACGATAAACAGTAAAAATAGCAAATCGCAATACGTTGCTACCGGTCGCGATAACGCTTATTATCAGTGACACTATGAGTCGTTATGTATAGTATCTTTATTCGAAAACCTTAGATTATAATACAACGGATGGAGCTACTTTAATCATTTGCTGTGTCCAACATAACCCACCACTTATCAGTTATTTTTTAGTGATTTTTGGCGCAACGCATGCTCAATAACTCGTTGTACCTTGAAATTAAATGGATAGTGGGGGGGAGGGGTTATGTTGGACACAGCTCGGTATACGATAAATACACACTCCATCCATTGTATATGATCCAAGTCGAAAACATATGCATACAATGCCAACCTCACGGACACATAAAAAATGTCAAAAGAGTACAAAAAAAAGATCACGTAAAAACAGTAATATTAACTCCAGAATAGTTTTCGATAATGTTTCTGCTATAGTTCAAAAATAAGTGACCGTTAAATCCTTGAAATTTTCACTGAACGTTTTCGTTGTATGTACGATAATATTGCACGTTTGTTTTGCGCGTTCCAAAGCTTTAACATTCAATTCAACGCTCCTCATAACTCTTAAGTTATGCTTATAGTCACATGCGTGTGACAATATGATTGACGCGGAGACAATTTATGGTGATAATAAATGCAATCCTGAGGTCTCGGGCCGAAATCATAGTTTCGAAGACGTAAATAAATAAACATTGAGTGACAAAATACCGGCTCGCCCCGTGCCGAATATAAGGTACCATACCTATATATTGTGCGCAGTACTCACGTGCCGTACATAACACGCAATTCCTGAAAATCCCAAAAATTTTGGCTTCGGCATTATATATTCCCCATTATATTATACGGGCAGAACACGATTCCGTTCGGTCCTTATCCTTGTACGGAATCGTGCAAATATAAAGGGACAGGATTCCGTACGTTTTGTACCCAGATTTTGGTGCGATATGACGCCAGATTTCCATAAGGTTAGGTAGATATTTGACCATTCGACTTAGTTATAGCGTTTTACATACGTTTTTCGTGTTCGTAACTATAGTGAGGGCGCAAACAGACATTCGGATTTTGCTGACCGGTTGCTATCTTTCTCCAAATTCGTACTTGACGAACTGACCTGCCGGCGTCACCAAACCATGGTCAAATGTACTGACGTTAGATTATTAGAAACCTACTTACATCATTTACAGCGAATAGTTTATTTGACCTTATAACTTGAGATAAGAATAATAAGTTTCATCTATATGGAAATCGATTATCACTCGTTGTTATACAGGGTGTATCTTATGTCATTGTACTCGGGGGGTTTAACGATTATGGATCGATGACATAGAATTTCGTTAAAACGAAAAAAGACGTGTTTTTTTATTATTAACAGGCAATTTTTTATAACAATTTCAAAATTGTTAAACACGCGTCGTACCAATAGCAAAATCAACTTTATTTTTTCAAATGGTAACTATTATATTTTTTAATGGATTCTAGTAAAGCTTTTTTTTTCTGAAAACGTTGATTGGACTAATCATCAATTTTGGTTCGCTAGTTTATTAACTATGGTCCTTTAAAGTTTAGTAAAATATTTATTATTACTTTTAATTGAAATAAATGATATAGGTTTAATTTACAAGAGCTAAATCATTTTTTCTTATAACTAACTTTTATAACTTGAAGTTTGAACCATAAGTTCCCTATATTGATACGTATCGCATGCAAAGTATGAATTTAGCAGTTGAATTTTTTTTAAATTATTTAATAATCGTGACTTGAAATAAAATATTTGCAAGATATTTAGATAAATAGTCAATCTCAATATAGGTTTATACCTAACTCAGGCATACTTTTAATCTGAGTTAATTACAGATTTCCAATATTATTATAACAAGAATCAAATACCATTATGTATTACCTTAGCCACCTAATAAAGAATCCAAATTTATGGTATTGTAAGAAAAGTAATTAATTACGATTATCTATAGGTAATAAAAAATTAAAATAATAATACTGATTTTGATGATTATACCTATGTTGAAATAAAAATAATGAACTACGTTTGCCTACAATTTTGTTTATGTTTTTTGTTTTTTTGAGAGTGCCATTAGATTACCACTACTTAAGTGTATAAAAAGATAGTTATAACTTATATGGAAAAATTATTTAGCTCTTGTAAACTAAACCTATTCCAACTATTTCAATTAAAAGTATTAATGCATATTTTACTAAACTTTAGAGGACCATGGTTAATAAACTAGCGAACCAAAAATTATGATTCGACTATCAATATTTTCAGAAAAAAAAGTAAAATCCACTAAAAAATAAAATAGTTACCATTTGAAAAAATAAAGTTGATATTGCTATTGGTACACCTGCATTTTTAAACATTTTGAAATTGTTATAAAAAAATTGCCAAATAAAAATAAAGAAACACGTATTTTTTTCGTTTTAACGAAATTCTATGTCATCGATACCCTATGCTAAAAAACCCCGCGTATATTGACATAAGATACACTCTGTATAATGTTAATTATACAACTATTTTACATTTAATAAATTAAATTTGGGAACAAGTATATTAGCGTAGTTCGATTGATGTATACATATTGTTATTTCTATATCTAAAAAATAATCAAGATTACCTTGTATTATCTCTTGCTGTGGTTCCAGAAGTCAAGGCCTTTCAATAATATATTTGTTTTTATTTCGCTACTTGATGCTATTAAACCATCATCAACGAAATAGCTAAAATTAACAATTCATTATTATTATGATTAAAATAAATACCTTATACCCTGATCCTATATGTACTTTGTTCAAGTTTGAAATCTAATAGAAATTGCTTAAATCTATTATTCCAACATCTTGGTGATTATTTTAACTTATATACGAACTTCTGTTAAGTTTGCATGCTCGTTTTGTTGAATCTCCGAATCTATTTGGTCGACTCATGTGAATATCTTCTTCTATAGGTACCATATAAAAATGCCGTTTTCATATCAAACCGTTTTAGCTCATAAGTGTCTGCTACTAGGACCGCTGAAATGTTATTGTTCTGATAGATTCATACCGTACTACTGTCGAAAATTTTTCCGAATAATCAATAATTCAATGCAAAAAACCATGTACGCGCGTGTCAACATAAATCGAGGTTTGAAAATATGTTAGAATTTTTAGTTTTCCTTTTTTTATTATAGTTGCGGGGGCGGGGGTTCATCAGTGTTTACGACATAGCGGTATTGTTTTAGAATAGAATTCATACCAATATACCACCACCCCGACTGTAACCATACCACAACATAGATCGAAATGGGTTTTCATTCAGATAGAATATTAACTGTTTGGGCCGGGTGCAAACAATAAAAGACCGTGGGCCCGGTATCCACAATACTTCGTATCGCACTTACACACCGACCGACCTGTGTATACATGTATTAGAAATCCGATGGAAGTGGACGGGTTCGCCGAGCAAAACTATCGAATGCTAGTGTGTGGTGAGTGTATGTATGTCTTTACAATAGAATAAAATGACTGAAGACAATAAAATGTTAACATGAATTTTTGAGTATTAAGTTGTTATAATATAATAATTCTTTAAATAACACATAGGTAGCATAAAATATATGGCCCCTTTGGCCTAACAGGTAAAGGTAATAATGGTTGGTCATCTGACACAGTTAATAAAATATAAATAAATCTATTATCGTAATAAATAAATAAACTCGCAGTACAAATTGTGGAGTGCACACTGGCCAGCAGCGATTCCTCAGCCCTATAATATGGTTCACGGTTATAACAATAGTAAAATACACTACGACGCCTTGCGATCGAAATAAATAGGTATGACAATATTATGACGTATAATGGCGACGAATACAAGGCATGCTATAACTTGGTTATCAGAGCTGAATCATAGTGATCACAGTAACACACGACGATTTCCGTGCGCCACAATTACAATGATAATGACGGCGATTCGGGCCTGCGATAATAACAATTATTACAACACTAATAAAAAACACAATAATGCTTTCCGACTATTCGAGCCAGATAACAATATATTATAAAAAACAATATAATTTGATGTTAGCAAGGCGATTCGGGCCTGCAATGCATAATATAATGCAAAACGGTAGTTCAGCGTTATCGGTAATTAACGGATTACGGCGGCGGCCGATCGCGAATAATCTAAATATTATATAATAATTCCGATAACAAAATATAATACAAAACTGAATAATTTTTTTTTTTTTGTTTTTTAAAATTTTGTCCAATCTGTTACACGAAGAACAATAAGAACAATTGAGGAATAAAAGTAACAAGGTAGATACAACAGATCGTAGAAGTCTCCCATTGGATGTACTACGTTAAAATAATTTAAATGATAATTAACTTATAGGGGTGTGCGTATATGTGTCAGTCGATGTGTGAGTGAAGCGGCGCGAACATTAACCGTTTAATTATTTTCATAATACCCATATCGAATTTTATTTTTCGTATATTATTATTAACCTACCGTATTTGACACAAATTAAATATCTCAAAGTGTTGTAAATAGTTTGAAAAAACTACAAATTACATGATTATTTTTTTTAAGCTTTGTAGATATTTTGACAGTAAAATTATTTTTTTTGACGTTAATCAACAAAATATGAAATTTAAATCTGTATAACAAAAAAAAAACATTGCGTATATATTATGAATAAATAAATTAAAACCTGTTGAATAAATTGACTAGCGTAATCAATGAACAACTATACTAGTATACTATATGTTAGCACCCGACAACGTGGGGCGGAAACCCAAAGGACCACTCGATGAAGCCCGAAAACGATTTTGAGTGTTGCCAATGTCGCCACTAACGCCGACTATTTCACTGGGTAGGCAACTCGATGTGCCTTCGCCTGATATTTGGCGGATAGGCGATTCTACGCACGACGACGACGACTTTAAGACGGGAAAGGCATATCACGGGAATTAGGATGATGCAATTTTTTTATGGGGATGGGGTCGTCTCTGTGGTCGACTGGGTTTGGTGCAATAACCACAGAGCTCACAAAAACATGGGATGATACTTAAACTAACTTAAAACTACTGACGTCTTGAGATGTGGTGGAGTGACGTCGTAGGCAGAAATCTACCTGTACGGCCTGGGTGGCCTCTCACACAACGCATGTACGTTGCTGGCGGACTTACGCGGCAACTTCTGATGTCATCGACGTTGACCATAATCGGCCGCCAAGTTTAACGGCGAAAATAATAATAAAAATAAATTTAAGACTTACGACGGCAGTGACTTTATTTTTCTCTCTTAAGCACAATAATAACAGATAGTATGCTGTAAATTGCCTACAAAGGTTACTGAGTTGCACTTATAGTCGTTCATCGGCGTGTCTACAATCCACCGCAGGTGATTGCCTACTTGATATGCTGTTCCACATTGTCTGAAATCTGACATAGTCAAATTGCCTACTAGGGTGTCTAAGTTGCACTTACTGCAACGAGTTACACCCAAAAGAAGTTGAGCAATCCCAATTTTTTTAAGAGTTGTCATTTTTACGGGCAACAAAGTTCACGGGATCAGCTAGTTATATATTAAAATAAAAGTATGTCTGTGTGTGTGTCCTTTATGCATTCCTAAACCGTTCATCTAATTGCGATGACATTCAGTACATAGATATATTAGATCTCTGGGAAAAAGAAAATCTAACTTAAAAAGGGTAAATTAGAGGTCTGATCAACAACTGTATGCGGCGAACAAGCAGCGAGCACACAATAATATAATAATTAAAAATATATAAAAACGAACGTTTCGGCACAATTATTTATTATTTTACTAACATAAAATATGATAGTAATATATCATTTGTATTTTGTTTAATGATATACAAATACCAGTCATTATCAATAAAACGTACCATACTGAACACAATATTATGTTGAACCTTTCGTAAAATTTAACATAGGTTACCATATTATGCAACGAGTATAAGAACTAGTTAACAACAAATTAATACATGAAATAGGCACATATTATGCTTAAAACATAACACGAACGATTGGTATAACAAAGACAGAATTCGATGAGACATGCCTCACCATGCAGTGCGGGTTAGGCGTAAAACGTCAATCAAAATAATTATTATTTACGATAAATCGACAAAAATTATATATGAAATTTGAATAAATTATTATCTGTCGAGAATTAAAATTTTTTTTTGTAAAATCACGTTAAGAAAAAAAACCTAATTGTTGCACCATTGTCCGAACATCATTATTGCGCTAGACCTGCGTCTTTTGCCATCGAATAGAAAACCGACGATTTGTCTTGTAGCAAATTGGCAGGTGAGTCATATTCGATCATAAAACCATTGTCCAACACAATTACCCTACACGGAAACAATGAATTTAATATATTAATTATATCCAAAAACTCTGTTCAACATTATTTTGATTAGTTTAAGTACTTGTCAGAATCCATAATGGTGTTCAGACGATGAGCGATCGTCAACACTGTACAGTCTTTAAATTCCGATCGTATGGTTGCTTGTATAAGATCGTCTGTTTCCAAATCTATTGACGCCGTCGCTTCGTCTAACACTAATATTTTTGTCTTCTTTAACAATGCTCTCGCCAAACACACAAGTTGTTTTTGGCCCACACTGAAACACAGCATCTTTTCTGTTAGGTTTTTTTTTTCTTTCGTATGGCGTCGCTTTTGGTGAAAACATACATAATTTAACTAAAAATACTAAAGTAAATAAATAACAAATACCGATTACACTAGCTAAATTAAGCTAATTCATTAAACTAAATGTATAATAATAATAATTGAAAAAATTTAACAAAATACAGTGGAGTATCGATAACTTGAATGTCAAGGAAGAGAAAAATTAATTCGACTTACATATTTTTCAAGTTACATAACTCAATTTTTTTAAAAAAATTTTGCTAGGGAAAAAAATTCGAGTTATCTAGGTTCGAGTTATCGAGGCTCGACTGTATTTGGATTTGTTTTGAACTTTTTACGGACATTTTAAGTTTCCAATATTGTTTTTGTATTTTTATTCTATGAATATTAATAAAATTATATTTGTTGGGCAAAAAAATTTAAAAATTTAATACAAAGCTTTTAATATATTGTTACAATGAAATTTTAAAAAATATGAAAAATATATAGTCACAATTTTTTTTTATACGAATTTTAATTTTGAATTTTGAAAAAGGCGTAAAAATCAAGAAAATGTGCAATTTATTTTGAGTTAGAAATGCCTAAAAATTTTTATTTTTAAATCTAAGATTTTAATATGTTATACAAGATTCCTTATAAGGTTATCTACCTTTATCAAAAAAAAAATGTCAAATTAAATTTTTATGAGCGTTTGAAGTTTAAATGTTTACAACATTGGATATTCACTTGATTTCTCATATAGCTCATATTTTCTTGTTTTGTTGTAATTAAAAAACGAATAACCGTAGACAATTGGGATTTATATCATATTTTTATTTTATCAATTCCTATACTAGATAACATTTTCAAAATATTTTGACTTGTTTTGAGTTGTAAACGAATCAATTTTTTTTTTTTAGTTTCTTTTATATAATTGTCAATACGATTTTCTTTGTTGGTTCAAAACCCTTGAAAAATGTATACACGGCTTTTTTGGATTAAATATCACGCACATTAATCTAAGGAAAAAGATTTCAGCTGTCGGATGACGCTTCACAACAACGTGTATTAATATTTGTAAATAATCCCAGGGCAACGATAGATTTTGAAATTAAAAATTAATTATTGACTATTGTTTATAATTACCTTAGATTTTCTCCTCCTTTAGACACTTCATAATCCAAACCACTAGCCAGCCCTAACACATATGCTTTTAAATGAACAAGTGTTAGGGTGCTCCACAGCTGTGCATCCGTATTACTATCAGTTGGATCCAAATTCATTCTCAATGTACCAGAAAACAATACTGGATCCTATCAAAAAAAAAAATTGAATTTATTAGTTGTTTTCGACTTATTATAATGATATTCATACAATTACGCCACAAATATCATAAATTAAATTAATACCCTTTAATAACCTTAAATATATCACTCTTAGAACTAAATAACTGTGCCATGTACCATATTATTATAATAATAAAAATTATATACAACATTTAATACCCATATAATATAATTTGTAAATAATATCATAAAATGTCCAACAACAATAACATATTCTATACTTATGTATTGTTTAAATAAACAACAACAGCTTGAAATATTATTGTGAAGTAATGCTTCATCAATAGCAACGAGCATGCTTCTTTTTGATTCATTACACTATCGATAATATCTGAATAATTACCTGTGGAATAATTGTGAGACTGTTACGCAACGTATGTAATCCAATTTTAGATATGTCGACGCCATCGATAAGAATTGATCCTTCGGAAGGTTCGACGATACGGAACAAACTAAGAGTTAAAGACGATTTTCCGGCTCCGGTACGTCCAACTATTCCTATCTAAATATGATTCATTTAGTAATGTGTATTTACAGGCACATTTCTTATTCTTCCCCAAAATTACCTTTTTGCCTCCTTCCACTAAAAAGTTTAAACCTTTTAATACTAAATCTAAACTTTCACGGTAACGAACTTTGAGGTTATTAAATTTAATTTCTCCACTAGTTGGCCATTCACTGGGTGGCTGAGTTGATGGTACTTCCCAAGGAGCTTCCTAAAATGTAAAAAAAAATATTTGTTTATGATCAAATAAATAAATAAAATTGTATTAAATATTACTTGTGGTGTTTCCCCATATTCTATAATACGCTCAACTGCCACAATATTAGTTTCGACGTCAGAAGTCACTCTAACCAACTGATTGAGTAATTTTGTGATCTTAATAAGACAAAATTAAATTGAGTAAATTTCAGAAGTCATAAAAGCCAACCAATTGAGTGATTGTTGATCTTGATAGGAAAATATTATATTGAAAATACTAATTTTTCTCTTTTTCAAATAAAATAAATGCATACCTGTAAAGCATAACTGATGGACAGACCAACAATACCTGGACTTAATGTATCTCTTCCCAATACTGAGAACACCGACGTGAAGAAAATAATAAAATGACCAATTGTTTCTACCCTTAAAATCATCCATCTAAGATAAAATCAAATCAATATATTTTTATGCACTATTATATCCGGTGGTTAAAGTGGTGAGACGGAGGGGAATGGAGTCTCCTACTTATTTAAGGCAAGATTATGCGTCCTTTTTGATTAAAGTCTTAAAAGTACAGGGGATGGGGAAACGATTAACATGAATTTTATTAATGTGATATTCAGAATAAATTAGTTTTTATTTGTCTTTTTAATGAAATATATAAAAGTAAAACAACTTTAAAATTGTAATTTGTTTTAACATTTTAATCTATAAACAACAATTTATTTTTACTGAGGAGGCATAAGATGTGTAGGAAGGATAACATTTCTTAGGAGAAAGAAATGATGGAGGCTTCAAAGGGCTTCTCAAAACAGTTTGGTCGGATATAGACTAAGGTTAGAACTCAGGAACCTAACATTTTTGGTGACTATAGTTCCCTTTTAAAATTGTTTCCACTTTAACCATTGATTGTACTACATAACAATATTTAGGTTATGTGATAAATTATCATTAAGAAAAAATAATATACCTATCGGCCACTGTTCTTGGATAAAAACAAGACTGATTGAAATCCACTATTTTTTCGGATTGAAGTATGAATTTGGATTCTACACCATAAGCACGAATCGATGTAGCCCCTGCAATTGTTTCGCTAAAATGTGAATAAATTGGGGAACGAGATATAGACTCGAGTCTCTTCAGTTGACGCGATGTTGCAACGAAAAATCTCTGTAAATAAAAGTAAAAAATATAGGTTAAATCTTAAAATAATTGTCTGCAATTTAAAGAATTTTATTATTATTTTAAACACATACTTGCATGATGTAATAAATTATTGCAATAGGAATAATCACCGCTGTAAATATAGGTATACTATAACTGATAACGATCAAAGTACCAATGACCTGCAATAGAAGAATTATAATAATTTTTATATTAATTGTTCAACAAAATTAATAAGATTGTTTTTTTACGTTTTACGATATGACATGCATACACTATCTTATCATATTTAAGGGTTAAGCAATATATTATATAAAAAGAATAAATGCAAGAAGTGAATCATCATTACGTAACGTTTATATTTTAAGTAAAATATTTACTATAATATTGCCTATCCAAATCTAAGTGTGTTATAAGTGTCTATTAATATATGTTAAATATGAGAGAAAGATGATTGATTTAATGCACTTTTTCACTCCAATCTCATAACTAAATCCCTATATTCAATAAATGTTCCTAATATATTTTCTTGTAAATTATTTTGTCATTTTATAGCGGCTACGTATGTTATACGTATCCCAATCGAGCTTAGGTCATATCTAATATACTGAGATAACTTATTATATATTAACATTTTTTTTAGTAAAAAATTCTTTAATAATTGACGTTATGACATGGTTTATAAATACACAGGTATATTCAAATTATAAATTATTTATTATTTAAAATGTTCATCATTTTTTTAATCTTGCAGGAATTATTAGCATTTATGATTTCACATACCTATCAACATTTTATACTTCGATTGATACACAAACCTTCATCGAGGTTATTTTACTAAATGTATTACTTGGTTTTATTTATACGAAATAATATTATAAATATTCTTACAACATTTGTTTGGTATAATATAACAATATATAAAACTTGTATTATGTTTTTAAAATAAAACAGGGTATTTTCTAATATTTTAGACTCCAAACGATATACGAGCTACACACAAAGCATATTTGTGTAGAGTGTTTAAAATGTAAATGCAAATTTACCGAAACTGTAAGTTGTATACGTGATATAATCAATGATGGTAATACATTATCAATGGCATCAATGTCCTTAGATACTCTGTTCAATATACGCCCAATAGGTGTTGTATCAAACAGGCTTAATGGATTCTTAAAGATGCGTGAGTTGATCAATTCGTATAACTTTTCCGCACCAAGTATTGTGCCCAACGAAAAAGTTATTGATGATGCTATCGACGAAAAAACTAAAAAAAAATTTAGCTACCATAAATATACAAATGAAATTGCATATGCAAGACGCCGTATTACCATAATCTTAAAAATAGACGCAAGTCATAATTAGGTATTATAATACTGGACAATTGTATACTATGTAATATAATTTATAATAACACGTATTTAATGTAATATTGAAAAAAATACCATACAATAATAAACAATATGAATACTAAATAGTAAATATATTCATGTAACTTGGTTAATATAAAAAATGTAAAATTAAAAAAAAATTCATAACCATAAATTATTGAAAAAATGGAAATTATTAGACTATTAATACGTATAAAACCTAATGTACAATTAAAATTAAATCAAAAGATTATTTGTGTACTTTTATATAAATAAAATTTTAACGTTAAACTTACTTTGACCAAAGCCAATTAGTCCGTAAACTGTTAAGTGCATAATCCTATTACTATCATTTTCAATTTCACGAGTAATTGAACTATCATCATTAGACCATATTGATAACCAGATGCTCGATAGTATATAAAATCCTTGGTAAAGAAATGTTAATAAAACTGAAGATATGCAATAAATAGTTCCAGATAACTCAATATACCGAATGTAAATGTCCCATTTGACCTCAAATTCAATTAAATAAAAAATTATTTTTTCTGTAAATACACTATTATTTATTTGATTTATATATTTATATAAAATACCAAACATACATTGTCGGTTTCTGCTTTCTCTGCTTCAATGAGTTTGGCTTTTTGTTCCAGCATAGGTCGAGGAATTGGTTTATTTGAATCAATAGGTATTTGCCTAAATATTTTAAATTAATAACCATACATGAGTTTGTTATTAGGTTCATTTTTATACAATTTTATTTTTATTACCTTTGCACTAAAGAATTTGAATTCTTTCCACTTTTCTGGTTAGCATATTTTTCTTTTATATCTGCAGGTGCGTCTTCTAATAAATTATTAATTTCTAAAAAAATTTAAAAAAATTAAAGTTAATAGTTATCTTAATTTTTTTTTTGTAACTTAGTTAAATTAAAAATAATACCCGTTGGGTTTTAATTTGAAAACTTAAAATGTAATAACTTATTTACGTTATTTAATTTCAATTATGACGAAAATATTTTAGATTCTGAGCGTAGTGATTGAATGTATTGTTTTGCCAATGGTGTTTGTTTTTATTTTTTTTTGTAGGTATATTTTAATTTTTGAGATCAGCATCTTTTCTAATAGAAAAGTGAACCTAGTTGGTACTTTTAGGAGATCAAAATTGAAAATTCCAATTTTTTTTAGAAAACGTCGAGAAAAACGCTAAAAATAGGATTTTAATTTCTAACGATTTGTTTATCACAATAGCAATAAATAAAAAATAATAATATTATAAGGACTACGCTACCCACTCAGAATCGTTTTTCGTATACAATGGATTATCATTGTACTCAAATATAACACATCCATTAAAACTATTGAATAGCAGAGCGGTACACACATGTCCATCTTTTTTAATTTGTACCGTAGATAAATATGTTAATGAAAATTAAATTAAAAAAAATAATTTTCAAAAGTTTAATTTTAACTTTTCAGCTCGTTTAATCCCAGGCTTGTCAAAACGCAAAACTACATCCATATTACCTATTTCATCAACTTCATATTCATTTTGTTCATGCATATACAATAGTAAGAAATCAGCGAAATCTCCTTTTTTGTCTAGCAATGCTTTATATGTTCCAGTCTCTGATATTTGACCATCTTTCATGACCACAATTAAATCAACATCTCTGAGATAAGTTATACCATGAGTGACCAAAATTCGTGTCTTTGAAATAAAAATAATCATTAGATATGTTCAAAAATCAAGATTAAGATAATTTAGATATTTAGATATTTAAGATGATTAAGATATTTCATCTGACATAAAAAATTGTTACTTTTTTTCGTAACAATCCTGTGGGTCCAATAACGTGTTCAAAAATATGTTTGCTGACATGTGAATCGACACCGCTTAATGGGTCATCTAAAAAATAGATGTCACTCTCTTTATAAACTGCTCGTGCCAAACTTACTCTTTGTTTTTGGCCTCCACTTAAATTGATTCCCTACAAAATTATCAATTTAATAAAGGTACTTATACATATAATAATTTTTAAATGTGGTACTTATGTGGGTTAGATTAGGTACCTTTTCACCAATTTCTGTGTCGTCCCCTGCTGGAAGCATTTGGAAGTCAGCTTTCAATGCGCACGCATCTGTGACATTTTTATAAACTCTATCATCAAATGGTTGGCCAAACAATATATTATTCTTAAGTGATGTATTTTGTATCCAAGCTTGCTGTGGTACATATGCTATGGATCCCTAAAAAATGATTTATTATTATTATTATATATGTTAAACAATTTATATTTATTAACAATTGTAGGTACACTGACTTTAGTGTTAGCTCTGCCAGAAATCTTTTCCATTTCACCAAGGAAAGCTGACACCAAAGAACTCTTTCCAGAACCAACTGTACCCACTACGGCAACCAATTTTCCAGTTGAAACTCGTAAATTGATATTTGATAAGGTTGATGCATCATTTCGATCACCCCAAGTGAATGCCCCGTTTTCAATTACAAGAGGATCTTCTACAAATCAAAATTAATTTATAAATTTATAACAAAACATAAAATCATTCATATAAAATAAATAAAAAGTGTTACACACTTTCATCAGAATCATGAGTGACGGAATCTGGATCCAACTCTTCAGCGTTCATAAACTTATTAATTCGCTTTATAGAAACAATTGTCTATAACATTTTAATATAAAATATTTCAATAGTATGCTTAAATATAAACACTGGATATCTAATTACGATGATTCATACATGATGGGAGATAATGCAATATACATTTTATATATACAGACGCATTAGGTATATACATAAATTTCTTATACACACACTCGCCAAGTTCGGACTTTCTAAAAAACGAATCAAATGCTCTACAACCGGTAGGTACTTACGTTGAAGGTTTCATTATATAATCATAGACCCATCATGATACCTTACTGTAACGTTTCACCGATACACACCAATAATGAAGTTATTACACAAAGATCGTTCTGTATAGCAATCAGACAAAATCCAAATGCAAGTTAGTTTTTTTGTAAAATCCTCCAAGACACATCGTTCACGCTAGTATGCACGTCGACAATATTTTTACCATGCAAGCAAATTCGTTCACGTGTGTATGTATATTGAGTCATTTGAGCATCCTGTATAGTCGTACAATTAATTATCTCTCATTATAAACAATTTTAAAATTAATTATTTTAAAATAATCAATTTGGTAATTATGTATCTCATCAAACCTAATATTATACACCTCACTCCTTATTTCTATAACCATAGAATATAAAGTTTATTGACTATTATCGTAACATACTATAGTTATAGTATTATTAGAGATATAATAGTATCTTTATCATTAAATCGTAATCATTATTATCTTTTTGGAATATAGGTATAATAATAAGTGCTCATCAACTTAAATTACATTAGGTTATTGACTAAGTACGATTGCTCCGGTTGTAAGGTTTTTTCAGAACTTACGATAATAGTCACGTCCCAAATCACAACCAACAAACTCATGTAATTGGTGTTCGAATTATACCAATATCATGTATAGAACTTAGGAGAAAACTATCTCTTACATACTAATTACTTATAAAATATATAAATCAAAACACGTAATTTTAGTAGACGTTTATACGTCGCTGTGACTTCGAGCATCGAATTTAATCCCATATCCACGAATAAAACTAGGTGCATACACCCATCCTTTTGTTTTATATTAAAAAAATACGGACGAAATCGCTGAAAAGGTCTAGTAACAGAGGGTTCTGAAACCAACTCTTCCCTAAAGATGCGGACAACTGCTATCGACCCCATTTGGACGGGTAATCAACCTCCTGCACATACCATATCATACGCATTTTCTAACTATATCCATTACAAAATATTTTAACCCTTACCAATCCTTCTTTATATTTGTATTTTGCTTATTTTTTTTATATTCCACATAGTTTTATTCTTTCTCTATTTTTATTTCAGTTTTTGAGTGGGGGCAACTATTTGACCGGCCCATAAGAAAACTGAAAAATTTCGCTCACCAACAATAGTTACAAAACGAATTACATTACAATTGTATTTTTATCTCAATAAAAATAGCCTTCATACACAATTGTATATTTACAAGTTAGTATCATAGGTTAATATCATAAGTATAAATAGCCCATTTTTTTTTTAAAGATAAACCTTAATTATTAACTTTAACCTAAATAATTTGTACATATTATGTAGAGGGATACTTAAATATATTACTTATTAGCTACAATATGAAGGACAAATACTAGCACTTACCCAAACCAACAGCGCCTCTCTAATAATAAGGGGAGGAGTACAAATAGGCATTTATTCACTTATTGCGATTTACGATACTAAGTAGAAAACTTACTTCAACTATATTTGACACCAACTTTGGTAACATGGATAATGGATAACGTAAAAGGTGGAATAATGATAAAGAAACAAAAGCTGTCTCTGCATCCAATATATGGTTATCGTCAGATAAAACATAAACTGCAAAAGTTACTAATGATACCTAAATATAATAAAATACCACATATTAAATAATTAATAAATATATAAATTACAAATATTTATCCACATTATATAAATATATCAAAATTTTACAATTATTATCATGTATGCAGATGTCTGTTCATTTCAGTAGTAATATGTAGCTATTAAAAGATTGAAGTTTATCTATATCAATTGACCTACCATCCAATGATAATACAATTTGTGCTAAAGGGGTTCATTAAAATGTTACCCATACTTAGGTAAACGAATACGTGGTCCGATGAATCTGAATTTTAAAAATATTATGAACTTTTACATAAGATTACTTTTTTAGTTTAACAATGAAACGTCCGTACTAATCTTACCTATATAACTATGCAAACACAGAATTATTAGATGGTTAATTTTAAAAGATAATATTTGTACAAAAAGTTGTATTTAAAGATATTGTCATGGAAATTTGTACAAGTTTGAAGTTTTTGTAGTAATTTATCGTTTGTTAAAACTGTATTATAAATTTATAACAATGCTGTATGAAATATTAAAGATTATTTGTAAAAAAAAAAGATAATAATTTCATACCAGAAGTGGTGCACATGTCCAAATAAATGAAGTGGCTGCATTCAAATAAACAGCACTGCGAAGAAAATTTATTTCTTTTCTTCGAATGTCCAACACTTTTTGTTCAAAACAAGGTTCCCAAGCATATAATTTTAAAACCTGACAAATAAATATGTAAAAATGAATTATGTTCATTATTGTGTGCACAATAATATTACTTTAATTCCCGACAAAATTTCATTCATTAATTTAAGTCTTTGATCTTTGTTTGTCATTTGTTTGGCCTGAAGTTTCATTAATTTATTAGCCACAGCAGCGTTAATTGGTAATAACGATATCAACACAAATATTCCAGCAAGTACACTGGGTCCTAATAGCTGCCATAAAAAGTACACAGCAAGACAAATTTGGATTGGTGCAGACCAAATCAAATTCAAATAAGCTATCAGATCAATAAATCTATGTGCGTCTACTGCCATTAAATTAACTATTTCACCCGTTGTGAATGATTTTCCAGCTGTATTTGAAATTCTTAAAGCCTAGAAAAAAAATTAGAAATAAATAATTAGAACGCAATTATTTTGAATTATATTAACTGTAGATACAAATAACTACTTAAATGTTTACCTTTCGATAGATGGACAAAGTAAGTGCAGTGCGAACACGAATACCAACGAGATACATACGATGAAAGTACTGAGATGATAATAACGTTTGTAACATCGCTGTCATCATCAAGAAAAAAATATAAAAATATCCTCTCCATAAAGGCTCAGTCGAATTTTCAACAAAACTTATCAAGTACCTAAAAAAAATGCAATTACAACTTCCTGTAAAGTCTATAATATTAATTAAATACTTACTTAAGTACTTGAGGGCTGACAAAAATTAAACAATCCACAATTAATCTTAAAAATGATCCAAACAAAAATGTACTACCAAATGATTTACACAAAACAGGAAGAACTGATACTTTGTATAGGTTTTTATGAGAATGATTTGCAGTCGATAATTCAATTATACTCACATCAGGTTTATTTTTAACGGAAGCTACGTTTTTACTAACTTTTAATCTGTGAAGTATATTTAATTTTAATTATTACACAAACTCTATTAACTATAAGATAACTTTATTAACTAATAATAATAAGACATTATTTAAATATTTTAAAAAGAGATTAAGAGGTTTAGATCTTTTGGTACTACAAACCAATGATCTGCAATTAATATGTAACTTGCCAATAATCTTGTTGTTAAACATATTATAATATAATATTAGGTACTTAATAATATTTTAATTTATTATAATCATAATAATTCCTAAGAAATACTTAGTACTTACTTCGCTTTAATTAATGACCGTCCCCAATGTTTATCAAAAACTGAAAATACTTCTTGTGAACTATTGTCATAGTTCATATTCCATAAATCTTTGAATTCTATGGGGCGCTTGAAGCCAGACCAAGCAAATGAGTCAAACCATGAAAATAATACCTTCGATGGGAATGACGCTTTCATCTCAGGACATGGCACCTAGGAATTGATTAGGTAACCGTACAGATATTTGTATAAACAATTGATAAATACGAATA
This sequence comes from Sitobion miscanthi, assembly GCA_008086715.1. NCBI lineage: Eukaryota > Metazoa > Arthropoda > Insecta > Hemiptera > Aphididae > Sitobion > Sitobion miscanthi. The sequence goes on from CM017798.1 coordinate 3,084,273, forward strand.
TATGTTGGAAAATGTACCTGGATGGGTTCATAGTCAGATTTCCTAGGTTCAGCATCGGCAAAGAAACTTAGAACAAACTCTATTAAGATGATATGGTAGTAAACCATGTAACTTATAAATGGGTAATTATTAAATGGTACCTGATCGGAAGAAAAATAATTATGCGCTTTATATAATATACAAGTATTGATAATAACCAATAAGTTATCTTCTTACATCAGAAAATGCTAATCGTAGTTCCGTTCGATATTGAACAATCCCGAAAAATGCCAAGGATAACCAAAATAGAAATATTAATCCAGAAGATCTTATCCCTCTAGTTCGATTGGCACAAATTAAAATTGTTGCAAATCCCTGTAAATCAATCCATAAACATAAAAGGTACTTGATAGGTACACAAAAAATGGTATAATCCAGGGTGGACTGGCTAGAGTGGTGGGTGAGTGATCAGAGCAATGGCCTGGCGAAAATGTGAGCTGCTTGAATAAATTTGGTCCGATAACTTATAAATATTTTTTTAGTAGCCTGTAGTTCAAAAATATGTCAGAATCAGAATACTTACAAATGTTATTAGTTTGACAAGTGGTGTATAGATATCTACACTAAATACATCCATCCCTGATGAATATCGAATTATTGTATACACAAGATCAATTATTGATATGATACATAATATAGATACACCAGCCTGTAAAATAAATAAAGAGATAATATATTAAGATACCAAAAAATATTCAATTTTCATAAAATAAATTAAATAATATTAAATATGTCTACGTACAGAATAAAGAAACCTCATCTTATAACAATACACCTAATTCGGAAGACCGATGGAACTACACATATAGTAGTTGAGTAGATTTTTTTTTTACAATATGAAGTATTTATGAGAAACCGTATTTACATTTTCAATCCTTGTAGCTATTACAAATAAAAATGTTAAAATTTTTGAACTACAAAATATTCTACAAATGTTCGTAATTTTGATGAGTTTTGTTAAATTTTGAACTTTTAATGTTTATAAAAAAATAAACGTGATTATGTATCTTTATTAGTTTTTAACAACTAATCAAGAATCTTGTACTAATTATGTATCCAAATTTTTGACCAAGCGTAACATTTGTTATCCAAATTTATTGAAACAAACCTAAAAATAATTCAAATTTCAAGTTACTATAAAAAGCTTAAAATGCCAGATTTTTCTTATATTTTTTTTTTTGTTTTTCCCAACACTTTTGAAAACTACAGGAAATTTTCTTAATTTACTTTATAAAACCATCTTTTCTACTAGATTCCATCCCTAAGGTTAAAATCGAGAAAATGAATTTTATTAAAAATTATTGTCATGGTCATTGTAACAAAATATTTTTATATATCAAGCTATGTCAAAAAAACTTAAAAGGAATAAAGAAAAAAATGTGGGTAAGTGGATGTTGCTCAGTAGGTGACAAGTGAGTCACTGCATTGGATGGTGTTAAATTTGAATTCAATGATATAATATCATTGTATAAGAAAAACGATTCTGAGCAAAAAAGGTCAGTCAGCCTAGTTGAACTTCGAATGCTTATAAAAAAAACTGTGCATATGTATTTTTAATATTTTTTAACTGCTATTGTAACAATATATCAAGAGTCTTGCATTCAATTTTTACGCTTTTTTACCCAACAAATAAAATTTTATTGATATTTATAGAAAAAAAACTAAAAAAATTTAAAACTGACTATGTCCGTAAACAGCTCAAAAAGAGTCAAATTATTTTATAAATTTTATCGTGTATAGAAAATTCTAATATAAACATTCAGTGAAATTTTCTAGTATCTACAGTTTTACTTTTTTTAATAACAACAAAATAAGAAAATCATTACATGAGAAATCGAGCGAATATCAAATGTTGTAAAAATATGAATTTCAGACGCTCATAAAAATTTAATTTGACTTTCTTGTAGACATTTTTTTTTTATAAAGGTAGATAATCTTATGGATAATTTTACATTATATTTTAAAATCTTAGATTTAAAAAAAAAATTTTTTATGAATTCTCCACTCAAAATAATTTGCTAATTTTCGTGATTTGAACTTTAAATGCTCATAAATAAAAACTGTCACTAAGGATTTTTAATATTTTTCAAAAGTCATTGTAACAACATAATAGAAGCTTTGTATTAAATTTTCAAACTATTTCACCTGACAAATAAAGTTTCATTGACATTCATAGAAAAAAAAACCTTAAAAAGTTGGAAACTGAGTATATCTGTAAACAGCTCAAAACAAGTCAAAATATTTTGATTAACATGAATATTTTTTTCATGCATAGAAAAGGCTAATATAAACATTCAGTGAAAATGTCGTGTATTTATGATCATTTGTTTTAGAGTTACACCAAAAGCCAAAATCGATTTTGTCAAAAACCCATTTTGCGTAAAAATTCCCGTTTTTCCTTAATTTTTATTTTGTTTTTCCGAGCGCTTTTGACCTCCCATGAGTACCAACTAGATTCACTTTCCCATCGAACAAGATATTGAAGTTGAAAATCGAAGCATTATTTCGACTACTAATCGTGTACATGGATACAAAAATAAAAAAACACACATCATTATAAAATCAATACATTCATGGTTCCACTCAGAATCTAAAAATATATCACTTTTACCATATTGAACTAGTTCCATAATATGTCCTTGAACATAATATTAGAAATATATTATAGAGTTATCAAACTATTTTTCGGATATATGTAGAAATTATCTAAACCTAATAATAATAATTCTAGTATGCATCATCATAATATTCATATTTGTTAGTATATCCAAATAAAAAGTTCTAGGTATATCTGAAACACTTAAAAGACCCGAAGAAAAGAAAACATACCACTTTCGTCATATTGAGCCTGTTCCATGGTATGTCTTTGCATTTACTATTTACCAAGTAATAAATCTCTAGTGGAGAGAAAAGCCACAAAAACAGGCATGGTGTCCAGATTAGAAAGGTCTTTTCAAAACATGGCGTGACATCAGGATCGGTGGTGTTCCAGGACAAGTTCCAGTCCTAAAATTACGAAATCAATGATTCAATGATATTTGGTGTCGACATTTACACATCGTTAATATTGTATTTTAAACATGAACAATAATTTAATATATATATATATATATATATATATATTTATCCTTAAAATGGGACGAATGGCCGAAGTCGACTACGAAAAATCAGCATAAAAATCAAGACTTACCCAAAAAGTAGATCCACAAAATTTGTTCATACTAGGTAATTCCATTCGAATCGACGTGTGAACGAACGACGATGGCACTATTGCAATATATTGCTGTTTATAAAGCTAGTCACAAAAACTTTCAATGATTGTAGTAAAATTGTTACATAACTATTAATATCTTGTTTTACGTTTGGTCATATACATTATTAGATTATTTTTAGGATAGGTGCCATTAATTCGTAGACATATTTAAGCCGTAATGATTCTTGAAGGTTTATAAAACATTTAATCCGTTTAGATTTTTTTACCTGTTCTATACTTTATCTGCTTTATTGGTGTATGCTATAAACTGCTGTGACTTCTCTATAATATATACCTTCTGAAATTATATAAATAAAGTACCTAAGTAAGAAGTATACACTTGAATTCTTGTACAAACAATTTTTAAAAATCTAATAAAGATCTATATTTTCTCAGTTTTAAATATGGTATGTTTATATAGGTAATTTATTTTATATGGTTACTTTGTCACCATATCATTTCATTTTTGGTTATACAAAAATAAAACTAGTCCAAAATAACTCTTCCACTCTGTGTTGATAACGAACTGATTTGAAAAACACAAATCAACCAATTCACAACATAACGCCAAACAAATTTAAAGCTTATCGATTAGTAGTCTATAAGTCTTGAGTATCTAAATTAATTTTATAGTTAGTAAAATACAATTAAGAGCAAAAATATTCAAGGCTGGGCTATTCCGATGATATGAAAATTCAAAATTAACTTAATTGTGAATATTAAAAATAATATAAGTTGGTTTTTAGTTAACGCAGATACAAATGAGTCGACTTAAAGGTAAGTTAATTTACAGAGTGAACTAGTTAAGTTAAGTGAATAAGTTAAAAATTTTGAATTTTCATATTATCCAAAAATTATTTATATAAGTCATATGTCAGTAGAATATAGAGAATATTATTGAAAAAAAAAAAATATATTTACGAATAATTTCGTACATACTTTTATAAATAAAAACCAGTATGTAGTATTAATTAGGTAATAATTAATAATAATATAGGGGTAACAATGTAACATAATATTTATTTATAAGCCTATATAAAGACATCAATTGATACGAGCCCACGAAGTCCCGATTCATAATACCTACTTATTAATATACGTTACACATTTTTAAGTAATTTATTTTTAAATTAAATTAACTTAACTTATTAATTGAAGCTAAGTTAACAGTGTTTGTTAAACTTAACTGATGTATTGAAAATGTCTATTAACTTAAATTTTAATTTAATTGAAAAAAAAACTTAATTTAACTTACTAGAGTTAAAAAAATATCATTAACTTGCCCAGCCTTAAAAATATCTACAAAAAAGATCATTCAAATATACCGATAAGTTCCATATTTTGACAACTCTACTGAATACCTAATCCTGAGTACAATTTGTATTATCAAGAACTTATAATCATTGCAATATCTATGCGCTATGTGTTCAACTTTTCTTCAAGTATTGATATACTATATGCATTATTTAAAACAGTTTATGACCCGAACTATGATTGTAAAAAAATGTAACTATCATAAATACACAAATGAAATAATAAAAGATAAGATTAAAAAATAGTAACATTATTTTGTTGAGATAATAAATCTAAATGAATAATAAAAATATATTAAATAAACACACTTATAATGCATACAAAAGTATATAATATAATATTCTATGTCAGCTTAGAATCGTTTAAACTATTAACAAATATTAAGTGCGCACTTTAAGCTGTTTATTTATCTGTCATCTGATATCCAAATTCTATAGCCAAATTGACCTATTTACGACACAGTTAGGTCATAGTATATCTAATAAATGTTTTTCTTTAATTGCAAAATAAAAACATTCAGTTATGAAATGTCTTCAAAAATGTATGGTTTAGGACTTTGGGTGTATCTTAATTGCATATCAAAGACGCCGTGTTGCCATATTCTTATGCTTAAAATGCACGAAAAATATACGGAAGTCGTAAGTAGGTACTAAAATACTGGAAAATTGTATATTATCTAATATAATTTATGTAATATTATACATATCACACAATATAAATAATATATTATATGTATTACCTGTAATTTTAACAATATCGAAAAATCATATTAAAAAAATGTCATAACCATGAATGATCAAAAAAATGGAAATTAACTCAGTTAAATACTGAGTTAAAAATAAATAATCAGTTTTTAATTAAGTTAAAATGAAATACAAAGCTTATTTATGTACTTTTATGTTTATAAAACTATCATCATTAGACCATATTTATAGCCAGATGTTCGATGAAATAAAAATTCTTGGTACAGAAAAGTTAGTAAAACTGAAGATACGCAAAAAATAGTTCCAGATAACTCAATAAACTGAATTTCAATGTCCCATTTTACCTAAAATTTAATTAAATAAAAAAAATATATTTATTGAAAATATACAATTATATATTTATTTAAAAACCTAAACATACATTATCAGTTTCTGCTTTCTTTAATTTAAGAAGTTTTGCATTTTGTTCCACCATAGATCGAGAAATTGGTTTATTTGAATCAATTTGAAACTTTATTTTGTCTGCTTATCTCTTGGCCACGTTACGGCCATTATTTAAAGGTCAATATTCAGGCAATTTATAATCTTGTCTTAGCCACCTGGGATCTATTTGTTAGTTGTAAATAATTATTAGTGTCAGTGAAATTCAATGCGAGAAAAATTATTTGAATTCAGCAGAAAAATGTAAGTTTGTAGAATGTAGATAATACTTTTTGATTTAATACGAATTTTAATTTTAATTATGATTTGAAAAAACTCATATTTTCAAGTTTTTAGTTACAGTTTACAATAATATGAGTTATTTTTTAAAAAGTATTACGTACGATATATAGACAGTGTTCATTCAAGTTTAAATTTTTTTTCAGAATCAAAATTGGATAACGTAAAATAACTTTAATTTTTTTAAAACTTAAGGTCTTTTGATCTAAAATTGATGGCAATAGCGAGAACTTTTAAGTAGCGATCCTACAGACGAATGTAAAGAAAAAAAACCACGCTTCCTACAACACCAACTGTGAATACACGAGTGTTATAATATAGTATAACCAGGGCTATGAATTTCATGCATTTGCATGTTTTTTTTTGCTACATTGTATAAGAAAATGGATTTGATCAAAATTTGTTTTGCGTTATTTATTAATTAAATACAAAATCTTATTTTGCATATTTTTGCATATTTAACCGGTAAGGGCATATAAATGCACGATTTCGCGAGTTCCTCTTGTTATTGCTTTTTTCTCATTTGAATAATATGTTTTTCTCATTTGTACAATTTCTTAAATTTGTACGATACAATTTTACCATTGTAATTTTATCGCGGTGGTAATAATAACAGAAACATGTGTTAAACCCGGTCTAAAGTGGCATGCAATTATCTCCTGTTATTATCGCAGGTCTATATCTGTGGTTAAAAGTCGAACTTGAAATATCTTTAATCTTAATCTGTTATATCATGGTAGACAAACCGACGCTCGATAGTGTTGTCGTCGTCTCGTGAGTCGTAATACGTTGTTTGTAATATTTTCGTTTAAATTTTCTATTAGTTAACACTTAACAAGCATCATTTTAAAATGCCAAAAGAAAAAAAGACGACATCCAGTCGTTTACAAAGTTATGTTACTGAATTTGGAACGGAAATATTTTCAACAGATAACAAAATTTTATTTTGCAAAGTATGTAATACGAAAGTTTCAAGTGAAAAACGTTTTTCTATAACTCAGCATATCGCAGCCAAAAAACATCGTAAATTTGTAAACGCGCTGAAGAAAAAAATGATAAATCTCAACAGCTTTTATTTCAAAATTCTTCAACAAAATCGTCATTCAAAACTGATTTATGTAAAGCTATGTTGAGTGCTAATATACCTTTCATTAAACTGAGCAATCCACATTTCAACATTTTTTTAGAGGAACATACATCGGAAGTTATACCAGATCAATCAACTTTACGAAAATCATATGTCGATAATTGTTACCAGGAAACTATAGGAGAAATAAGAAATAAAGTGGCAGAGAAAAAAATGTGGGTTTCAATGGACGAAACGACGGACGCTGAAGGACGCTATATTGCCTCCGTTATAATCGGAACACTACTCACGGATCGGCCAGGTGAAATTTTTTTATTAAATGCTGAGCAATTAGAAAAGGCTAACCACAGTACTATATGCACACTATTTGAAGATTCGCTTTGTTTACTTTGGCCTGGTGGCATACATCGTAACGACGTATTATTATTTTTGAGTGACGCCACGCCCTATATGGTGAAGGCAGGAGATACTTTGAAAGTAAAAGATAATGTTGAAAGTTTTGATGAAGATGATGCGCTTTCAATTAGAAATATTTTAAAGCACCACAGATTAAAGGTAACTTAGCATTTATAAAATCAAACTTTGAGTGCCTTCCTACAGCTATAACACGTTTTCAAAAACAAGGCATGGCATTAATAGAAGCGATACAGATTATTGAAGATGTTTCAGCCAAATTCAATAATTTAAAAGGCCAGACCGGAATCAAAATTAACGAGAAATTACAGACAGTTCTTACTAAAAATAAAGGGTTTCAAATTGATTGCAATATTTCAAAAATATTAAACTGAGAAGAAGAAAACGTTGGTTGTTTAGATATACCTGAAAACTTAACAAGTAGTGACATGGGATATTTCAAGTATGCCCCTACCACGTCAGCTGATGTAGAGCGTTCATTTTCTGTGTACAAAAACCTCTTGGCGCCAAATAGGAGATCATTCAAGTTTGAAAATATAAAGAAATCGCTGATTGTACAATGCAATACTTATTTTGTAGGTAAGCAAATAATTGTTTGAGTATCTATAAAACAATGTGTTCTATCTATAAGAACAATAGAACATTGGAGCATTTATTATTATTATTATTATTATTATTATTATTATAAGTCCATTTTTAAGTCATTTTATAATTATTAATTACAATATTTATTTAAATAAAACATTTTTTCATCCAGCATATGTGGGTATAATTTTTTTTCATATTGCATATTTTTAAATTTTATAATTTAAAGTGCATATTTTAAAGCATATTTCACTTGTTTTTAGTGCATAAATGCATAAATATTCAAGACTTTTTTAGTGCATGAAATTCACAGCCTTGATTATAACACTATTATTGAAGTAGGTCGTCGACAAATGATAATGTTTGTAAACCTTTCAAATCCAATTACTTTAATATAATACTATTTAGGTATAAAACTGTTATTATTCTTGTAAGACATAATATTGTCTTCTATAACTTTGTCTTTCGCGAATTTGGGCGTTCAGACTGCTCTGATAATCAAACAATGTCGAAGTGAACATGGGCGTTAAGGGTAGGTGAAATATACTTCAACCCTCTGAAATAAACAGGTGTTCGGTATTTTAACGCATCAGTATCGGGAAAGGCGGGTACACTGAAATGCATATTATATTGTTATAAACAATATTATTACGACAAGAAACAATAAACCATCACGGGCTTTGTTTCAATTATAAAAATAATATCCTGTTCAACATCTTATAAAACACATTTTTCTAAAAACGTCATTGCATGTGTTTTCAGAGACTTGATTCACCTTACAGGTGACGCATTGGTGCAGGCAATCGCCAAAGGGTTTCCGGCAGGCCTGCTGTACAGCGTGGCCGAAGTAGAGGGCCGTTGGGCAACGGCTAAGAGGTGCATGTCGCAGCTTTGGATCGACGAAGGTGCAACACGACGCCCGGAAGGCATCCGTCAAGTACGGAGTCAAGAACCTGCCGAGCCGCGAGAACACTGACGGATACAGCTCTTACTCGTGGCTGAGATTGTTGCCGTTCATGGACTGTGAGGTGGCGGCCTCCAAAGTATGAAAGGCTATTCAACTGATCTACCACAATCACAACTGTATGCGGTGACCAAGCGTCGAGCGCACAATAACATACAAATTAAGAAGGGGAAAGTGCAGCGGGGTGGAGTATGTCCGCGGTGTTGGAAGTTTTTCCACCGTCCCTTCGGTCCTCGGCCAGGATAGTGTATTATTACAGTATTCGATTTGAATGCAATGATTGCATTTGATAAAAAACGATTCTGCAGGAGGATGATCAGTGTAAAAATTAGTAATTATATCAGTGTTTGGAACATGCATTAAAATAGTAAACGCGTTCACGTTCACGTTCGTTGAAAAAAAGAACGCGTTCCTTTCACGTTCAGTGTTTCTAATAGTATCGTTGCAATATTTTTAGTTATTATTACGGACCTTATCTTCCAAAACCATATTCTGGAGTGATAAGAATGACTGATAACTTATAAGAAATAAATGCGACTGTCTTAGCAATACCTTGTACCTCATTTTTTCGTAATTATTCACGTGTAATGACGAAATGTATATTAATTAATAATATTATGAAGTACCTTCTTAAATGAGGTCTTAAAACCAATCTTATTAGTTATTTCATATTTCAATATTTGGCTGTACATGGGATATTATTGATAATAATATTTGTTACTATTTACATCACTTTTATTTTTTGTTAAATTAACGAAAAAGTCGTTCGCGTACATCGCTTGTTCACAGAAAATAGAACGCGTTCTTTACAAACACTGAAATATATACATACATAGAAATTAGTAAGTTTAATATATAATATTATATAATTTTTAAATTAGATTCATAAATAATATTTATGTTTAATAGACAATAATCAATAGTAAATTGAATAAATATAAATTCATAAATTTTCATTTTTTAGCAGTTATTTTAAAATTGTATTTACTTATATAGTGATAAACAAAGCGTTGAAAAAAAAAATAGCTTAGCAATACCTATAGTATTCATCTAAAATATATTATAAAAACGTACGTTCTTGGAACATTTTGTTTATTTATATAAAAAATAAAGAATGTATTGAATTACACTAAATATGAGGGTAATATATAATCTGTGTTTTGTCTGATGATATACAAATATCAGTCGTTGTCAATAAAACGTAAAACACTGAATACAAAACTAATATGTTGAACCTCTCATAAAACATTATATAGGTACGCAAACACATTCTACCGCAAAAGTACAAGAAATAATTAACAACAAATGAATACATAAAATAGACACTTATACTTATAACGTAATACCTACAACGGTAAGTATTCAGTACACGACGTGAACGGCTTGATAAGGATAATTAAAACAAGCAAAAATTTAATCAGGTAAACAATTTGTTTAGAAAAGATCAACGGCGCATGCACCTATATCACTTATGATAAATTATAATAATATTAATTCTATGTAACACAAATCAAATGACCATTGTAAAACAAATAAGAATGTCGGGTTGAAGCGTTACGCGAGATTGGTATAGTTGGTATAAAAATAAATACCAAATTCAATGGGACACGTCTCATCCTGCAGGGCGGGTTAGGGGTAAACGCCAATCAAAATAATTATTATTTACGATAAATCGACAAATATTATATATGAAATTTGAATAAATTATTATCTGTCGAGAATTAAAAATTTTTTTTGTAAAATCACGTTAAGAAAAAAAAACCTAATTGTTGCACCATTGTCCGAACATCATTATTGCGCTAGACCTGCGTCTTTTGCCATCGAATGGAAAACCGACGATTTGTCTTGTAGCAAATTGGCAGGTGAATCATATTCGATCATAAAACCATTGTCCAACACAATTACCCTACACGGAAACAATGAATTTAATATATTAATTATATCCAAAAACTCTGTTCAACATTATTTTGATTAGTTTAAGTACTTGTCAGAATCCATAATGGTGTTCAGACGATGAGCGATCGTCAACACTGTACAGTCTTTGAATTCCGATCGTATGGTTGCTTGTATAAGATCGTCTGTTTCCAAATCTATTGACGCCGTCGCTTCGTCCAACACTAATATTTTTGTCTTCTTCAACAATGCTCTCGCCAAACACACCAGTTGTCTTTGGCCCACACTTAAACACAATTATTAATGATAAAATAGAGAATAATTATACATTCTTAATATTTATATGAATATAATTAACAATATTAATATTTATGCCAATTTTTTACTGTTTATTAATTCATTTAAATTACTTTATCTGTATGCCTGATAATAGTATACATATTAATGTAAGTGTAGATAGTATCGGTTTAAATATCACACACGTTAGTCTAAAGAAGAAAATTTCAACCGTTGGATGACGCTTCAAAACAACGCGTATTGTTAATATTTGTAAATAAGACCAGGGCAACGATAGATTTTGAAATTAAAAGGAGTATCGCCACGGCATACAGATACATCAGACATGTATTATATGTCTTGTAAATGTAATAGATTCATCGCTAGTCTCATCTCCGTGTCGCGCAAAGTTATAGAACGACCATGTACATGTCAATAAATGATTAACTATTGTTTATAACTACCTAAGATTTTCACCTCCTTCTAACACTTCATAATCCAAACCACCAGGCAGCCCTATAACATATGCTTTTAAATGGGCAAGTGTTAGGGCACTCCACAGCTGTGCGTCTGTATTACTATTAGTTGGATCCAAATTCATTCTCAATGTACCAGAAAACAGTACTGGATCCTATCAATAAAAATTGTATTTATTAGTTTTTTTTTCTTTGACCCAATAGATGATATCGGAATACTTGCCTGTGGAATAATTGCGAGACGATTACGCAACGTATGCAATCCAATTTTAGATATGTCAACGCCATCAATAAGAATTGATCCTTCAGCAGCTTCGATGATACGGAACAAACTAAGAGTCAAAGACGATTTTCCAGCTCCAGTACGTCCAACTATTCCTATCTAAATATGATTCATTTAGTAATATGTATTTACAGGCACATTTCTTATATTTCCTTATAATTACTTTTTGGCCTCCTTCCACTAAACAATTTAAACCTTTTAATATTAAATCTAAACTTTCGCGGTAACGAACTTTAAAGTTCTTAAATTGAATTTCTCCACTAGTAGGCCATTCACTGGATGGCTGAGTTGATGGTACTTCCCAAGGAGCTTCCTAAAAAGTTAAAATGAATATTTGTATATGATCAAATAAAGAAATAATATTTTATTAAATATTACTTGAGGTGTTTCTGCATATTCTTTAATACGTTCAACGGCAACAATATTAGTTTCGACATCAGAAGTCATTCTAACCAACCAATTGAGTGTTTGTGTGATCTTAATAAGACAGAATTAAATTTAGAAAACTCTTTCTATACTTTAAATAAAATGTTTTGCATACCTGTAGAGCATAACTGATGGACAAACCAACAATACCTGGACTTAATGAATCTCTTCCCAATACTGAAAACACCAAAGCGAAGAAAATAATAAAATTACCAATTGTTTCTAACCTTACAGCCAACCATCTAAGATAAAATCAAAACAATATATTGGTACACACTATTACATCCAATTACAAGGCAAGATTATGCGTCCTATTTAATTTAAGTCTCCAAATTCCAGGAGAGGAACGATTTACAAGAAATTTAATAACGTAATATTCAATTTAAATTAGATTTATTTGTCTTTTTAATGAACTATATAAAAGTAAAAGATAAAGTAAAAATATTTTAAAATTTCAGACTATGCAATTTAATAGAACTGAACAGGCATGTGTTGGAAGGATATCATTTCTTAGGAGGAAATTGGTTTTTCATCCAATTACTATACATTTTTTTAACAAAAAGATGTGTGGAAGAAAAGAATAATGGAGGTTTAGAGTAAATTTTTGGCCACCATTCAAAATTCTTACTTATATGATTTTTAAAAATATTATTATACCTATTGGCCACGATATTTGGATAATAACAAGACTGATTGAAATCCACTATTTGGTTGGATTGAAGTATAAATTTGGATTCTACACCATAAGCACGAATCGACGTAGCTCCTGCAATCGTTTCGCTAAAATGTGAATAAATTGGTGAACGAGAAATAGACTCGAGTCTTTTCAGTTGACGCGATGTCGCAACATAAAATCTCTGTAAATAAAAGTAAAAATATCGGTTAAGTCTAAAATAATCGCCAGCAATTTTAAAAATATTATTATTAATGTTAAATAGGTACCTGTATGATGTAATAAATTATAGCGATAGGAATAATCACCACTACAAATATAGGTGTACTATAACTGATAACGATCAAAGTACCAATGACCTGAAACCGAAGAATTAAAATAATTTTTTTTTAATTACTAAATAATTAATAAGCTTGATTTTTTGTAAGTCATGATATGATATCTATAATTATACATGTATAAACTACATTTTCGTATTTGAGAGTTGATATATAATATAAAAATAATAAATGCAAGAAGTGAATGATGAATCTTTATATAACGTTTATATTTCAAGTAATATCGAAATCAATTTATACTTCATTAAATGTTATACCTTGAGTCTAATAATATATGTTGAACATCTGAGAAAGTTGATTTATTTAATGCATTTTTTTCTAAAATCTCATAACTAAATCCATATATTCAATAAGTTTAACTATAATATTTTCTTACGTCATATCTAATATCCTGAATTCATATACATATATATATATTTTCTTAGTATCAAAATGTTAATAAATTAAAATTATTACATGGTTTATAAAATATATACATGTATATTCCAATTATAAATCATATCTATATAATCTTAAATTTACATCAATTTTATAATCTTGCTGGAATTAGAAGTATTTATAATTTCACATACCTGTCAAAATTTTACAATTTGATTGACCCATACATTCTCATCGAGGTTATTTTACTAAATTTATTACATGATTGGTTTATACGAAATAATATTATAAATATTCCTACAACATTTGTTTGGTATAATATAATAATATATAAAACAAGTATTAAGTTTTAATGAAACAGGGTGTTTTTAAATATTTTAGACTTCAAACGATATGCGAGCTACACACAAAGCATATTTGTGTTATGTGTATAAAATTTAAATATAAATTTACCGAAACTGTAACTTGTATGCATGATGCTATCATTAATGGCAATACATTATCAATGGTATCAATGTCCTTAGATACTCTGTTCAATATACGTCCAATAGGTGTTGTGTCAAACAGGCTTAGTGGATTCTTAAATAAACGCGAGTTGATCAATTTGTATAACTTTTCCGCACCAAGTATTGTGCCCAACGATAAAATTATTGATGATGCTATCATTGAAAAAACTAAATAAAAATTTAACCATCATAAATACACAAATGAAAAATAGCAACAATATATTTTGTTGAAATAATAAATGTAAAGAATAATAATAAAAGAGTAATAAATAAACACAGTATTATAATTCCCATAAAAGTATATAATATAATATTCTATATAAACTTATAAACATTTAGGCTGTTTATGGTAAAAGCCGTATCTTTGTCGGTCGTTTAGTATCTAAATTCTATAACCAAATTTACCTACTTACGACAAAGTTAGGTCATATTTTTAGTTTTTATTAAATTGCAAAAAAAAACATTCGGTTATGAAATTTCTTCAAAAATGTATGGTTAAGACTTTAGGTATATCTTAATTGCGTATCTAAGACGCCGTGTTACCATAATCGGATGATTAAAATGCACAAAAAATATACTTAAGTCGTAAATAGGTACTATAATACTGGAAAATTGTATATTATGTAATATAGCCGACCCGTCACAGCTCCGCCCGTGATTGGTTGATTATTTTGTCTCCGGAAGATGAGATGTATACTTTTTTATTCAAATTTTATCGTTTAATGTGATCGGCAAGTAAATATAAAAGTGGTTAATGAAAACGTATTTAAAATTTTCTAGCGCTATTAATGATAAATATATTTTTATTAAAAATAGTTGATCCCGTGCACTTTGTTGCCGTTAAATTTACCAACTCTATATGACTCAAACTTTGTTCAATTTCTTATTTAATATTCACTGTATGGTGTTCAAAACTTATCTTAACTTTTCCGTTGCCCAGAAAAATTCTGATTCGCAGAAGTATATTATCAGGTAGGCAATTTACCTACCATAGATTGCGGACCCCGTGCTTTTTGTACGTAAGTGTATGATAGAGTATCAAAATACCAAGTTTGTCATATTAACTTAATTCCGCCTACGGTTGATTAATATAATCAATTAATACAAAATCCTAACCTAATCTAACCGTACTAAAACCCGATGAATAAAAAAATCAAATTTAATTACTTTAAATTAATCTATCTTCTTCCCAGAGGTCTAATCTACACACATTCATTTTTATATACCTATATATATATATATTGACGAAAAATAATAATACAAATCAACAAACATGCCCGATTAACCAATAGCAACTAAATACACTATTATTATTTTAATCTGCTACAATAAACTAAATTTTTTATTATTTAGTTTATTTTTTTTTCTCATGGTTTTTCCGAAAATGTTTTTTCATAAAAACCTTGTCCTGGCATTTACGAACACAACAAAAAAAGAATCAGCCAAATCGGTTCAGCAGTTTTTTCGGTTAGCGCGGTCGTAGAAAATCCCTAATAATTTTATAAAATAGTATAGATAGATTAATACGAATATTGGGTATACAATATGTTGTGGGTGTACGTGCCATAAACTTCTCGGAACAATATTATTCATATCTACACGCCGATATCAAAAATACAATACAATTTGACAAACAAAAAGGTCAGGTTCCAGGTAGTTGTAAACCCGCGGGCTGCCGTGTCGCACAATATATATATATAATATAGGTTAGGTTTTATGATTTTTTATGAACTTAATACTTTTTTTTATTGAAAAAAGTAGTACTAAAACCTTCGGCAGAGTGTCGGGTATAACAGTAAAAAGTTTCAGCCAAATCGGTTCAGTAGTTTTCTCGGTTAGAGCGTTCGTAGAAAAACCCTTACAGTTTTATATAATAGTATAGATTATACATATCATTTTATATTAATAATAAATGTATAAGGTACCTGTAACTTTATCAATATCAAAAAATCATATAAAAAATGTCATAAACATGAATGCTCAAAAAATGGAAATTAACAGATATTCAGTTAAAATGAAATCCAAAATTTATTTATGTACGTTCACATTTATGAAATTGAATGTTCAAACTTACTTTGGCCAAAGCCAAGTAGGCCGTAAATTGTTAAGTGCATAAACCTATTGTTATCATTTTCTGCTTCAACAGTAAGTGACCTATCATCATTAGACCATATTGATAACCAGATGTTCGATGAAATAGAAAATACTTGGTACAGAAAAGTTAGTAAAACTGAAGTTATGCAAAAAATAGGTCCAATTGACTTAATATACTGAATATAAATATCCCATTTGACCTAAAATTAAATTAAACAAAAAAATTAAATTATTAAAAATAAACAATTTTAAATTTAATTTATATATTTATTTAAAAGCCCACACATACATTTCCGGTTTCTGCTTTCTCTAATTCAATGAGCTTGGTTTTTCGTTTCTCTATAGTTCGAGGAATTGGTTTATTTGAATCAATAGATATTTGCCTAAATATTTTTAGTATAATTGCCATGAATGACTTTATTATTAAGTTCATTTTTATAATTGTTTTTTTATTACCTTTGTGTGGAAGAATTTGAGTTCGTTTCACTTCGCTGGCGAACATATTTCTCTTTTAAATATGCAGGTGCATCTTCTAATAACTTTTTAATTTCTAAAAAAAATTATTTTAATAAGTATCTTTTACAAAATGTCCGTAATACTAAACCTCAAGCATGACCAAGTTAATAAAAAATTTTAATTGAGTTAAGTTAAATCGATAGAAATGTTTAAAGTTAATAGCTGTTTTTATTTTTATTTTTACTTAGTTTAATTAAAACTATGTGAAAACATAAACTTAACTTACAAACCTAGGTTAAGTTAATTTTAATTTTAATATTTACATTAATACTATTAACAATATTGGCGAGAATAACCCAAATAGTTTTAATTTGAAAACCTAAAAACGGGAATAACTTATTTATGAAGTTTTATTCCATTTTGACGAATATTATAATACATATATTATAATATAATCTTAAGAATTGTTCATTAATTGCATTACCTACGTCGTATAAGTATTTAATTTTATAAAAATGCAATAAAATGCATTATTATTATTAAACTATGCCTGTATGCTGTAGTATGGTATGATAAATATTTGTATTTATTTAAGTTATTTTTATTGAAAATTCTGGAAACAGAATTCAATTTAATTTAATTTAAATTTAAATTTTCTATTTTAGTAATTGTTGATGCCACATGCATCTTGAATAATAATTTAATTATATTTGTAACTTAAATATTTATATTATTTTAACTTTAATTTAAGTGGCCTACATGTGATCTGCGTAGGCTGATAGCCGGATAACCTAACCCACATACAATCACACTCACACTAACCATCATTGACGACTGACACAAATTACATTTGCGGCGGCAACGAAATTGCATATTGCCTAAATATTCCCCTTATTAAAGACACACGACCAGGCCCCTTAATCAAAAGTAACTCGTTATTTATTAAGTTTATATCAATAAAAATCAGTTAAGTTAAAAATTAAGTTAATGAAAATTTAAAAAGATTAAATTAACCTAATTTTAACTTAGAAACTCGTTTATGCACTTGCTCGCCAAAGCGCAAAGCTCAATTTATATTACCTATTTCATCAATTTCATTTTCACTTTCTTCCTGCATGTGCAACAATAAAAAATCAGCAAAATCTCCTTTTTTGTCTAGCAATTCTTTATATGTGCCTGACTCTGATATTTGACCATCTTTCATTACCACAATTAAATCAACTTCTCTAAAATAAGTTATACTATGTGTGACCAAAATACGTGTCTTTGAAATAAAAATAATAAATTTATTTGTTATAAATCAAGATTACGTAATTAAGTATAGTAAAATTTTACTTTTTTTCGCAACAATCCTTTAGGACCAATAATATGTCCAAAAATATGTTTACCAACATGTGAATCAACAGCGCTTAATGGGTCATCTAAAAAATAGATGTCACTCTCTTTATAAACTGCTCTTGCCAAACTTACTCTTTGTTTTTGGCCTCCACTTAAATTTATTCCCTATAACATTATCAAATTAATATAGGTACCTACAAGAATAAAAATGTTTAAATGTGGTATATAGGTACCTTTTCACCAATTTCTGTGTCGTCACCTGCTGGAAGCATTTGGAAGTCAGCTTTCAATGCACATGCATCAATGACATTTTTATAAACTCTATCATTAAATGATTGACCAAATAATATATTATCCTTAAGTGATGTATTTTGTATCCAAGCTTGCTGTGGTACATATGCTATAGATCCCTAAAAAATAATTTATTATTATTATAAAAGTTTAGCAAATAAAATAGTTTAATATATGTACACTAACTTTTGTGTTCGCTCTACCGGAAACTTTTTCCAGTTCACCGAGAAAAGCTGATACTAATGAGCTCTTCCCAGAACCAACAGTACCCACTACAGCAACCAGTTGTCCAGATGAAACTCGTAAATTTATGTTTGATAATGTTGGTGCATCAGTTGGGTCACCCCAAGTGAATGTACCGTTTTCAATTATAAGAGGATCCTCTACAAATCAAAAATAATTAATAAAATTAAAACAAAACAAAAAAATCATCCGTATTATAAAATGTCATATACTTTCATCAGAATCATGGGTGACAGAATCTGGATCCAACTCTTCGGAGTTCATAAACTTATTTATTCGCTTCACAGATACACTTGACTATAACATGTTAATAAGTCAAGATTTTAAAGGAAACAATAGTTATTTATTCACTTATTACGATGCCAAGTAGAAAACTTACTTGAACTACATTTGACACCAACATTGGTAACATAGATAATGGAAAACGTAAAATGTTGAATAAAGATAACGAAACAAAAGCTGTCTGCGCATCTAATACATGGCTATCGTCAGATAATACATAAACTGCAAAAGTTACTAATGATACCTAAATATAATAAAACCCCACTTATAAATAATTATTAGACATATGGATTACAAATATTTACCTATATATAAATATATCAAAATATTGTAATTATTATCAAATATGCCGATGAGGTTAATACATGTTGGTATTTAAAGATGTATGTATAATTAAGGCTGTCCCGCCTGACGTTGTCTAGGCCAAAGATTTGTATTTTTAATAAATATATTTATATAAAATATATACACCATATTTCTTCTAACTATAATATTAATATAATATGTAACGAATCGCAACCATATAGATTGACAAAAAAAAAAAATTCATTTTTTGTATGTTCTATACCTATCTACGGCCTATATGATTTGAAAAGTCAAGCTGTATACACCCTCCAATTTTCACCCAACAAATAAAGTTTTATTGACATCCATAGAAAAAAATACTAATAAAATTGGAAACTGAAAATGTTCCTAAACAGTTCAAAACAAATCAAAATATTTTTAAAATTTTATTGTGTATACAAAATACGAATATGAACAACCAGTGAAAATTTCATGTATATAAGTTCATTTGTTTTAGAGTTACACCAAAAACCAAAATCGATTTTCTCGAATACAGATTTTGCGTAAAAATTCCTGTTTTTCCTTAATTTTTTTTTTTTTTGTTTTTCACGGCGCTTTTGAAAACTTCTGAGAACTTCTGACCCCCCAATATACCAACTAGATTCACTTTCCCAACAGAAAAGATACTGTTGAAGAAAATCTAAGCATTTTTTACTGTCCTAAAAGGTGATGACAGACACTAAAATAAAAAAAAATAAAAACACACATCATTGTAAAATCAAAATGTGATTTATGTACAATTGTATTCAAATAAAATATATCAATTTTTGTAATTAAAAATTATTTTTTTGATGTGTTAACATTTTTACGCGCTTAACCACCCCCCCCCCCCAAAAAAAAAAAAAAAAAAAAAGAAAGAAAAGAATGTGTGTAAAAAGATTGGTCAAGAGTGAATTGGTATATCAAATTGTTATCATTATTATTATCTATATTCATTTTGATTATATAAATGATCACATGATATTTTCTTACTATTATTAATCATTGTTATTTATCATAAAACGCTTAAATATTATTATTATATACATTTCATAAATTATAATGCTTGTTATTTATTTCACCATAAGTCAACCTACATTTTATTAACAGGCGCAAGTCGTCGGATTAACTTCTCGCCCAGTAAGAGTTCGTCCGTGCATTAATTATAACTATACATTCTGCATTTTCTTTCTTTCTTTCTAGAACATGGCCAAAACAAGCTTAAAAAAGGTGAAGGCATATCGGGAGCGTCAACACACAAAAAATAGGACTAGCCATATTGACACACACCACTTTTATATTAGTCTCGAGCCTGGCAACTATAGCCATTAGCTATTGTAGGGGTTACAGTTAGTAAGGTTAGAATGGTTGATTGGCAACATGTATATGTGTATCAAGGTTTTTTTCACTAAGAACACGACTGGTCACCCATCCGGGGACTAGTTGCAGCGGGCGGTGCGTACTCTCAATCACGTTGCATGACTGTTGCAGCCTCCATTTCAATCAAATTCACTCTAAATTTTTACTAAAGATTATATTTTTAGTTCCACAATGGAACAAACGTACTAATCCTACCCATAACTATACAAACACAAAGTTTTAATTTGTAATTCGTAAATTTTAAAAGATAATTTGTCCTACGCTCAATAAACCTTGTATTGTGTGTTATTGTAATAGACTTTTGTGCAATTTTAATTTATTTCGTAGTGATTTCCATTCGTTAAATTACTATGTTACAAATTTAAAACAAAACTATATAAATTATTAAAATGTATAAACGAAAAAAAATGTTTTAAAAAGTCATACCAGGAATGGAGCACAAGACCAAAGAAATGAAGTGATTGCACTCAAATAAGCTGCACTCCGAAGAACTTTGATTTCTTTTCCTCGAATATCCAACACTTTTTGTTCAAAACATGGTTCCCAAGCATACAGTTTTAGAACCTGTTAAATAAGCATGTAAAAATGTATCATATTTATAATTGTTTTAAAAATAACATTACTTTTATTCCGGACAGAATTTCATTCATTAATTTAGCTCTTTGATCCTTGTTTTTCATTTGTTGGACCTGAAGATTTTTTGATTTAGTAGCCAAGGCAGCGTTTATTGGTATTAATACTATCATCACAAATAACCCAGCAAGTACACTGGGTCCTAATAGCTGCCACAAAAAGTACACAGCCAGAGAAATTTGGATTGGTGCAGACCAAATCATATTCAAATAAGCTATCAGATCAATAAATCTATGTGCGTCTACTGCCATTAAATTAACTATTTCGCCCGTCGTGAAAGATTTTCTTGCTGTATTTGAAATTCTTAAAGCCTAGAAAAAAAAATTAGAAATAAATAATTAAAACGCAATTATTTTGAATTATATTAACTGTAAATACAAATAACTACTTAAATGTTTACCTTTCGATAGATGGCAGAAGTAAGTGCAGTTCGAACACGCATACCAACGAGATACATACGATGAAAGTACTGAGATAATATTAACGTTTGCAACATCGCTGTCATCATCAAGAGAAAAATATAAAAATATCCTCTCCATAAAGGCTCAGTCGAATTTCCAACAAAAATTATCAAGTACCTAAAAAAATGCAATTTTAACTTCCTGTGAAGACTATGATATTAATTTAATACTTACTTAAGTACTTGAGGGCTGACAAAAATTAAACAATCCACAATTAATTTTAAAAATGATCCAAACAAAAATGTACTACCAAATGATTTACACAAAACAGGAAGAATTGATACTTTGTATTGGTTTTTAAGTGAATATTTTGCAGGTGATAATTCGATTATACTCACATCAGGTTTATTATTGATGGAAGCTATGTTTTTCTTATCTTCTAATCTGTAAAGTATTTTTCATTTTATTTATTATAAAAATAAATATAATATTCACATAAACTGATTAAACATTCTAAAAGGAAATTAAGAGATTTGGATCTTTTGGTACTACGAATCAATGATTCTGCATATCAGTAAAACGCCAATAATCATGTTAAAAGTATAATACAATTATAGGTACATAATAATATGTTCACTGATCGAAATCATCGTAGTTGCTTAAAAATATTTAGTACCTACTTACTTCGCTTTACTTAATGACCGTTCCCAATGTTTATCAAACACCGAAACTACTTCTTGTGAACTATCGTCATAATTCATATTCCATAAATCGTAGGCCTCTATGGGGCGTTTATAACCAGACCAAGCAAATGAGTCAAACCATAAAAATAATACCTTCGATGGGAATGATGCTTTCATCTCAGGGCATGGCACCTAGAAATTGATTAACCGTTTATAAATATTAACAAAACAATTTATTAATACGAGTATGCTTCGGAAAATTTACCTGGACGGATTCATAGTCAGATAGCCTAGGTTCAGCATCGGCAAAAAAACTTAGAACAGACTCTATTAAAATAATAGGGTAGTATACCATGTAACTTATAAATGGATAATTATGTGATTGAACCTGAACATATGAAAACCAGTTATTTAAAATAAACAGTCTTCTGTGCTTTATATAATATACAAGTATCGATAGTAAGTTATTTTCTTACATCATAAAATGCTAATCGTAGTTCCGTTCGATATTGAACCATCCCGAAAAATGTCAAAGATAACCAAAATAGAAATATTAACCCAGATGATCTTAACCCTCTAGCTCGATTGGCACAAATTAAAATTGTGACAAATCCCTGTAAATCAATTCACAAACATAAAATGAACTAGATAGGTAAAAAAAAAATGGTTTAATCCAGGGGCGGACAGGAGCGGACTGGCTAGGGTGGTGGATGAGCGATCCATGCATGGGCCTGACAAAATGTGAGCTGCTTGAATAAATTTGGACTGATAACTAAATTTTCTGTTTCCCTTGGACCAATTTTTGTTCCCAGTCGGCCCCTAGTATAATCAAAGTTCAAAATTAAGTTGGAAACAGAATACTTACAAGTGTTATTAGTTTTACAAGTGGTGTATAGATATCTACACTAAATACATCCATCCCTGATGAATATCGAATTATTGCGTATACAATATCAATTAATGATATAATACATAAAATAGATACACCAGCCTAAAATAAATAAAGCAATGATATACCAAAATATCAAAAAAGTATATTTATTTTTTATAAAATTACAAACTAAAAATAGGTGTACAGAATAAAGAAAACTAATTTCATAACAATACACCTAGGAAGATCAGTTGCAAGTTGCAACTACACATATTGTAGTTTAGTAGATTTTTTGGCTACAATATGAATATATAAATATATTTTTTTACTAATAATTTACATTTTATGGTTTTTATTTACTCACAAAGTTAAGTTTAAATTGTTAACATAAATACATTATTTACAAGTCGTAATAGAACTCAAATAACTGCAAGAACTATGCTGTAAATGTTATTTGAACAGTGTATCCTCGTATTGCATATTAAACAAATATGAAAAAAACAATTTAATTAAGTCCATATATATGTATAAACAGTATTAACAATGATATAGTAAAGAATTCAGTAGCCCTTAGGACAGTCGTCAATATATGTACGACATCTCGCTCTCAAAAAATATTATAATCAAATTCTTCTTTTTAGAAATACAATATTTAAAATTATTTATAAGTGTATATTGATAATACAATGTGATACATTTATATGAATATAATATACTCACTCGTAAATCAACTAAATATAATTTGACATTATAAATATTGACAAAAAAATACGTAGGTATACTATGAATTATATTTTTACTTTTTCAAAAGAGACTTTTCTTACATATATATATTTATACTAATTATATTTAACGATATTTCATTTTAACGTAAGGAATAAGCACATACTACTACAACTTTATTTTACAAACATTATGAGTTGGACAATTTCAAATTTTCAATGACAGTATATTTACAATTGAAATTACTTATCGAAATGTAAGTATTATGTGTATAATATCAGGTATATCTAATACAATTATCAAAACATTTCGGGGATGAATTTAGAATTTATCCAAAGCTAATAATGGTAATTATAGTATGCACAATCATAATGTTCATATTTGTTAATATGTATATCCAAATTAAACGCTCAAGCTATTTCATAAAAACTTAAAAACACCGAAGAAAAAAAACATACCACTTTTACCATATTGAACCAGTTCCATGGTATGTCCCTGTATTTACTATTCACCAAGTAATATATCTCTAGTGGAGAGAATAGCCACACAAACAGGCACGGTGTCCAGACTAGAAAGGTCTTTTCAAAACATGGCGTGACATCAGGATCAGTGGTATTCCAGGACAAGTTCCAGTCCTAAAAATACGGAATCAGTAATTCAATAATATTTGGTATCGACGTCTGCCCATCAGTAATATTGTATTTTAAAAATAATCAATATTTTAATGTATTAAATATATATATATATATATCATTTATTTGTTTATCGTATGGTTTAATCCAACACTAACAATATTAAAATTAGTTAATACTATATCAACAACAAATATTATAATAGGAAATATAAATATAAGGTTTTGATAAGATGTGAAAATATAAAAAAATGTAGTAATTAGTTAAATATATAAAAGAAATAAGATAGAATAAAATAAAATATATACGAATAATTGGATGGTGAGTCAGTAAACTATTTGTATAGTTTTAGATTCTTATGTCCAGATTGGTTTTCTATTTTGTTGCCGCTGCTATAACCTTGTGGAGGTGTTTTATTTCACCTGGCATGTTGGGTACTTGACATTCTCCCACGATGAGATTGGCTGTTTGATTGTCGTGTCCGCAGTCGCATTGAGGTGTATCCTTAATTCCCCATTTATACAGCATATTTCCAGTTTTTCCGAGGCCAGTCCTAAGTCTATTTAAGGTCATCCATTCCTTCCGAGGTAATTTCAACCCCGGGATACATATATAATATCATAATGGATCGAATGGCCGAAGTCGACTACAAAAGAATCTGCACAAACATCACGAGACTTACCCAAAAAGTCGATCCGCAAAAGCCGTCCATACCGGATAATTCCATTCGAATCAACCTGTGAACGAACGACCACGACACTGTTGCAATATATAGTGCCGTTTATTAGTCACAAAGACACTCAACGATGGTAGTGCAATTATTATTATGATGAGCTGGTAAAATCGGTGAGTGAGCGTAAACGCAAATACGTGCTTGTCGCGTACACGCTTTGGCGTGACTGAGCATCAACGGCGATTAATCTATGATATGTCTACCGACTTGGCCGCACGACGTTGCAACCGGTCGCGATAACAGTGATTATCAGTGACTTCAACTAGAGTATAGGTATAGTATCTATATTAATAATTAATATACATATATTTATAGGGTATATTATATATTTATATCTATGAGCTTACATAAGAATATGTTGTTTAGTTAGTATATCGTATTTTAGGATTTTGACTCAGACAATAATATCATCGATTAGATACGATGATAAACTGATAGATTATTCGAAGTAACGATTAATTTATTGTTTTGCGTTTGGTCTTCTACATTATTAGATAATTTGTAGGATAGGTATCATTTTCATAGACATATTTAAAACTTGATGATTTTTGAAAGGTCTGTAAAACATTTAATCCATTGTATTGTGTCCATTTGTATTGTTCGAATCTGTTCTATACTTTATCTATTTTATTAGTGTGTGCTATAAACTACTGTGACATCTTTGTTTATACCTACTGAGATAATATAAATAAAGTGTCTAAGTACACTTGAATTCTGGTAAAAAGAATCAAACTATAATTTTAAATTTTTCGGTTTTAACTATAATATGTTTGTATAGGTTATTTGTTTGATATGAATATTCGTCACCATATCATTTTATTTTTGGTCGTACAAATTACTCTTCCATTCTGTGTTGATTACTATTTGATTTGAAAAACACAAATTAACCATTTCACAACATAACGCCAAACAAATTTAACCTTCAAAACTAATCAATTAGTTGTTTATAAGTCCTGAGTGTCTAGATAAATAATATAGTTGGTAAAATACAATTAACGGAATATAATTAAGAAAAACAAAAATACAATTGAAATAATATACCAATAAGTTCCATATTTTTGTAACTCTACCGAATACCTAATCTCGAGTACAATTTTTATTCTCAAGAGCTTATAGTCACGGCAACATAATATATCATGCGCTAGGTATGCGTTCACACAACTTTGCTTCAAGTATTGATATGCAATATTTATAGTTTATGGCCCGAATTATGACTTCATTCATTACATCATCGATCCATATATTTTATGCACACGCTTGCAACTAAAGCATAATCAATTGTATTGGTTTTGCACATATTTTTGGACCGATTATGTGAATAAACTTGTTAAGTATCATTTGATCTGTATACACGTCATCGTCATGTAAACTAAATCGAGCCAAAAATATTCTTAATTTAACTGCTTGATAATTATAATATACAGTTTAATACATAGGTAAAATGTTAATATGGCCACAGCACACTACTTAAATTAAATAAAAAATCTAAGTAGAAATAATTCTAAAATTTAGAATTTCAACAAATGAATAATTATTAAAAGTAAAAAATATGGCGGTGATCATGATTGGCGAATCAGAATCACCCTAAAACGTTCCTTCAGGTTGTACGCAAATAATCTATCTATACATATATTATCCAAATACCACTGACTCACTTATCGCTGTAACTCAAAAACTACACATAGTACGAATTTAAAATTAAGAACAGAGGTGCTTCTCATATTTTTGCAGTGCAATAAAAAAAGATTTTCAAAAATGTTGCGTTTTAGCGGAGTAATTAAATATAATTATTATTCACCGCCAATACGTATTGTGCTGCACAGCACGAACGCACGGCGGCCCGCGGGATTTCAGCTATTTTGCAACCTATTTTTTTTGTCCGAAAGTCAACAATAAGAATTGTTACGAGAAGTTTATCGATACAAATAATCTCATGCATTGCGCGTACGGATAAGATTGAATCGAGTCCCGCAAAATACTTTTGGGTTATCGGAGTTGAGTCTGACCAATAACTTTAGGTTGTTCGAGTTGAGTCCCTTCAGCCTATATTAACGTTACCCAGACGACACCACGTGGATTTCGGCTAACAATTATTATGATTGCCTACCCGATAATATACTGTTCGCATCACCATAAGCGAAACGCACGGGCAACGCCACGCCAAATGGCTAAATATTAAAATATATTATGATTTTGCTTCCATACCTGTGCAGAGCGAATTACACTCAAAAGGAGTTAATTAATCACAATTTTTTTCCGGGGTAACGCCGAGTTATTCAGCTAGTACAAATTATAATCAACCACTTAATTGTAATAAATGTTTAGTTATAATTTTTTTTTAATTTCTCTAGTACATATTAATTTTATTACAAACATTTGATTACTAGTTCCATTATAATTTTATAGATCAGTGATTCTCAAAATCGCAATCGCCGATTGAAAAGAGTTACGGTCTGTATTTTACTATTTTATTGAAAACAATTCTATTTTTAATGTAGGTATTCCTTACCGTTTATGAACTGTATGGATAATAATATATCTATCGTAGGACGTAGGTGTATACCTCTTTAAGTTTTATATGAATATTTTAATATTTCTTTAATGCATGAATCGTTACCTAATATTTAACATATTGCATTACGTAATATTATACGTTTCAATAAATTGAAATATAAATAGTATTATTTGTAGTTAATTAAGATTTATAAATCTATACTAATATATAAAATGATAGCGTTTGTTTGTATGTTCGGGATGAACTCCAAAATTACTGAACCTATTCCGAAAATTCTTCAACCAATAGAAAGCCACATTCTTTGTGAGTGCAGTATATTACCAGGTAGGAAATCTACTTTTGGTAGATCGCGGACCCCGTGCTGTTTGTACGTAAGTGTATGATTTAACTCTAAAGTATCAAAGTTATACCAAGTTTGTCGTTTTTACTTAATTCCACCAACGGTTAATATAATCAATTAATACAAAATCCTAACCTAACTTAACCGTACTAAAATCCGATATTAAAAAAACCAAATTGAACCCCTTTTTAAATTAGCCTATCTTCTTCCCAGAGGTCTAATCTACACATAAACATTCATATATATATATATATATGTTGATAAAAAATAATAATACAAATCAACAAACATGTCCGATTAACCAATAGCAACCAATATAATATAATACACTATTATTATTTTTATTTTTTTTTTTCTGGACAACCCTTATCACTTAGGGGTATAAAAAATAGATAGTAGCCGATTTTTAGACCTACTGAATATGAATAATAAATTTAATGAAAATCGATCAAGCCGTTTCGGAGGAGTATGGTAACTAACATTGTGACACGAGCATTTTATATATTAGATATAATTCATAAAAGTTGTAAGAAAAAAATTAATTGCTCTGAGAGGGACTCAAATTATAATTATAAATTTAATTGTAACTTTCCGAATTCCGTTTATTATTATTTAGTACTTATAGTTTTCATGTAGTGGTTTTGTTATTTTATTATTATTCAAAAACGAATAACTGTAAATACTTTAAAATTTATAAAAAAACGACTATATTTCTACTTATAAATGGCGAATATTTTATATATATATTTATAACATTTGTATTTTACAACTAGGTGATTATATTTATATATTAAATTGTAAAAACAGTGTAAACTGTATAAATTATGGTATAATCTATAAATGCACTATTTTTTATTTTTTTTTTATATACATCTGTAGTACTTGTCGAGTAATCGTAAATAATAGGTTAGACATTTTCGCCTACCCGCACGTGTAACCCATGAGGTGTGACCAGGGCTTGGAACCAAAATTAAAAATACCAGGGTATTTTAACCGGAACCTATTGAAAATATTGGAACCGGAACCTTACCGAAACTTTTTTTGGATTTTCTTAGGAACCTAAACCGGACCCGGAACCGATAATTGTCGGGAGAGAATTTTTCGGTTCTAGTTTTATTTAATTATTTAATATATTTAGATAGGTAATACATATTAAATAATAATAGTTGATTCATACAATTTTGTTGTAAATGTATACTGATCAGTGAACGTTTTTTTTTTTAATACAGAATATAATTGTTCATAAGGTTATTTTAATTTTTTATTACATTGAATTTTACATGAAAAATAAACTATACATTTTATCTTTTAAGCCACCAAAAATACTATTTTTAAATATCTATTCTAGATTAAAATTTAAAAGTAAAATAAATTATATTTTATATTATTGTCTCATATTAAATTAGATCAAAAAGTATCAAAAATGAATTCAGATTTTAAAACTTCAAAGTTGAAATAAGAAAAAGTCAATTAATCAAAATAACTTTTCGTATAAAAGTAATTTTGTAATTTTAGTTTATACGAAAGATCATCAGTTGAGTATTAAATTAAATTCTTATTTCTATACTTGATAAAATTTTCAAAATATTTTGACTTGTTTTGAGCTGTTAACGAACATTTTCAGTTTCCAATTTTTTTAGTTTTTTTCTCCAATATTAATACAATTTTATACGTTAAATCAAAAAGCTTGAATGTTTAATACAAATTTTCTAATATATTAAAAATACATAATCATAATTTTTTTTTTTTAATCATTTAAAGTTTGAATTCTAACAAAATACGTAAAAACCATGCAAATTGTTTTGAGTTAAAAATTCATTATTTTTAAATCTAAGATTTGAATATTTAATACAAGATTCTTCATAAGTTTTCCTACCTTTATCAAAAAAAAACGTAAAATTAAATTTATATGAGCGTTTGAAGTTCATATTTTTACAATATTGGATATTCACTCAAATTCATGTGCGACTTTCTTATTTTATTGTAATTCAAAAACAAATAACCGTAGACAACTGAAATGTACTTATTTGCCTAATAGTTGATACAATTTTCAAAATATTTGGGGAAAAACCACCGACAAATTACAAAAAAACCGCTAAAACTGGGATTTTAATTTCCAACGTTTTGTGTATCACCATAGAAACGAATAAAAATAAAAATAACGATTTTAGTTATTTTATTGTAATTTATAATATTAAATCAACATATTTGCTATAATAAAATATAATAACAATATAAAACATCCAGACCGATGAACCGTCCCCACTCAGAATCGTTATTCGTATACAATGATATGATATAATTGAATTCAAATTTAGTACATTCCATTATACGGAGACCCACTTGTAATCTACTGTACAGTAAAGCGACATCACTTAGGTACCAGCTTTTTTAGTTTTTTTTTTCTAAAACTCTTAAGTTATAACCGTTTTAAACTTGTGGTTGAACGGTAAATAGTACGCATATTATACTGCTGACTGCTCGTGAACTGTACATTGCTGACAGAGGCTTGAAATTTAAACATTGTGGCCTAACCTATAGTGGAAAAATTTAAGTATAACAAGAAGCCGCTCCCTGCGCCTGCCGGCTCTAGATGCCACCAAGTAGGAGAAATTTGATCACGAGCCCGCGGAGCTGGTTCGTTTGGATGAGCGAGCGTGCCACGCAACTCTATATAGCGCTATTATGGGAAGTAGTGGTTGGCACAGCAGAGCGCTCATATCTCCGACACATTCATTCTACTACGCCTCACCATAATAATATTAAAATAAAACCGCGGTACTACCGTCAGTCTCTCGAACTTACGTTTAGTTATCTGCCGAGTGCCTAACATAACAGTCAAGTTAAATTTTTTTCGTCGCCCCGCGCAAAGAGGATCATGCAACTTTTTAACTACTTGGCCATTTTGTTCGCACTGTTTCTTTCGCTATCGTACGTATGGTGTGGCTTTTTAGATGATGTATGAAGCTCCATTACCGAAAATCCGCTGCGACTGATTCCACTCTACAACATAGGAAACGCCGTGTACAAATTAGCCAATGGACAATCAATTAAGCCCCACCCACTGTGCAATCTGAGTTACAAAATGTTGCTGCTATGTTAAGTTTCGATCACAATAAAATGTTACTAAGTAACAATAATGCAATGTCGTATAATTGTTCCATATAATTAATATCTAATATATCATCAAGTAACATTATTGAAATGTTAAAAGTTGTACATGTATACAATGTTACAAATTAATATTCATTCAATGTTAAATTATTGTTGTATGAAATAATCTTGTTTACTCGTTAACACGCAGCTGCAGTCGGCCAATTATAATATTATCACTTTATTTATAATCTTACAAAATCCCTAAATAGTTTATCCCATTGTTACAAACACTATCATTGGTTTTTTCCAATTCGGTTTTCGGTGAAGCCGAACCCGCAGAAAGCGTTGCGCACTTGCGCGCTATATAGCTGGGTAGTGGGCACTGTCAC
This sequence comes from Sitobion miscanthi, assembly GCA_008086715.1. NCBI lineage: Eukaryota > Metazoa > Arthropoda > Insecta > Hemiptera > Aphididae > Sitobion > Sitobion miscanthi. The sequence continues at coordinate 3,116,026 of CM017798.1, forward strand.
TTATTGACTATTGTCGTTCGTCAGTCTTTGCGGCAGATTCCAGAGTATATAATATTTAAAATAATACCTAGTTATTATACTTATTACAATTACTTAAGTTATCATAACCCATGTGACTATTTCACTTACTATTTTCGAAATTGTTCATATTTTGTTGGTTTTCTCTCATATTTATTCACGTTATTTAATATTTTCGTTACTTACTAAAGACAAGCTCTACGGAAAGAAATGGATTATCAAAGTAGTGGATTCTCGACTCCTGCAGCTGTAAGACAGGTAATTATGTCTATTATTCTTTTTAGTTAATATTTTTGTCATATATATGTAATATAACACTTTTGTCGTTTAAAAATTAAATAATAAGTCTGAGATCATTTTTTTCTAGTTAAAACTGTTGTAACTTTTTTTAGTAGGTAGTAGTAGTAGGTACGGGTACCTGTTCGCATTGACTTTTATTATTAATTTATTTGTATTAATTTTGCATACATTGTTGTAGAAACTTATCAAAAAACGTTGGGTGATTGCTACATTTCCGGACTCTAATGATTATAGTGTCATACCAACAAACTGGATTTTAAAAACTGTCGATAATGATGGCAATAGAATAGAAAAATGTGTATGGCCTCCTAGGACATTTCATGTTACTAGTGATTACTTAAAAGAGGCTGTGGAACCATCAGATGATTGGAATACGTACAGAGTAAAACTTTATGAAAATGGCAAAGAGTATAGTATGTATCTATTAAATATATCTATAGTATTAATGAAAATGAACCTAGACTAGCTCATAAAGCTACATTTATAATATTTATATAAACAATTTGTAGGTGATTTTAGTAAAGCATGGTATAGACATGTTGAATTGTCTGAAGAATCAGCATCTGAAGTGGAACAGCAACTTTTAAGTATGAAAAATAAAAACAAAAGATTATATGTCCAGTCATCAATGATACATGAAGATTCTGACACTTCAACTGATGAAGGTAATCAATTATTTTTTTTTTTTTTATAATTGCCTAATTATTTTATTTTTAATTATAGGTATCAATATTTTTAAACAGAAAAAGATAATTAAAGGTGCAATAACTGCTATGGCAGAACAAACTACTGAAGATACCATTTCTGAGCATCAGTATACTGAATTAAGTAACGTACATTTAATTCCGTCCACAAGTTCAGAAAATGTACCGTTGAATACTACAAAATCTCGTGGTTTTAACATACCTCAGGTAAATAAAGTACACATAATTTTTAGGATATTAAATAAAGAGCTGATAAAAGATTACAAATTTAAAATTTAAAAAAAAAATAAAACGTTTACATAATACTATTTCCTTACAATTTTTTAATTAATTATTTTTAGTTATTTATTTGTTTAAATTGTTTTAACTCATCCTGATTTAACCCTAAACTATTTAAATATTAAGGTACTTATAGATATTTAATATCTGATAAAAATTGCTTTGTAGGCTATTTGGTATGATATGATAAAAATATAACTCATGTTTTTTATAAATTTAACTATAAATTTGGTTAGTTATCAAAAAATGTATTTTTGTTGAAAACACAGGGTAGCAGTACATTACCTCAACAAATTGTCCATAACTTAATTCCAAATGAAATTCATTCAGTGAACAATTTAAATCCTATGGTTCATTTGGATATAACTCAACCAGGTCCAATAATATAAACACTTATAAAATTAAAAATAAAAAAAATATTGCAAACTTAAAACAATTTATTTTGTATCTTTATATTTATCATTATAGAAGTCATTCCGATAGATAAACAGAATACAATTGTAGAATTATTAAATTCTATTTATATGGAACAAATCCAAAGTAGGATTAAGTATGATCATTTATTATCAAAACTTGATCATATAGAAAAAGCGGTAAACAAACTAGGAGTAATCAACAATATTTCATCTCCATTACTTAATTTTGATAGTAATTTTATGTCGAATTGGCCCATGACTAACGAGCAAATGTTTCAAAATATTTCAAATTGTTTATTGGATGATTCATTTGTTTCATTAGTGGCAAGTATATTTTTATAATAATATACATCTAATTAATTTACTTCATATCAAAAATAATTCAAACTACATTTAAAAACTTTAGGAGCAGTTTTTTATATCTATTGGTGGAAATGCTGTAAAAGACAATATAAAGAGAGTTCTTGCAAAGACTTTTAGTAATGAGTTTGCCAAACGTTGTTCGTGGACTGGCAGAGGAAAAGATATTTCTACAAAATTATGTGACTCTAAAATTGTGGTTGTATTAAAAAGTAAATACATTTAAATAGGAAGTTATTTCTCACATTAACTTAAAATCTTTTTTAATTGATTATTTATTACAGAGTGTATAAAGAATAGTCAAAAGGATTACAGTGATGCTTTATTCGAAACTATTTTAGCTGATTGGTTTCGTTATGCCACAACAAGACATAAAAGATCATTAGAATAATATTTTTTACTTTCACATTTTTATTTTAATAATAATTTTTTTATAACAATTTATGTATATTGTAAGAAGGTTTTACATGAAAATAAAATGTTTTTATAAAAGTAATGGACTTTATAGTTTATATTAATCATCCAACGTAAAAAGTTTGTGTTATTATTTATGAATTCCAAAAGTTTGATTGGAATAGTATAATTTTTTTTACTTTTATTTAGAACCCATTTTGTTAAGTAAATTTGTACTATTTCTAGAAAAAGAATAGAAAAGAGCTTTGTCAAATAACAGGTCGTCACTTGAGGAGAATAATACAAGCTGAGCAAGATAGATGCATCGCCAATTTAGGATCTTCTCTGCAACAAGATTCAACTTCTATGATGAATACAATGTCTGAAGCTACAACTTCTCCTATACAAAAAGAAATTTCAAGTAACACATTGATAATAACTGATATCCCAAATGTATTAACTTATACTAATACCATAAATGATTGTGAAGAGTCTTTGTACTTGAATGATAGTTTAAGAACTGAAACTGTGAATGATATTGAAAGTACTATTGTAAATGACAATATGGGTATATGTGATAAATTAAGAACTTGGAATGTAGAATTTAATGTATCCCATAATTGTTTAAATAAATTATTAACTATTTTAAAAAGTGAGGGTTTGGATGTCCCTAAAGATGGTAGGACTTTGATGAATACGCCTAAAAAGCATAACATTTTATCTATGAAACCTGGCGCTTATGTACACTTTGATATTAAACAAATTATTAGTTCTCTATTACATAAGTATGAATTTGATTTAATTGATACAACTGACTTGAAATTAGGTGTAAATGTGGATGGTTTACCAATATCAAAGAGTTCTAAAAGCCAATTCTGGCCAATTTTAATTAGTATTTGTAATGTACCAGTATTATCGAGATATGTTTTACCAGTAGGTATTTATCACGGTTTAAAAAAACCTGACTCTTCTGCTGATTTTTTAAGTTATTTTTTAAATGATATTTTAAATATCATACAGCTAGGAATTCAAATAAATGGTAGGTTATTTAATATTACAATTGGACATATTGTGTGTGATGCACCAGCTAAATCGTATATACTTAATGTTAAAGGCTTTAATGCATACTTTGGATGTAATACATGCACTGATGAAGGTACATATATTGATGGTAGAATGGCTTTTTTGTCCATGGATTCCTCTCTCAGAACAAATGAAAGTTTTAGGAATAAAACAAACGAATATTACCATAAAGAGCCTAGTGTACTTGAAATATTGCCAATTAATATAACAGATGACGTGCCACTTGATAATATGCACTGTACTTATATTGGGGTGATGAAAAAACTTTTAGAATTTTGGGTGAAAGGAAAAAAAGATGTACGGTTATTAGATGAAGCAAAAAATGATATAAATGAAAATATTATAAATGTAAAACCGTATGTACCATCTGAATTTTCTAGACTTCCTAGAATACTTGACGATTTTTATTTTTGGAAGGCAACAGAATTGAGATGTTTTTTGTTGTACTATGGTCATATTGTTTTAAAGGGAAAGTTGAAAAAAAACTTTTATGTACATTTTTTACATTTGGTAGCTGCAATAAGAATCCTTGTAACACATGAAACATGTATTTCTTTAAATGCAAAAGCCCAAATTTTACTAAACACTTTTGTAAGAGATTATGCTGCTCTGTATGGTCAAAAGTTTATCACCTATAATGTTCATAGTTTAATACATCTACCATTTTTTGTTCTAAAACATGGCCCACTTGATTCTTTTAGTTGTTTTAAGTATGAAAACTACTTACAAGAAATAAAAAAATTTATGAAATGTGCAAGGTTTCCTCTGCAAGAGGTTTCCAACAGAATTTATGAAAAACTAAACCTAATTAAAAATATTCCAGAATTAAAATATCCTAAGTTATTTAAAGAATTACTAACTCAACATTTATCAAATGACAAAGCTTATGAAAAAGTAGTTTTAGAAAATTTTTCAACAATAAACATAAATTCTATTAATAACAAATTCATCATGTTAAAAAATAATGATTTGGTATTTGTTGAACAAATTATTTTGACTTCAAACGATGAAATCAAATTTCTTGTAAAAAAATGTAGTAGTTTTTCATCTTTTATTAATTTACCCAATTGTTCTTCAAAAGATATTGGCTCATACAGTATTGATCTTCAATCTATAAGTACACCCTATCTTATTCCAGTATACGATTTTAAATGCAAGTGTTTTTATATACAAATATCAGTGAATAAAGCTGTAGTTATCAAGCTATGTCATGATCTAGATAAACCACAGTAGTTTTCTCAAATCATAATATTATATTGTATGTTTGATAAATTCATGATTTATATTTATTAAAATTGTTAACTTATTTTGTGTCGATTTGAATTTGGTTTGTACATATGTAATCTATTTACAGTAAATATATTTTATGTATTGTGTATTGTAATATGTAAATATGCCTTTTATATTTGTATGATTTTAATATTAAATATTAAGTTTACTGTAATTATATAATGTGATATCTAAGTATATAGTAAGTTATTACTATGAATCATATATTTGTAATGTTAAAATATCTTATAAGTTAAATTTTGTGCATATTTATGTTAATAAATTAGTATTTTTAAGCATAACACGTATTTATGTAATTATATGTTTTGAAGTATAATAAAACACTTAGTTTATTATTAATTTGATTTTGAATTAAATAAATGTGTTGATCCTTTTCTATAGTAAAATAAAAAAAAATATATGAATACCATTAAGGAATTGGGAAGGTGCATATTATGTTATTTAGTAACATTAATTTAATGTTACTTGTAACGTGCATGGAGTATTTACTTGTCACGTGTATAGAGTATTACTTGTAACGTGCATGGAGTATTACTTGTAAGGTTCATGGAATGTTACTTGTAACATTCATGGAATGTTGCGGGTAACATGTATAGAATGTTAATACAGAGCATTGTATTAATATTACAATTTAAGTTACTTTCTCAGGACATAAGCAGTTCCATACACATTACAATTACGTAAATGCCACTTTAAATGTAACATTACAAGTTACAAATTAATATTGTAAAAACATTGCCGAAATATTCCATTGCACAGTGGGCACGAAGTGCTGTCAATGAACCCAATCGCTAACGTTGTGATTACCGTGGTAGGTACAAAAAATACCGATAAATTTGTTTACGAAAGAAATACAGACATTTTGCGAAAAATCAGCCAACTTTTGGGTGAAAAAAATGTCCGGGACTGCTGACCGACACTTTGCTTTTTACACAAGTAATATGCAACTTACATGCATTCAATTTTTGAACATTTGAAGATACCGACATACCTTTTTATGATGCGTGCATGGATCAATACCTTGCCGGCAGGTCCTTTGAACTTTTTTGCGACCGTAGTTAGCACCATGTTAAAAATATTTACGGGCTTGACTAATTTTAATATCATATGTTCGCCACCTTTTAGCACAGGGCCCAGAATGCCGCGTTGTGGCCGAGAAATGTGACATCGTCGTTGTTGTCAATGTCCAACAAATATTCGTACTCGTAGGGATTAACGCCACGTAAGTGTTCGTACAACCGCACTCGACTCTCTTAGAAACGTTTTAAACGTTGGATCGTTGCTCACCCCCATAGTCTTTGATTTGGGCACTATTCCACTGCAGATGGCATATGGCGAATGGTTCGAGAGTCGAGTACGGTTGACCCATGCACGCATCATAAAAAGGTATTTCAATGTCTTCAATAAGCTGAGACTTATTATGATGCTAAACAGAAAACTTACTTGTACTTCATTGACATCAGCATTGGTAACATGGATAATGGAAAACGTAAAATGTTGAATAAAGATAAAGAAACAATATCTGTTTGTGCATCCAATACATGGTTATCGTCAATTAATAGTAATAAACTGCAAAAGTTACCAATGCTACCTAAATATAATAAAATACCACATATTTAATAACAAGGAATAGATGAATACAAATATATACCTAAATAATATATAATTTATAAAATAATAATTGATCCCTAAGGTTTTAATATGTATTTAATGGTAGTAAATAAATAAATAAAGATATAATGCTTATGTATATGCTGCCGTTACAGGAACATCACTTCAAACAAGACGGCTTTCTCCTGGAATTCGTATACACACGCCACTCAGGTTCAAGAGATAGGTCTCTAGTATGTTACTAGCATGCCCATAAGTAGTGAATCGATTTGATAGTTATTCTGATCTTCATACTGTCGACTCACTACTTATTTGTGCAGGTTGTGAAGTCCCCAATTTGCTGTTGTTTATCAATTATTGTAATATTATGCTAAATTGATTGTTACATCGATATTACAACATAAATATATCATAATATTATAATTATTATCAAGTATGCCAATAAAGTCAATCAATCGCTATAGGTGTAGATAGTTAAATATTTAAGAATAATTATATCAATTTATGATTATTCAATAACCATACAATTTGTGCTAATGCGTTCATTACAATTTTACCCATACAACTACACAAACATATTGTGGTACTAATCGTACTATGAATATGATAATCATAGTATGAATAGTCTTAATATTCATGTTTATCAGTATATCCAAGTTAAAAGTTCAAACTATGTAAGAACAAATTAAAAGAGCCGAATAAAAAAACATACCACTTTTATCATATTGAGCCTGTTCCGTAGTATTTCCTTGTATTTACTATTCACTAAGTAATAGATCTCTAGTGAAGAGAAAAGCCACAAAAACAGGCACGGTGCTCATACTAGAAAGGTCTTTTCAAAACATTGCGTGACATCAGGAACGGTAGTCTTCCAGGACAAGTTCCAGTCCTTAAATTACAAAATCAATGATTCAATAATATTTTGTGTTGACGTTTACACATTTAAACATAAACATTAATTCATTATATGAAAATTTTCTTACAATGGGAAAAATTGCCGAAGTCAACTACAGAAATCAGCACAAAAAGCTGAGACTTACCCAAAAAGTTGAACCGCAAAATCTTTTCATAACAGATAATTCCATTCGAATCGGCGAGTGAACGAACGATGATACTGTTGCAATATATTGGCTGTTTATTAGACACGAAGATATTCAATGATGATAGTGCAATTATTATGATTATCCGGTAAAATCGGTGAGTGAGCATAAACGTAAACACGTGCTACTATTTTAGGAGCTATCAATTTTCAGTACCAAAAACCACCAAAGATTTTCATAGCATACAGTCAATCTATAATATTTGGGACCTATGATTAATTGTAATTGTAATTGTAATAATTGTATTTACTGTAAAAAATACCTAATAATTATAATATTATTTAAATTTATGCGGGGAATATTGGTAAAATATCATATTATGCATAGAACCTTATATCTTAAACCGTGATTTACAAATTTAAAAGTTATAAACATAGATAGTATGTATTATCTATGGTGCATAGGATAAGAGTTATCATACACTTTATGATGAATTTTTCTCATCGCAAAATAAAAAAAAAAAAAATCCCAATGCACTGTATGTCTGTATCTAAGAATAAAAATAAAAATGTTTGATGTTAAGTAGTGAAATAGCGCTAGGTTTTTATTTTTCACTGGAAAGGGCCGCTATGATAAATTATAACAAAAAAGCGCTACGCGTAGCGCAATTCCGCTACACCTGGCAACACTATATTTATTCATGTGTATACAGAGTGTAACTGCCGGAAGACCTGACAGATGAAATTACTTTTGTTCTAATCAATATTTTAAATATTTTTTTTTATACATAATTTATATTCTCTCCCATTACACGTATAATATAAAAAATTATTTTTATTTTATAATACTGAAATTTTAAAATTTAAAATTTGGTATTTCAGGCGTATTCAATTTCCCTGCTTTAATAACATTGTTAGTTAGTTTTTCAATAGCGCTACCAATTTCAATCTGTGTTTCAAGCCTTACAAAAAGGGTTATCATTTCATCTAGAACTAGACTGTTTAAAATGCACTTTCTGAATGGATGTAGGTATTTGTATCTGTATTTAAATACAATTTTAAAAGTATATTTTACAAGACTAACTTTATCAGTTTATTTATAGGATAGTGATAATTAAACCGTGATAAAACCGAAAGGTCTACAAAACTTTTAATCCGTATATTCGATATATTTTATAAGCACACTTTCAATAATAGCATAAACAATTGTATTGATTTTGCACGTATTTTTGAACAGATTATGTGGATAAACTTGTTAAGTATCATTAAATCTTTGCACACCTTTAAAATAAATCGACTACCAAAAATCGTCCTAATATACTTACTTAATAATTTATTGTAATATACACTGTAATACATAGATTACTTAAGTACAAATAAAAATAAAACAATTTGTAAACTCAATAAATCCCTTGCGTTGCTCAGAATCTAAAATAACAAGCAATAATTAAACACAAATTATAACAATTAATATAATACAGCTGTATTATTCATATACTTGTATATTATTTGAGGATTGTCTGTAAGCGAAGCAAACTTTATTTTTCAAATAAGAACTCAAAAATTAATTTGAAAAAAAAAGTTGGTATGTCCACTAGATATTTGAAAAAATGGTTCATACAAAAAGTATAGTTAAATATTCTAAAATTCAGAATTTTAACAAATTAATAATTATTAAAAGAAAAAATGTTGGTAGTTATCTCTAGTAAATCACCCTAAAACGTTGTGCATTAATAATACAAATTATAATCAAGCACTTATTTTTAATAAATGTTTAATTGTTAATTGTTTTTAATTTATTTTAGTATATTGTCTAGGTATACCATATATAAGTTTTATATGAATATTTAAATATTTCTTTAACATATTGTATTACGTAACATAATTTTCAATAAATTGAAATGTAAATAATATTATTTGTAGTTAATTACGATATATAGATAAGTGTGTAGGATACCATGAATTATCTATTATTCTAAACTTAGGCATTACCATAAATAACAATTACATTATATTATGTTTATTGTTCAAAAATATTTCTTATTTTTTATTAAAAATGTTAAAAGTACTTCAAATCAACAGTTAACCTTTTAACGTAAATACATAATATGTAAATAAAACAAAAAAATACGTATAATAATATTATATAATATGTCTTATACCTAATAGAAATCATAAACCACTGAGAGACCAATATTTATTGCCTTCGTGTCACATACAGGCAATACAGTTATACAGTTTATAACAGTTTCACAGTACCCACTTTTCAAAATAATGAGGTGTCTAAAATAAACAAAAACATTATTTTCAAAAATGTATTTATTTATACAAAATATAATAAAATTATACAATTTGTATTTTATTTGAAGATCAACTCGGAAATATCAGCCATTGTGTATAATACTTAAAACACTGAACATAATATTACGTTTTACGTATACAATAGGTAGGTACGTAATTATTATGTACCGTGAGTACAAGAAATAATTAACAATGAATTAATACATGATATACATATACTTATAAAGTACCATGAACAACGGTAAGTATTCGCTAAGCGACGCGGATGGCCTATTACGGAAAACTAAAACAGATAAAAATTAAATCAGGAAAACAATTTGTTCACGGAAAACAGAACGTGGCATGTAAAATCACTTATAATATTAATTATTTTATGCGATATCATTACGATCGCCACGCCGGTAAAAAATTAAACGCAATCGTGTGATCAATGTAAAACAAACAAAAATTATGGACCGTCGCGTTAAGTGAAATTGGTATTAACAAGACCGATTTCGATGCACCTGCAGGGTACACGTACGGGTGAGGTGAAAACTTTTAGCCTTTAATTTTCGATTACTCGACAACAATTATATAATATGTCACATTCAAATAAACTATCTGACATTTTTAGTAAAATTATGCTAAGTGAATAAAAACCTCAGTGTCCGGGTATCGTTACGGCGCTAAACCTGCGTCCTTTGCCATCGAATGGAAAACCGACGATTTGTCTTGAAGCAAATTGGCAGGTGAGTCGTATTCGATCATAAAACCATTATCCAAAACAATTACCCTACACGGAAACAACGAATTCAATTTATTGATTATATCCAAAAACTCCTTTCGACGTTATTTTGTTTAGTTTAAGTACTTGTCAGAATCCATAATGGTGTTCAGACGATGAGCGATCGTCAACACTGTGCAGTCTTTGAATTCCGTTCGTATAGTCGTCTGTATGAGATCATCCGTTTCCAAATCGATTGCCGCCGTCGCTTCGTCCAACACTAATATTTTTGTCTTCTTTACCAATGCTCTCGCCAAACACACCAATTGTCTTTGGCCCACACTGAAACACAATGGTTAATAATAAAATAGAGCATAGTAATATATTCATAATTATTAATATTGACAGAAATATAGTATACAATATTTATATTCTTGCCAATTATTCACTGTTTATTTACAACTACTTCAACCGTATGCCTGATAATAAATGTGTTTAAAGTTATTAGGCATAAGAACATTTTAACAATGTCCATATACACATATAAAAATACTAATTTCCGATAGTATTTATTTTTTTTATTAGAATACTCGAAAAAAAGAGACACTTTAATCTCTATCTTATAAATTTTCAAATTTTATGTTTGATATTATAAAGAATTTAACACCATATCATTTGGTTAACCTACAAATTACTCTTTAATTTTTTTTTCAAAGTATTTGAATTTTCATCTGATCATAATTCACAGAAATTTAATAAATATAATTATAAATTCTCAATATTATTATTCTATTTAATGCGATGAAAATTAAAATAAATATAGACAATATGGTATTTGGAAATCAGTATAAAAAATTTAAACACGGATGATCTGAGACAGTATTTAAAATACAAATTTGAGAACTTTAAAAGTATTTGAATACTCAAGTACGTTACATGACTGTAGTTTAAATAGCATGTCATGCCATTTAAGAAAGAAGTCTCAAACCCTCTGAACACACTTCACAAGAATTAATTATAATTTTTTTATTATAATTATTTGTTAAAAAGTAACTCGCAATAATACATTTTGTGATTTAAAACAAATAAGTTTGTTCCCTATTGTTTATAACTACCTAAGATTAAAAATAAATAATTATTTTGACTATTGTTCATTATTACCTTAGATTTTCTCCTCCTTCTGACACTTCATAATCTAAACCACCAGGCAGCCCTACAACATATGTTTTTAAATGGGCAAGTGTTAGGGCACTCCACAGCTGTGCGTCCGTATTACTATTAGTTGGATCCAAATTCATTCTCAATGTACCAGAAAACAATACTGGATCCTATCAAATAAATTTAATTTATTAGGTATTTTTTCAACCAATAAATTATGTCTGAATAATTACCTGTGGAATAATTGTAAGACGTTTGCGTAACGTATGCAATCCAATTTTAGATATGTCAACGCCGTCGATAAGAATTGATCCTTCGGCAGCTTCGACGATACGGAACAAACTAAGAGTCAAAGACGATTTTCCGGCTCCGGTACGTCCGACAATGCCCACCTAAATTGTTTTAATTTAGTAACGTTATTTTACAGGTACATTTCTTATATTTCCTCTATAATTACCTTTTGACCTCCTTCCACTAATAAATCTAAACCTTTCAATACTAAATCTAAACCTTCGCGATAACGAACTTTAAGGTTCTTAAATTGAACTTCTCCGTTAGTTGGCCATTGTCTAGGTGGCTGAGTTGACGGTACTTCCCACGCAGCTTCCTAAAATTATATTTGTGTTTATATGTGTACAATAATTGAAGCTTATAAGTAGGGCCGGAAGTTCATGCACAAAAAACTATCAAAATATGCCTTAAAATCTATAAAATATGCACTAAATATGCATTTAAAAAAAAAAAAAACTCAAGTTATTTTCGTTTTTGGTAAAAAAAAATAATTAAAATATGGGAAAAAAACAAGCAAAATGTATTTATTAATAAATATGGTATATTATGTTATATTTACTTTAGGAATTACAATTTACAACTAGTGACTTTGACTTTTTAAGTTATTTAAGTATTACCTGTATAATTTTAAACAGGTTTTTATACTCCAAGACCGAAATTTCTATAAAATATTAATGAAAAAAAAAATATCATAGGTAAAGTGCAATAAAATGCAGTAAAATGTAATTTTTTTTTAAATATGCATATTATGTAAAAAACCTCAAAATATGTGAAAATATGCAAACTAAAATTTCATTTTTGAACTCATCAGGTTGTGATTCAAATTTGTAGCTCATCCAGCAACTTTTTGATGCACTCATTAAAAACATGCAAATGCATGAACTTCCGGGCCCTACTTATAAGTTTAAACAAACATTATTTAAATATATTACTTGTGGTGTTTTCTCGTACTCTTTAATACGTTCTACTGACACAATATTAGTTTCGATTTCAGAAGTAATAAGAACCAACCAATTGAGTGATTGTGTGATCTTGATAGGAAAACATTATATTGAAGAATACTAATTTTTCTCTTTTACAAATAAAATAAATGCATACCTGTAAAGCATAACTGACGGACAAACCAACAATACCAGGACTTAACGCATCTCTTTCCATAACAGAAAACAATGCCGAGAAGAAAATAATAAAATTACCAATAGTTTCCAACCTTACAGCTAGCCATCTAAAATATTTTCAAGAAAATTAATAAACTCAAAGCACGTACGTAAAATGATTATAAAGTATGAAGTATACCTATTGGCCACGATATTTGGATAGTAACTTGACTGATTAAAATCTACTTTTTGTTCGGATTCAAGTATGAATTTGGATTCTACACTGTAAGCACGAATCGATGTAGCTCCTGAAATTGTTTCGCTAAAATGTGAATAAATGGAGAACGAGATATAGACTCGAGTCTTTTCAGTTGACGCGATGTTGTAATGAAAAATCTCTATAAATGAAATTCCAAATACCGTATAAAGCTTAAAATAATTTTCAGCTATTTGAAATATATTGTTAACATTAATTAGTTACCTGTATGATGCAATACATTATTACAATAGGAATAATCACTGCTATAAATATGGGTGTACTGTAACTGATAACGATCATTGTACTAATGACCTGAAATAGAACACTTTTAACTAACATGATATCTTTGTAGATTTCTACTTTTTTTTTTTCAATTATTAAATTAAATAAATAAGCAGTATGTTACGGTATGTAATGCAGACACAAGCTTATCATATTTTATTGTTAATTTATAAAAATATAAAAAATATAAATTAAGTAGTCAGTCATAAATTATGAATTCATGTTTATATTCCAAATACAATATTGCAATATTATACCATTTAAATAAATTTATTTTTCATTAAATATTATACCTCGTATGTGTGTAACTTTAATGTAGGTAAAATATGTGAAAAAGTTGATTAATTTATCGAATTAATTATTAAAACGTCATAACTAAATCCCTATGTTCAATATAGTTTCCTGTAGTAATATATTCTTGTAAATTATTTGTATGATTAAATGAAATTTCGCAATATAATATCATATCATTAAAGATATACATACTTATTTATTCATATAATTTTATCTCTTTAAAAAACCTATACAATATATGGTTTATTCACATAAGTGTTTACAAGTAATGAGTTAATTATCTTAGCATAACTCAATAACATATTTACTCAAGGTAAATTATAGGAATAAGAGCTTATACGTTTACCAACTGAGCTAAGTCCGTATCTGACATGCAGAGATCCTATATATACAGGATGGTTCACCCTTATTTAGTTAAAGACCGTATTTCCAAATTTTTGAAAATTTTCATACTACTTAAGAAGTTTCATTGGGAAATAGAAAGCTTTATTTTTCAAATGACCCCCCCCCCCTCTTTTCTTGTGTAAATTGTTTAATGAATAATTTTTCTAAAAATAAATTGAAATTATGACATAATTTATAAATATATATATTTTATATACATTTTTTTAATCAAGTTGGAATAATTTATATTTATATTTACACACATCGACATACTTTTATAATTTGATCTATACATAATATATTATGTTAACAGTATAGGCCATTAATTAATAATTATATTACGTAGCTTTCATTTTTATAAATATTAATATAACATAATATTATATTATACCTTTATTCATTAACAACGTATTTTAAAATATTTTAGATTCGAAACGATGTAAGATCTACATTTTATATAATTCATATTAAGTATCTAAAAAAAAAACTTAACTTACCGCAAATAGAATTTGTATAAAAGATCCAATCATCAAAGGCAATATATTGTCAATGGTATCAATGTCTTTAGATACTCTATTCAATATACGCCCTATAGGTGTTGTATCAAACAAGCTTATGGGATTCTTAAAAATTTGTGCGTTAATCAATTTGTATAACTTTTCAGAAGCATGAGCAGAGCCCAGCGATAAAGTTATTGATGATGATACCGTAGAAACAACTATAAAAAATATTTAATTACCATAAATACATAAATGAAACATAAACATAAAAAAAAGAAACAACTTTTTTTTATATATTTATGAATTATAAAAATATAGTAAATAAACATACTAGAAATGCATAAAAAATGTATAAAATACATGAACATAAAAACATTTAAATAATAGACGAATTATAATTCAAAAAGGAATTATAATTTATAATACCAGACAACTATATCAATGGTTAAATCACGTATATGTTAAGTTGTATACATAATTCATGTATTCCCTATAACTTAGTCATTGCCTAAATAGATAAATTTGAAAAGTGTCATAAAAAATGTACAAAAAAATGGAAATTAATAGATAAAATTAAAACTAATCTAGAAGCATTATATTCAACTAAATTTAAATCTATAGTTTATTTTACACTTTTATATTTTTAAAACTTAAATGTTTAAACTTACTCTGACCAAAGCCAAGTAATCCGTAAACTGTTAAGTGCATAAACCTTTTGCTATCATTTTCCGTTTCACGAGTAAGCGAATTATCGTCATTAGACCATACAGACAGCCAGATGTTCGATGAAATAGAAAATCCTTGAAATAGAAAAGTTAGTACAACTGAAGTTATGCAAAATATAGGTCCAATTGACATTATATACTGAGTGAAAACATCCCATTTAATCTAAAAGTATAAAAAAGTTATTTAAAATAAATCATTAAATATTTGATTTGTATATTTATTAAAAAGATCACACATACATTGCCGATTTCTGCTTTCTCTAATTCAATAATTTTAGCTATCTGTTCCCCGTCAGGTCGAGGAATTTGTTTATTTGAATCAATAGATATTTGCCTAAATATTTTAATTAATCATCTCGTATGAGTTTGTTGTAAGGGACTTTATACTTATTGTTATTTTTATTACCTTTGCATTGAAGAAATCGAATTAGATTCACTTCTTTGGCGTACATATTTTTCTTTTAAATCTGCAGGTGCATCTTCTAATAACTTATTAATTTCTAAACACATTTGTTTTAATAAATACTTTAAATTAAAAATGTTTCAATAACCAAAGCTTAATTTATATTACCTGTTTCATCAATTTCATATTCATTTTGTTCTTGCATGTGCAATAGTAAGAAATCGGCAAAATCTCCTTTTTTATCAATCAATTCTTTATATGTTCCAGTCTCTGATACTTGACCATCTTTCATTACCACAATTAAATCGACTTCTCTGAGATAAGTAATACTATGAGTCACCAAAATTCGTGTCTTTAAAATAAAAAATCATGTTAAGAAATTAAAATTAAGCTAATTTAATATGACATAAAATATTATTACTTTTTTTCGCAACAATCCTGTAGGTCCAATTACGTGTTCAAAAATATGTTTACCAACATGTGAATCAACTGCACTTAATGGATCGTCCAAAAAATAGATGTCACTCTCTTTATAAACTGCTCTTGCCAAACTTACTCTTTGTTTTTGGCCTCCACTTAAATTTATTCCCTATAAAATTATCAATTTGATATAGGCATCTAGACAAATTATAATTTTTAAATGCAAAAATAAACAATTATAAGTATAACCTTTTCACCAATTTCTGTGTCATCGCCTGCTGGAAGCATTTGAAAGTCAGATCTCAATGCACATGCATCGATAACTTTATTATAAACTCTATCATTAAAGGACTGACCGAACAATATATTATCTTTAAGTGATTTATTTTGAATCCAGGCTTGTTGTGGTACATACGAAATTGATCCCTAAAAAGAAAATCCATTATTATTACTCGTATTACACGTATTATATTTCATTCCAATACTTTAGTATTAGCTCTGCCAGAAACTTTATCCATTTCACCAAGTAAAGAAGACACTAAAGAACTCTTTCCAGAACCGACAGTTCCTACCACAGCAACCAATTGTCCAGATGAAACTCGTAAATTTATGTTTGATAATGTTGGTGCTTCAGTTGGTTTCCCCCAAGTAAATGTACCATTTTCAATTATAATTGGATCATCTTTTCAAAGTTAATCAATAAAACGAAATCAATATATGCAATAACTGTTATTTAATAAATATCTATATAAATAAAAATATATTGTATTAATTACTTTCATTAGAATCATGAGTGACGGAATCTGGATCCAACTCTTTAGAGTTCAAAAATGTATTTATTCTCTTTGCTGATACACTAGTCTATTAAAATTAATAAATTCATTAAGATAACAAAATTTATTTAAACATTTACGATGACTGTAAACGACAACTCACTTGAACAAGACTTGACACAACCATTGGTAAAAGGGATAATGGAAAACGTAAAGTGTTGAATAAAGATAAAGAAACAAAAGCTGTTTGTGCATCCAATTTATGGCTATCGTCTGATAATACAAATACTACAAAAGTTACTAATGATACCTAAGTATAATAAATTACCATACATAATTAAATAATTATTAGTTAGATAATAACAATTGATATATACCTAGATATAAATATACCATAGTACCTATAACTATTTTAGTTCACTTAATATTTAAAGATTGCAATATAATTATAGCATTTGAAATTTCATTAAATAATCATTTGTGCTAACAAATTCACACCTAATTAAATAAACATAATATGCCCCTATAGGGATTTTAATTAATTTTTTTCTGCATTATTCTAATCTATTGTAGAATTTAGTTCACAAATAGTTTTGATTGATATAATTAAAACAATTTAAAACAATTTCTATGTTTGAAATAAAATATATTACATCAACCAATTTCTGTAAATAAAAAAATGTTCTGAACTTTTAAGCAATATTCAATTTTTAGTTCCACAACGGAACACACGTAGGTACCTAAAAATTGCTCTTAAAACTATACAAACAAATATTTATATAAAAAGTTCATAAATATTTTATTTTAAGTGTTATAAATAAATTCATTTTAGGACAATTATGATTAGTTAAAATGTCCATACCAGGAATGGTGCACAAGACCAAACAAACGAAGTAGTCGCACTCAAATAAGCTGCACTGCGAAGAATTTTAATTTCTTTCCCTCGAATATCCAACACTTTTTGTTCAAAACTTGGTTCCCAGGCATATAGTTTTAAGACCTGATTTATAAAATATTATTCATGAGTACTATATTTATACAAAAATATATTATGTTTATTGTTTATAATTATTTTTAAAATAACATACTTTTATTCCGGACAGTATTTCATTCATTAATTTTACTCTTTCATCTTTGTTTGCCATTTGTTTGACCTGAAGCTTCATTGATTTATTAGCCACAGCAGCATTTATTGGAATTAATAATATCATCACAAATAGACCAGCAAGTACACTGGGTCCTAATAGCTGCCACAAAAAGTACACAGCCAGAGAAATTTGGATTGGTGCAGACCAAATCATATTCAAATAAGCTATCAGATCAATAAATCTATGTGCGTCTACTGCCATTAAATTAACTATTTCGCCCGTCGTGAAAGATTTTCTTGCTATATTTGAAATTCTTAAAGCCTAGAAAAAAAATTAGAAATAAATAATTAGAACGCAATTATTTTGAATTATAGTAACTGTAAATACCAAAGGTGGGCAAGTTAAATAAATAAATAACTGTGGCAAATTAAATTAATTCAATTAAATTTCCAATTCAACTAAGTTAAAATTTAACAAAAAAAAATTTAATTAGAAAAGTTTAAAGTTGAGATAGTAAAAACACTTAACTTAACTCAGTATTTTTAAGTCGTAAACTTCCTAGTATTTTGATTTACACAAACATTTAAGACATCTAACACTGTGTAAAAATTAGATTATTATAATATATTATTAGAAAAAAAATTACAAAAATCTAAAAAGAGTATCAAATCAGTATTATCTAGTTGGTCCCGCATGACATGAAAAGAAAAATAACTCAACTGCACGACAATGATAATTAACATAAAAAGTTAAGTTACAACCATAAAACGTTTTAACTGAAGAAGTTCATAAGGTAAAAACAAAAATTATTAACTAGTTATGTTAAAAAGTTTAAAAAATATATAACTTTTTAACAAGTTTTACCTTTGGTAAATACAAATGGTTGCTTAAATCTATACCTTTCGATAAATGGCAGAAGTAAGTGAAGTACGAACACGCATACCAACGAGATACATACGATGATAGTACTGAGATAATAATAACGTTTGTAACATCGCTGTCACCATCAAGAGAAAAATATAAAAATATCCTCTCCATAAAGGTTCGGTTGAATTTTCAACAAAACTTATCAAGTACCTAAAAAAAATGCAATTATAACTTCCTGTGAAGACCATAATATAAATTGAATACTTACTTGAGAACTTGAGGACTAACAAAAATTAAGCAATCGTCAATTAGTTTTAAAAATGAACCAAATAAAAATGTACTGCCGAATGATTTACATAAAACAGGAAGAATCGATACTTTGTATTGCTTTTTATGTGTGTATTTTGAATCTATTACACTTACATTAGGTTTATTTTTAATGGAATGTATTTTTTTACTGTCATGTAATCTGTAAAGAATTTTTTATTTTATTTACTACAACAATAAGTAGATACCTACTAATTATAATAATTAATAATAAACATACAATTTTTACGTGACATTGATTTAATATTTTAGTAAACACTACGAGGTTTTGTAATTGTTACCACGAGATACGAATCAACGATCTGCATTCTGCATCATAATCATTCCTTATAGGTATATACTAAGTACTCACTTCGCTTTAATTAATGAACGTTCCCAATGTTTATCAAACACCGAAACTACTTCTCGTGAACTATCATCATAGTTCATGTTCCATAAATCTTTGGACTCTATGGGGCGTTTATAACCAGACCAAGCAAACGAATCAAACCATGAAAATAGTAACTTTGATGGGAATGATGCTTTCATCTCAGGGCATGGCACCTAGAAATTGATCAACCGTTTAGAAATATTAACAAACAATTTATTAATACGAGTATGTGTTGGAAAATTTACCTGGACGGAGTCATAGTCAGATAGCCTAGGTTCAGAATCGGCAAAGAAACTTAGAACAAACTCTATTAAAATAATTGGGTAGTACACCATGTAACTTGTAAATTGGTAGTTATGTGATGGAACCTAAACATAAGGAAATATATTATAAATTATAGGTACAATTTTCTGTAGTTTAATAAATTGAAAAAGATTGGTATTAAGTTATTATACATCATTAAATGCTGATCGGAGTTCCGTACGATATTGAACCATCCCACAAAATGCCATGGATAACCAAAACAGAAATATTAACCCAGATGACCTTAATCCTCTTATTCGATTGGCACTAATTAAAACTGTGACAAATCCCTGTAAATCAATTATTCAATTCAATAGGTACAAGTGTATAACAAAATATAGAGAGGTATAATCTCTGATGATGACTATGCTACATTACAATCATACACCAAAATATAAAATATTAAAAACTACATAACAATCAGTATCTATCATATCACATACCTATACACCTTCACGTCATGTGTGTGAATTAATATTAATAACTTAAACTTATGTTGATGATTTCTAACCAAGTTTGGTTTTATTTAACTCCAAAGAAAACATTTATGTCCACTAAAATATTATTTTTAATGATCGGATATGATCTTGATACAAAAATATCTTAGAATCAGAATTATACTTACAAATGTTATTAATTGTACAAGTGGTGTGTAGATATCTACACTAAATACAGCCATCCTTGATGAATATCGGATTATTGCATAGACAAAATCGAGTGTTGATATTACACATAATATAGATACACCAGCCTATAAAATATATAAACGGATTATATTATATAAAAATGTCAAAAAATATTTAATGTTTATAAAATAAATTACAAACCAAAAATAAGTGTATATATTTGTAGTTCAGATAACAAGCTAAGGTAATTCATTTCATAACAATACATCTACACTACCGTTTATCGATTGATTGATTTATGTGTGAAGTTTACGTGTGTGTGTGTGTGTTTTATGATACAAATTACTAAAAAAATAAAGAATCCTACATAATGATAAAAATTTTAAATCAAAATAGTAACACTTATGAATTTATAAGCACGACAATATTTTATATAGTTAAAATTTTTCAGTGAATTTAAATAATTTAATAAAAATGTAAATTAATATATAACAGTTGAAATATAATATTATTATTTATTATATTGGTTAATAATATTTTAAATTCAGTAATATTTGTGCGATTTTATTGTAGGCAGTAGATAGACCAAAAATATAATAACATTACTACCGGATATAAAAATGTGAAACCTTTGTTTTAAATAAATAATCTTAATCTATTTTTAGAATTTACATTTTATGATTATTACTTATTCACCACATAAAGTTTAAATTGTTTCCAAATATAAATATTATTTACAAAACGTTAAAAAGGTCATAATTACTAATAACTTTAAAAACTATAACATGAAAATGTGATTTTAACTGTGTTTCCTCATGTTTCATATAAAAAAATTGTGAAAAAAAATGCCTTAGTAGAATCAGAATTTACGATGTCATAGAGAGGAACTCTGCAGTGTCGTCAATATATTATGTACTTGGTATATAGATATTTCGCATTCACAATAAAAATAAAAAGTATATTTGTCATGATATTTAAATTACTGTAAAAACTTTAATTTTCAAACTTTGAGAGTTGAGAAATTTCAAACATTCAATGAAATTACAATATAAATTATTTCTAAAAATATTATAGTTGTAGATTCTAAGCAAATTAAAAGAAGATTGTAATATTATTATGTTTGTTCTTAATGTTGCCTTTTTAAAGTACCTATTTAATAAGATGTACCCCATTTCTATATTAGTTTCCCCTGAGAATTGATAAATTGCAACAACAGAAAATATTACATTACCTACGCTCGTGTTTAACAAAATCTGTATTGATTATTTCAAAGAATAATAATCCTGGGTAAATTGTATATTATATTTTAATCATATAATATTAGGTATATTGAGTAGAATTATTAAACTATTTTGGAGATAAATGTAAAATTTATCCAAAGTTTATTATGGTAATATTATAATATGCATATAGTCATAATATTCATATTTGCTAGTACAAACATCCAAATTAAACGCTTAAACCCAGTTATAAAAATCTAAATGCACACACGTATCCCCCCCTCTACTGAATTAAAAACGTACAAAACCAATACAGCTAATGGCCATAGATGCCGGGCTTAAGATCAAAAAAAAAAAAAAATATAAATGGGCCAAAGAATAAAAAAACCTTACCACTTTCACCATATTGAGCCAGTTCCATGGTATGTCCCTGTATTTACTATTCACCAAGTAATAGATCTCTAGTGGAGAGAAAAGCCACAAAAACAGGCATGGTGCCCAGACTAAAAAGGTCTTTTCAAAACACGGCGTAACATCAGGATCGGTAGTGTTCCAGGATAAGTTCCAGTCCTAAATATATACGAAAACAATGATTCAATAATATCGATATCGACGTCTACACATCGACACGTCGGCATTGTATTATCAACACATAAATAACAATACAATATATACTAATTACTATACAAGCATATGTTTTTATGGTTGTTCGAATGGCCAAAGACAAAATGTACAAAAAGTCTGCACAAAAACCTGAGACTTACCCAAAAAGTGGACCCGCAAAATCTGTCCATGCCGGATAACTCCATTTTAATCGGTGTGTGAGTGGTGAACGACGAAAAGTTTAGTATACTTGCAATATATATCGCTGTTTAGTAAACACGAAGACATGCAATGATTAGGTAGTGAAATCGGTAAGTGTGCGTAAACAGAATTGCGTGCTCGTCGCGTACACGTTTTGGCGAGACTGATGAACAACAGCAATATTAATCTATAGGATCGACCGAGCCGTAGCCGCACAACTTAGCAACCGACCGCAATAACCGTGTTGATCAGTAACGAAATGAGTGCAACTGTAGTTGTAGTATCTCATTACATATAGCAATATATGGTCTATCCGTAAGATGATAATATATTACTGCTCAAGATAGGAGATGTGTGTTTTCTTTCCGTTTTTGAGACGACTCACTTCCTACGTGTGTGATAATATCACGCAATTGAGATTCCTGACGAGTGGGAACTTACAAGAATTAAGGTTTTAAAAAGTTCAGCCTCAACTCGCCGTCCGATTTCTTGGGTTTTTAAAAAAATACACCATTATTTTGAGAATGTATTGCAAATCGATTTTTAGAATGTGTAAATACTTAAACAAAACGATTGCGCGGGTCCAACTATCCACGCACACCCCGACTTTGCCGATCGATTCAAAAATGTGATATTATCTTGCAAAATAATGACGAATTTGTTTTTAAAAGTAAATCGGTATATTGTATTTGACATAAATTTAAAAATTTTATTGGTGGATACCAAAAAACCGACATTTTAGTAAGGAGCTAAAAAAATATCAATTTGCAAATTCTAAAAACAAATTTTCAGTCCACTTGCTAAAATCGGATCATTTTGCTAATCGATTTGACGAAGTCGGAGGCTAACCTAACGGACACTGCTCGAATCCATAAAAAAAACCTCAATAGTGTATAATACTACTTCAAGCGCCCACGTTGTATTCTTTGTTCGTTTAAATAAACCAATCCAAAATAATATAAGTACTTATACATAATGTAGCCCAGCTATTAATTTTTGCAAATAAATAGATTCACGACAAGTTAATACATATTATAATAATATGTATTGTACTAGTATGTACAATATTGTACATAACAATACACTGAACACATATAAGCTCTATGTTTATACGATGATACAGACACTAATGACAAGAAAAACATTTGAAAATCATATTTTATTATTGTCTATAGGTATACCTATAGTAAATAAAAATGTATACCTATACATTATTATTTCCCACTTTAAGTCCTGTAACCGATAGTAGTTGTCAATGTGAAACAATAAAAATGCATTATTCGTAATATATAATAATATGGTTATTTCGATCACCAATGCTGCGCAAAGGGTAATAAAATGTTTAAATCAAAATAATGAGATATACCTACTTAAATTATCCAGAATTAGAATCTATACAAGAGCATGTCGTATTTTCGTGACAATTTAGGCGTCTATTGTAAAAGACAATCTTTTAAATTCACTCTAGAAATCACGAAAATATTTTGAAAAAGTTGCGCCCATTATATAAAATACGAATAATCATTATAAAACAAAGCATTAAAAGCCAAAAACCAAATTCATTAAAAATGTATTAAAATACTAGTACAATAATATTATGATCATTCAAGTACCGTAGAACGGGGTAACATTTATTTCGTGGGGTAACTTTTTATTCACTAGAATACCATGATGATTAAAATTTTTTTTCATATAATGGGGTTACTTTGATATCACATTAAGAAATATAAGTATCAAAGTTGCCCATTATGTTGTGTAACTTTGATAGCTATTAAAAAGATTGATATCTCAAAAGATAACATCAGAAATTTAAAAATTAAAACGTTAAAATATTGATCATAACTAGCTGTACTAATACTTAATTTTGAGAGTTTTATCGTAAATATTATAGAAGTTATCCATAAATTAAAAAGTAAAATTGTTGTAAAACAGTAAAAAATTATCAAAGTTACCCCATTTTACTGTAGTATAAATGTATAGTTTTTAATATTTATATCATAGATAACATCATTTGATATTCTAAGAACTAAAGTTGTGTCTGTTGTTGTGAAAAAAATGATGAATAACTTATTTACTTAGGTATGTTATATCGTGTTTTGATTTCGACCCAGACAACTGTACGACAATGTTTGTTATCATATTATAACAAGATTTTATTCGGTAGTATTTTCGATTGGATAAGATGATAAGTTAATAATGGAAGATTTGTACCCATTAATTTCACGATTTGCGTCTTGGCATAAACATTTTCCATGGCCCGCAGGTATTATTCATAGACAAATTTAAACCATGATGAAACCTGAAATTCTATAAAGCTTTTAATCTATTTTTATTACTCAAATCGGTTTCATTTATCTAATTTTATAAGTGTATGCTATAAACTGTAGTGACATCTTTATATATACAACAGAGATAATATAAATAGAGTGATAGGTAGCTTTGTAAATACTTGAATTCTGATAAAAAAACTCTCTCAGTTTTAAATACTTTTTGCTCGTTATAGGTAACCTGTTTGATAAAAATATTTCGTTGAACCAAAGGATTGATACAACATCATTTCGGTTCATTTTTAGTTATAACAAAATAAAACTGGTCCACAAGTAATCTTCATTTCTGTGTTATTGATTGTTATTCGATTGGATTAGTATAAATTAACTAATTCTCAAGCAGTTTCATGTTTTGGTTAACTTTACCAAAACAAATATTAAGTACAATTGTATTCTTAAGAGTACTCATGGCAATAAAAATGTGCTATGCGTCCACACAGCTTATCTTCAAGAATATGCTTTATTTAAAGCTGTGCGATCTAAGCAGAGAATAAAAACGGTTTTGAAATCGGTTTTAAAAACCTGGTAACACGAAAAAAATCGAAACCGTTTTCAGATACGAAACCCGAAACCCGAAAAAAGTCAGAACTGTTTTCTAACACGAAACTCTAAACCCGAAAAATGTTGGTAACTTGTGCCACATAAAACTAAATATAAGGGTATTATGTAATCTGCGCCAATGTATACCTTCAAAAATTTTAATTTGCACCATTATTCGCGTTACTGAAATTGTAATTTGCGCCACATTAAAATAACTAAACAATTTTTTTTTACAGATTAACATATTGTATTTTTAATCATTGATCAATCAAGTTCATTTTAATAGTTATATTTCTAAAAAATAATTGATAAAAAACAATTGTCATACTATAATAATTATAAACAAAAGTATATCAGTATACGTACGTAATTCGAAACCGTTTTTCAGGCCAAAACCCGAAACCAGAAATTTCTGGTCACGTTTTTACTCCCTGGTTTAAGGCTAGAATAATGACTTATAATTCACTACATTATCGATATATTTGTAGCACACGTCATCTGTAATTATACAGCACAATTATTACTTAATTGTATTGATTTTGCACATATAGTTTGACATAATACTTAGTTGAAATTTTTAAAAGGATGTCAGCGCAATATTTGTTGTCTGTCTCAGACCCACGCGCAACACAGTTAAAACGATTTCACCTAAAATCGTTTTTTTATGATTTTTGAGTAATCTTATAGTAAAATCAACTATTACAAAAATGATTGAGGATAATATTTTTGAAGGTAGGTATATGACATATCGATTTTAATATTTTATTGTTGGGTATTTGACTTTCAAAATAAACAAAAAATTTTGTAAATTGATATGTCATTGCCCCAAAAAATTATTCTCTATCGTTTTTTTGATAGGGGTTTTTATTCTAAGATTACTTAAAAACATAAAAAACACGATTCTGCGTAAATGCGTTTTGTCCAAGTTGTGCGTGGGCTAGAGATAGATAACAAATAGTTCACTGACACCTTAAGTATCATTTTATCTGTGTGCAAATTA
Source organism: Sitobion miscanthi (assembly GCA_008086715.1). Lineage (NCBI taxonomy): Eukaryota > Metazoa > Arthropoda > Insecta > Hemiptera > Aphididae > Sitobion > Sitobion miscanthi. The sequence continues at coordinate 3,142,581 of CM017798.1, forward strand.
CCAATATATCGAAGGCCAAAAATCTTACCCGATACACTTCATAATTATATAAGTACAGCACCTATATTATCGTAACATAGGTACATATAAAAAGAGCAATTTTTAAACTCAATTAATCCCTTACAATGCTAAGAATCTAAAATAGCGAACAATCAATAAACACGATTTAAAACAATTAATATAGTACTTAAATATAATATAATGATTTGATTTTCTAGCCGTAAGAGGTATAGCTCCACAACATTAAATATTTTAATTTATCTAATATACATGTTTGCGTTTATTGTCTATTTATCCTAATTATTTTTCCTTTTTTTTATTTATCATTTCCTTATTTAGACTAATTAAATAGGTGCTATATTGGTGTTTTAAATTAAAATTAATTTTAAGCTTATTGAATACATAAGTTGTTACTCCTGTCTACGTTGAAACTCATAAAAGAAGGTAAGAGGCGTAATTTGACTATTTTTACATTTATTCGCCGAGATAATATGGTGATTGGTATTTGAATTTAGTAAATGTTTACATACATCATAAATTATACAGGTTATCCTGTGAGGATAATTATGCCCATTAGCAGTAGAGGACTCGCCGCCCGGACAAACCACGACTTTTTGCCGTCTTGTATTATCGATATATTTGTAGCACACGTCATCTGTAATTATACAGCACAATTATTACTTAATTGTATTGATTTTGCACATATAGTTTGACATAATACTTAGTTGAAATTTTTAAGAGGATTTCAGCGCAATATTTGTTGTCTGTCTCAGACCCACGCGCAACACAGTTAAAACGATTTCACCTAAAATCGTTTTTTTATGATTTTTGAGTAATCTTATAGTAAAATCAACTATTACAAAAATGATTGAGGATAATATTTTTGAAGGTAGGTATATGACATATCGATTTTAATATTTTATTGTTGGGTATTTGACTTTCAAAATAAACAAAAAATTTTGTAAATTGATATGTCATTGCCCCAAAAATATTATTCTCTATCGTTTTTTTGATAGGGGTTTTTATTCTAAGATTACTTAAAAACATAAAAAACACGATTCTGCGTAAATGCGTTTTGTCCAAGTTGTGCGTGGGCTAGAGATAGATAACAAATAGTTCACTGACACCTTAAGTATCATTTTATCTGTGTGCAAATTACCAATATATCGAAGGCCAAAAATCTTACCCGATACACTTCATAATTATATAAGTACAGCACCTATATTATCGTAACATAGGTACATATAAAAAGAGCAATTTTTAAACTCAATTAATCCCTTACAATGCTAAGAATCTAAAATAGCGAACAATCAATAAACACGATTTAAAACAATAATATAGTACTTAAATATAATATAATGATTTGATTTTCTAGCCGTAAGAGGTATAGCTCCACAACATTAAATATTTTAATTTATCTAATATACATGTTTGCGTTTATTGTCTATTTATCCTAATTATTTTTCCTTTTTTTTTCCTTATTTAGACTAATTAAATAGGTGCTATTTTGGTGTTTTAAATTAAAATTAATTATAAGCTTATTGAATACATAAGTTGTTACTCCTGTCTACGTTGAAACTCATAAAAGAAGGTAAGAGGCGTAATTTGACTATTTTTACATTTATTCGCCGAGATAATATGGTGATTGGTATTTGAATTTAGTAAATGTTTACATACATCATAAATTATACAGGTTATCCTGTGAGGATAATTATGCCCATTAGCAGTAGAGGACTCGCCGCCCGGACAAACCACGACTTTTTGCCGTCTTGTATTATCGATATATTTGTAGCACACGTCATCTGTAATTATACAGCACAATTATTACTTAATTGTATTGATTTTGCACATATAGTTTGACATAATACTTAGTTGAAATTTTTAAGAGGATTTCAGCGCAATATTTGTTGTCTGTCTCAGACCCACGCGCAACACAGTTAAAACGATTTCACCTAAAATCGTTTTTTTATGATTTTTGAGTAATCTTATAGTAAAATCAACTATTACAAAAATGATTGAGGATAATATTTTTGAAGGTAGGTATATGACATATCGATTTTAATATTTTATTGTTGGGTATTTGACTTTCAAATAAACAAAAAATTTTGTAAATTGATATGTCATTGCCCCAAAAATATTATTCTCTATCGTTTTTTTGATAGGGGTTTTTATTCTAAGATTACTTAAAAACATAAAAAACACGATTCTGCGTAAATGCTTTTGTCCAAGTTGTGCGTGGGCTAGAGATAGATAACAAATAGTTCACTGACACCTTAAGTATCATTTTATCTGTGTGCAAATTACCAATATATCGAAGGCCAAAAATCTTACCCGATACACTTCATAATTATATAAGTACAGCACCTATATTATCGTAACATAGGTACATATAAAAAGAGCAATTTTTAAACTCAATTAATCCCTTACAATGCTAAGAATCTAAAATAGCGAACAATCAATAAACACGATTTAAAACAATTAATATAGTACTTAAATATAATATAATGATTTGATTTTCTAGCCGTAAGAGGTATAGCTCCACAACATTAAATATTTTAATTTATCTATCTAATATACATGTTTGCGTTTATTGTCTATTTATCCTAATTATTTTTCCTTTTTTTTTCCTTATTTAGACTAATTAAATAGGTGCTATATTGGTGTTTTAAATTAAAATTAATTTTAAGCTTATTGAATACATAAGTTGTTACTCCTGTCTACGTTGAAACTCATAAAAGAAGGTAAGAGGCGTAATTTGACTATTTTTACATTTATTCGCCGAGATAATATGGTGATTGGTATTTGAATTTAGTAAATGTTTACATACATCATAAATTATACAGGTTATCCCGTGAGGATAATTATGCCCATTAGCAGTAGAGGACTCGCCGCCCGGACAAACCACGACTTTTTGCCGTTTTGCGTATAAACTAAAAAAAATGATTAAAAATCATAAAACTGATGAAAATAAAATGTTGATAAATCAAAATGTTCACAAAAATAAACTCTATAAAGTGGCTATCTTCAATTGTTTTAAAAATAATAAAATAAAAAAATAATTTTTTTAACTTTTTTACTAAAAATTTTAATTTAATTTAAAAACAAAATATTTATAAACAAGTAATACCATCTCCCAACCGGGAATGGCAGATACCTACGGGTACCCCCTTGAAAATCTGCCAAAACTACACACACGTGTTTACCAACCAACAGTATCCTCTACTATACAAACAAACAGCTTATGTCCATAGTTGCCGGGCTTAATGATAAATTAAAAAAAAAACATGTGTAGTCCCTGTTTCTGCGAGTCTAATAAAAAAAAAAACAGATTTATGATATATTTATTATCTCAGGAGATATCACAATTTGTATAAGCTATATTTATTTGAAAAAATATTAATTATATTAATTAGATACTGATTTTTAAAAAAAAATAGCTATAAAATATACTATTCTCGTATATACCATCCATTCATATTATTATGGTCATTTTGTATCCAGTAAACAAGAAGATGGATAATTTCTGATCAAAATGCAGTAGTGTTTATTATTTTCAATACTTTTATTAATTATTATTTAATTAATTTTTCTTTAGACTCAAACAGAACTGTGTAGTCATTATATACTATATCCATGAATTAACATTTTATTAGTTATTCTTTAAAATATATTGAAAAAAAACTTTTAATATACCTTCAGGCTTTCATTATTTAAGAATATTTACTATATTAACTAAGACAATTTATTATAAGTATGCTGTATGAGTTTGGAAATTATTTCATATATTTTAAATTTAGAATAGATTACCTATTATTATAAATCTATTACCCCAGCCCCTCTAAATTAAAATTTTGAATTTTCATTTATTCCATATGTTTGTAAGTTGTTTGTAAAAGTTTGTAAAGAAATTTATTTAATTTGTACATAGTTCGTTTACAACAGTGTTTAATAAAATAAATTAATTAGGTAATAGAAATTTAAAAATCACAATAATTTAATAAAAATCTAATTTGGACAAAATCATTTAAAACGAATAAAAAAATCTTATTAACTATATAAAGTTTATATTTAAAAAAAATCGAATTAGAAAAAAAGCCTAGTTGAAAAAAAATCTATATTTAAATATTATAATAATTATAATACCTACAAATATACATTCAACTCTCATATACAGATATAATTTCAGATCTTGCTGTTAAACCCTGTATGTACCTATCATAGGTAGGTTTACTGTCAGGGCTTGAAACCGATATTCGATACCGGTTTTGAATACCGGTTAAAACCGTTAAAAACCGAAATCGAAAAAAACCAATACCGGTAATCAAAACCGAAATCGAAATCGGAAAAAATCAATACGGTAACCGAAACCAAAATCGGAAAAAAAACAATACCGATATCAGAAACCAAAACCGAAATCGGAAAAAATCAATACCGGTATCCGAAACCGAAACCAAAATCGGAAAAAATCAATACAGATATCTGAAACTGAAAACGAAATCGGAAAAATTATTAATGGTACCTAATATATTTTATTATAATTAATTTTTAATATTTATAATATATATATGAAGATTGAAGGTATAGCTGCACTGTTGCAGTTGTAGTCGTCATCTTCGGGCATCCTATGTTTTCATAGGTTATTTCACGGGTATACAAAATATTATACGTACCTACTGTACCTAGTATAAACTATAAATGCCTATTATACACAATATAAATATTATATAATATTATATTATGTTGGTAAATACTAAATAGATTAATAAATTCGTCTAGAACAGTATACGCAGAAATACGCCATAATAAAAATTTTAAAACAACAACAGTATTATTATATAACTATAATGTTATAAGCTGTCGTGTTTTTCTGTCGCCACAGACGATCAGAAATAACCATGTGCCTACATTAAATTAACACAATCGCCACGACGCAAACAATAAATTATGGGATACTGAGTATATATAGCACTGTATAGTGTATAGTATACTTATAAATTAGGTATTAATATTTATGTTATAAACTTATAAATACTTATAGTTATAACATAATTGTCTGGGTTTCCCTAAAAGCCATCGACTGAAAAATGTGTCCCTCCCCAACCCACCACAAATCACACTGGTGATCATATTGTGATTGGCATTTGGATAATACCATCTAGCTGCGATCATACATGTTATTCCTTAATTCGTAGGCATTCAGACATCCGTGATACTCTATCCGATAGAGTCTATTGTCTCTCGTGGTCTTTGCTCTTTTTATTATTAGGCATACATTGTTTATACCAGGGCTTGAAACCGATATTCGATACCGGTTAAAACCGTTAAAAACCGAAATCGAAAAAAACCAATACCGGTAATCAAAACCGAAATCGAAATCGGAAAAAATATTTTCGGTTTCAAGCCCTGAGTAAAAGTACTTCAATTATCAATATATTTGAGGGTCACATCTAGTATACATTCGATGTGCTTATTTACACAAAATATGATAATATATAAGATTTTATAAGAATTTCAGTGGTTGAGTATAAAACTTAAAACACTACACACAATATTATGTTGTACAGTAAAATAAGTAGGTCCCGTAACTATTTCGTACCGCGTGTACAAGAAATAATAAACAATAAATGAATACATTAGTCAACATAATATAATTATAAAATACCGCGAAGAACAGTAAGTATTTGCAATCTGACGCAGACGGCTATTGCGGAAAATTATAATTTATTACAAACAACAATTAAATCAGGAAAACAATTGGTTCTCGAAAAATAGAACGTGGCACGTACCAATTAAATATAATAATATTTATTCTATGCAATATTATTGTGAACCGGAGAAAAAATACAACGAAATCATATTAATATATAATCATTGTAAAACAAACAAAAATGACGGGCTGACGCGAGATTGGTATAACACAGACCGAATTTGACGGCTATACCGCACACCTCACCCAGTGCTGGTTAAGGGCAAACGACGTTCGAAAAAAATATTATTTAGATTATTCGACAAAATTATGTGTGATATTTGAATAAATTATTATCCGTCGAGATATTAAGACATTTTTTTGTAAAATAACGTTAAGGAAATATTAACGTAAGTGCTGCGCCATTGTCCTATAATTGCAGTTATTGCGCTAGACCTACATCCTTTGCCATCGAATGGAAAACCGACGATTTGTCTTGTACCAAATTGGCAGGGGAGTCGTATTCGATCATGAAACCATGGTCCAAAACAAGTACCCTACACGAAAACAACGAATTCAATATATAGATTATATCCAAAAACTCCGTTCGACATTATTTTGTTTAGTTTAAGTACTTGTCAGAATCCATAATGGTGTTCAGACGATGAGCGATCGTCAACACTGTGCAGTCTTTGAATTCCGATCGTATGGTTGTTTGTATGAGATTGTCTGTTTCCAAATCGATTGACGCCGTCCCTTCGGTCCTCGGCCAGGATAATGCATTATTACAGTATTCGATTTGAATGCAATGATTGCATTTGATTAAAAACGATTCTGCAGGAGGATGATCAGTGTAACAATTAGTAATTATATCAGTGTTTGGAACATGCATTAAAATAGTGACGCGTTCATTATAAAATAAAAGAACGCGTTTACGTTCACGTTCGTTGAAAAAAAGAACGCGTTCCTTTCACGTTCAGTGTTTCTAATATTATCGTTGCAATATTTTTAGTTATTATTACGGACCTTATCTTTCAAAACCATGTTCTGGAGTGATAAGAATGACTGATAACTTATAAGAAATGAACGCGACTGTCTTAGCAATACCTTGTACCTCAAGTTTTCGTAATTATTCACGTATAATGACGAAATGTATATTAATTAATAATATTATGAAGTACCTTCTTAAATGAGGTCTTAAAACCAATCGTATTAGTTATTTCATATTTCAATATTTGGCTGTATATGGGATATCATTGATAATAATATATGTTACTATTTACTATCACTTTTATTTTTTGTTAAATTAACGAAAAAGTCGTTCGCGTACATCGCTTGTTCACAGAAAATAGAACACGTTCTTTACAAACACTGAAATATATACATGCATAGAAATTAGTAAGTTTAATAAATAATATTATATAATTTTTAAATTAGAATCATAAATAATATTTATGTTTAATAAACAATAATCAATAGTAAATTGAATAAATATAAATTGATAAATTTTCATTTTTTAGCAGTTATTTTAAAATTGTATTTACTTATATAGTGATAAACAAAGCGTTGAAAAAAAAATAGCTTAGCAATACCTAGAGTATTCATCTAAAATATATTATAAAAACGTACGTTTTTGGAACGTTTTGTTAATTTATATAAAAAATAAAGAATGTATTGAATTACACTAAATATGAGGGTAATATATAATCTGTGTTTTGTCTGATGATATACAAATATCAGTCGTTGTCAATAAAACGTAAAACACTGAACACAAAACTAATATGTTGAACCTCTCGTAAAACATAATATAGGTACGCAAATACATTCTACCGCAATAGTACAAGAAATAATTAACAACAAATGAATACATAAAATAGACACTTATAATGTAACACCAACAACGGTAAGTATTCAGTACACGACGTGAACGGCTTGATAAGGAAAATTAAAACAAGCAAAAATTGAATCAAGTAAACAATTTTTTCAGAAAAGATCGAACAGCGCATGCACCTATATCACTTATGATAAATTATAGTAATATTAATTCTATGTAATACTAATTCCTGTGGAGGAAACGCCGTAGAAATAATAAAACAAAATCAAATGACCATTGTAAAACAAATAAGAATGTCGGGTTGAAACGTTACACGAGATTGATATAGTTGGTATGACAATAAATACCAAATTCAATGGGACACGTCTCACCCTGCAGGACGGGTTAGGGGTAAACGTCGATCGAAATAATTATTATTTACGATAATTCGACAAAAACTATATTGTGTGCAATTTGAATAAAATATTATCTGTCGAGATATTAAGAAATTATTTTGTGAAAATCACATTAAGAAAAACAAAAAAACCTAAGTGTTGCACTATCTTCCGAACATCGTTATTACGCTAGACCTGCGTCTTTTGCCATCGAATGGAAAACAGACGATTTGTCTTGTAGTAAATTGGCGGGTGAGTCATATTCGATCATGAAACCATTGTCCAACACAATTACCCTACACGGAAACAATGAATTCAATACATTAATTATGTCGAAAACTCAGTTCAACATTATTTTGCATAGTTTAAGTACTTGTCAGAATCCATAATAGTGTTCAGACGATGAGCGATCGTCAACACTGTGCAGTCTTTAAATTCCGATCGTATAGTTGCTTGTATAAGATCGTCTGTTTCCAAATCTATTGACGCCGTCGCTTCGTCTAACACTAATATTTTTGTCTTCTTTAACAATGCTCTTGCCAAACACACCAATTGCCTTTGGCCCACGCTGAAAAACAATGGTTAATGATAAAATAGAGCATAATAATATATTGTTAATTTTTATTAATATTGAAATGAGTATAATCAACTATACTTTTGCCTAAATGTTTACAGTTCATAGCATCATTATCGGGCATACAGTATAACAGCTAGATTATGTCGGTTTAACAGTAACGTAAAAGGGACTTTTTTAAATTGTATACATACAGATACAAATACTTGAGTCCAAAAGCATTTAATATTTGAATACTCAATAAAAATATATTTATAGATACTTTCAAATTGACTTTATCTTGAAAACGAACTGAACAGATTTTGATATCTTACGGTAATATTATAGATCGTTTTACACCGTATCATTTCATTAAAGTAGTAGAAATATTTGAATTTTCAGTCGAGTATAATTCACAGTGAATAAATATATATTTTTAAAAATTCAATCAATAATAAATTATAGGTTTCATTTTACGTGATTAAAATTAAAATAAAAAATGTAAATGAATATTTAATTTTAATTACAGATAATCTAAGAATGTATTTAAAATACGTAGATATTTAAGTATTTAAAAAATATTTGAATATTTTTACACAGCATTTAAGCGGCTATGTTTTACTGTTTAAAAAACATTTCCATTAATTTAAGGAAAAAGATTCCAACCATCTGAAGACAATTACAAGAAATTATTATAATAATTTGTTAATGTAAAGCCCCATGCAACGAAAAATGTTGAAATTAAAAATAAATAATTATTTTGACTATTGTTCATTATTACCTTAGATTTTCTCCTCCTTCTGACACTTCATAATCCAAACCACCAGGCAGCCCTACAACATATGTTTTTAAATGGGCAAGTGTTAGGGCACTCCACAGCTGTGCGTCCGTATTACTATTAGTTGGATCTAAATTCATTCTCAATGTACCAGAAAACAACACTGGATCCTATCAAATAAATTTAATTTATTAGGTATTTTTTCAACCAATAAATTATGTCTGAATAATTACCTGTGGAATAATTGTAAGACGTTTGCGTAACGTATGCAATCCAATTTTAGATATGTCAACGCCGTCGATAAGAATTGATCCTTCGGCAGCTTCGACGATACGGAACAAACTAAGAGTCAAAGACGATTTTCCGGCTCCGGTACGTCCGACAATGCCCACCTAAATTGCTTTAATTTAGTAACGTTATTTAACAGGTAAATTTCTTATATTTCCTATATTATTACCTTTTGACCTCCTTCCACTAATAAATCTAAACCTTTCAATACTAAATCTAAACCTTCGCGATAACGAACTTTAAGGTTCTTAAATTGAACTTCTCCGTTAGTTGGCCATTGTCTAGGTGGCTCAGTTGACGGTATTTCCCACGCAGCTTCCTAAAATTATATTTGTGTTTATATGTGTACAATTAATGGAGTTTATACGTTTAAACAAACATTATTTAAATATATTACTTGTGGTGTTTTCTCGTACTCTTTAATACGTTCTACTGACACAATATTAGTTTCGATTTCAGAAGTAACAAGAATGAACCAATTGAGTGATTGTGTGATCTAAATAAGATAAACTTATATTGAAAAATACTAATAACTGTTCTGCTTTTTAAAATAAAACAAATGCACACCTGTAGAGCATACCCGGTGGACAAACCAACAATACCAGGACTTAACGTATCTCTTTCCATAACCGAAAACAATGCAGAGAAGAAAATAATAAAATTACCAATAATTTCCAACCTTACAGCTACCCAACTAAAATTATTCCAAGGAGATTAATAAATTCAAAGCACGTACGTAAAATGACTATAAAGATTATTATTATACCTATTGGCTACGATATTTGGATAGTAACTTGACTGATTAGTATCTACTTTTTGTTCGGATTCAAATATGAATTTGGATTCTACACCATAAGCACGAATCGATGAAGCTCCCGTAACTGTTTCGCTAAAATGTGAATAAATAGGGGAACGAGATACAGACTCGAGTCTCTTCAGCTGACGCGATGTCGCAATGTAAAATCTCTGTGAATAAAAATAAAAATAACGGGTAAATCTTTAAATAATTGTCAGCAATTTTGAAAAATATTATTATAAATATAAATTACTTGTATTATGCAATAAATTATAGCTATAGGAATAACCATTGCTGTAAATATGGGTGTACTATAACTTATAACGATCAAAGTACCAATGATCTAAAAAGAAGAATTAAAAAAACACAATCATTTCCTTTTAGATTTGTAATTTTTATTATTATTAAATTAAATAAATAAGCTAGTGTATTTAGTATATCACGAAATCAATGTACATACAAGCTTATCATGTTTTAGTGTTAATTTATATAAAAATTAAAATGCAAGGCAAGTAGTGGCTCACAAATTAAGACGTTATATTTATATTCCAAGTATAATTTTTCACTATAACATTTAAATCAATTAATATAATTAATTTATTAAATGTACACCTCACAAAAATCTAAATTTACCGAAACTAGACTATGTTTAAATGATTCAATCATCTCTGGCAATATATTATCAATGGTATCTATGTCTTTAGATACTCTGTTCAATATACGTCCAATAGGTGTTGTATCAAACAGACTTAGAGGATTCTTAAAAATGCGTGCATTGACCAATTTGTATAACTTTTCTGAAGCAAGTATTGTGCCCAACAATAATGTTATTGATGATGCTATCATTGAAAAAACTAAAAAAAATATAAATTAACGTAAATACGAAAACTTAAAAAAAATAATAGTGACACCTTTAGTTTGGATAATAATGTAAATGAGTAACAATTAAATACAAAATAAACATGCTACAATTTCACAATAAATATATTCTACGTCAAATTGAAAATATTTAAATTATAGACAAATAATATTTTGTGCACACATTTTTTGGGCTGTTTAGGGTTAGGAAGCGTCTATTAATCAATATTTTTGAATCCAGTCCCTAAAACCAAATTGACCTACCTCCGAAACTGTTCAAACTGTTCAACTGAATCATGGATTCAATTTTTCTTTGATTCCAAAAAAAACATTCGTATTTTGAAATTGTTGAAAAATGTAAAGTTCAGGTGTAGCTAGATTGCATATCCAGGACGCCGTGTTGCCATAATCCTATTGAAGGAATGCTCAAAGAATATACAAAGGAATTCTATTACCAGACAACTGTGTCATAAATAATAATTACATCACGTATATAATGTTCAATTATACACATTATACAATATAAACAATATATATAAATTTTATAACCTATTACTTTGTCAGTATCAAAAAGTTAAAATTAAATAAATGTCAGACCCATATATTATATTAAAAAAACAGGAAATTAATAAATAAATTTAAAAAGATTAGAAAATCTAAATTAAATCCACAGTTTAATTATGTACTTTTTATTTTTTTTAAATTGTTATGTTTAAACTTACCTTGACCAAAGCCAAGTAATCCGTAAACTGTTAAGTGCATAAACTTTTTGCTATCATTTTCCGTTTCACGAGCAAGCGAACTATCGTCATTAGACCATACAGAGAGCCAGATGTTCGATGAAATAGAAAATCCTTGAAATAGAAAAGTTAGTAAAACTGAAGTTATGCAAAAGATAGGTCCAATTGTTTTTATATACTGAGAGTAAACATTACATTTAACCTAAAATTAAAAAAATCGTTGGAAATAACATATTTTGTTTGTATATTTGTTTAAAAACCCACACATACATTGCCAATTTCTGCCTTCTCTAATTCAATAAATTTGGCTTTCTCTTCAACGGCAGGTCGAGAAATTGGTTTATTTGAATCAAGAGATATTGGCCTAAATATTTTTAATTAATTACCATGAAAGAGTTTATACTAGTTATTAGGAACTTCATTATTATAATTATTTTTATTACCTTTTTATTGAAGAAATAGAATTGGATTCACTTCTCTGGTGATCTTTTTTTTCTTTTATATCTGCAGGTGCGTCTTCTAATAATTTATCAATTTATAAATAAATTTATTTAATTATGTACTTTTACTTGAAAATTATACAATTACCAAAGCTACATTAATATTACCTATTTCCTCAACTTCATATTCGTTTTGTTCTTGCATATGCAATAACAAAAAATCAGCAAAATCTCCCTTTTTATCTAGCAATTCTTCATATAGGCCAGACTCTGATACTTGACCATCTTTCATAACCACAATTAAATCAACTTCTTTAAGATAAGTTATACCATGAGTAATCAAAATTCGTGTCTTTGAAAAAAATTAATAATTATATATGTTAAAAAAATCAAGATAATGTAGGTACTATTAAATAATAAATAGTTACTTTATTTTGCAACAACCCTGAAGATCCTATAACGTGTTCAAAAATATGTTTGCCGACATGTGAATCAACAGCACTTAACGGATCATCCAAAAAATAGATGTCACTCTCTTTATAAACTGCTCTTGCCAAACTTACTCTTTGTTTTTGGCCACCACTTAAATTAATTCCCTATAACATTATCAATATTATATAGGTACTGTAACAATTATAAATATAAATATGTTACATAACACCTATGTATAAAATACGAACTCTACCGTATGTACGATTAACTGCTGACCGATACATTAATATTAAAATACACACATAATTGTAAGGCCTATACACAATGTATTAGTAAGTTAGTTCGCTGTGCACTTTAGACCTCAATATACACTTCGATATAGTTACATAGTATAATAGAACATAGTTGATATATTTGTGAGTATTAATATTTGTAAGTGTTTAGTAGACAATAAAACAAAATTATAACTTAAAAGGAATCCTAGTAATTTATATATATTTAAGATCCTGATAACTACATATCTGCCCCTGGCTACGGTATTTATAACTATAGGATCTTACGATTCTCCCTGGATATCTTATATTTAACTGGTTGTTTCCCCGACCACGTTACAAACACTAATTTTTAAATTTTATAAATACCTTTTCACCAATTTCTGTGTCATCACCTGCTGGAAGCATTTGAAAGTCAGATCTCAATGCACATGCATCGATAACTTTATTATAAGCTCTATCATTAAAGGACTGACCGAACAATATATTATCTTTAAGTGATTTATTTTGAATCCAGGCTTGTTGTGGTACATACGAAATTGATCCCTAAAAAGAAAATCCATTATTATTACTCGTATTACACGTATTATATTTCATTCCAATACTTTAGTATTAGCTCTGCCAGAAACTTTATCCATTTCACCAAGTAAAGAAGACACTAAAGAACTCTTTCCAGAACCGACAGTTCCTACCACAGCAACTAATTGTCCAGATGAAACTCGTAAATTTATGTTTGATAATGTTGGTGCTTCAGTTGGTTTCCCCCAAGTAAATGTACCATTTTCAATTACAATTGGGTCCTCTACTCAAAATTAATTAATACAATTAAATCAATATATTATGCAATTATTTTAATTTAATTAATATATATATAAATAATAATATAATTTATTAATTACTTTCATTAGTATCATGAGTGACGGAATCTGGATCCAATTCTTCAGAGTCCATAAAAGTATTTATTCTTTTTGCAGATACTCTAGCCTATTACAATTAATAAATTCATAAAGACAACAATATTGTTTATACATTTATGATGACTGTCAACGGATAACATACTTGAACAATGCTCGACACAACCATTGGTAAAAGGGTTAATGGAAAACGTAAAATATTGAATAAAGATAATGAAACAAAAGCTGTTTGTACATCCAATATATGACTATCGTCTGATAATACATAAACTACAAAAGTTACTAATGATACCTAAATATAATAAAAAACCATATATTATTAAATAGTTATTAGACGGATAAATTACAAATATACATACCTATATATAAATATATCATAGTTTAATTACTTTTAATGTATTGGGTATACATAGGGTTAATCAGATCAAAAGATATTTTAAGATTTAAGCATAATTATTATAATATTTGGCATATGAGCATATCATCCAATAATTATACTATTTTTTGTTCAAAGACATTTTATAATATTATACTTAACTAAATAAACATAATATATTACTAGGAATCTCAAAACTGGGCAGTAACTAGTTAAAAAGTTAAAACTTAAGTTAATAGTTACTTTTTTTGATAACTTTTAACTTAACAAGTTAAAAAAAAATAGAATGTAGAAAATAACTTAGTAACTAAATTATTTCTTTTTATAAATAATTGTAACTTAACTTAGTTATTTTGTTAAAATTAAAGTTATTTGTAAAAAGTTATTTACAAAAATTTTCTTATTATCGTTTATGAACTGTATATTATTTGCATTGATATTTCTGAGAATCGCCAAAATTCATTAAGTAATTTTGTCATTTTGAACACTTCTATTAGTTCTAATAGTTTGATTGCTTCTTTTAATAAACTAATGAGATTAGGTCTGTAAAAATATTTTTGAAGTAACATTTTAATATTTTATATTTTAATGTGAACTGTAAATATTTTCTTTTTTACATCAATGTTTTAAACATTTTCCATCAAATACAAAAAAGAAACATTTAGATTAGACAACATTTAAAACTGAAAATAATAATTAATTTCACATATTTGCTTTATGGCAGAACTAGCAACAGTAGATAAATTTATATTTTTTGAGTAGAATATGATTAAATATGTATTATATTATACTATATTCTATTCTATATTTCTATTGTATTTTAATGGAAACAAATGGAAAAAATCATACTTCAAGATTCAACCACTATTTTATTGTTTTTAATAAATAAATACTAATATTTAAATTATACTGCAAATATATAATTTTGATCTGTATGTAAGGTACAGCTATAACAATAATCTAAAACAGTTGTATAATTTATAAAATAATATAGTCTGTGCATTTGTTATTAATTTGTTTTACTTTATACCAAAACTAGTTATTTTCCTACAATGAGATAAAAAAAACGTTTATGAGTAAGTTCAAGGTATTTTAAAAAAAAGTAACCTAACTTTTAATTTAACTTAGTTATTATTTTCATGAAAATCTGTAACTTAACTAAGTTACTCAATTTTAGTAACTTTTTAAAACTAATTTTAACTTAGCTTAGTTATTTTTTATTTTAGGATAACTTAACTTTAACTAGTTAAAAAAATTGGTTAACTTGCCCAGCTTTGAGGAATCTAAACTGCAAATAACAATATATATTTCCATAGTCAACACTATTATAGAATTTGGTTTTAAAGAATCAAAAATAAATTAGTTCTGATTAATAAAATTCAAAAAATTCAAAAACATTGCCCATGTTTCACATAAAATGCACTTTATCAAACAATGTAAAAATAAATATTATGTTTTAAGTTATTGTAATAGCCATAATATAATGCACAATTTGGATTTTTTTTAAATAATTCTCATTCTTTAAAACACTATGAAACTAATTAGTAATTTTTAACAAAGCTGAATACAATTTTGAAATATTAAAATTTAAACTTTAATCGTAGCTCCACGAGTGTTAATTCATTATTAGTTATTAAATAAAATTTATGAAAATTATGATAAATTTACATACCAGGAATGGTGCACAACCCCAAATAAATGAATTAGCTACATTCAAATACGCTGCCCTGCGAAGAATCTTAATTTCTTTTCCTCGAATATCCAACACTTTTTGTTCAAAACTTGTTTCCCAAGCATATAATTTTAAGACCTGATAAAAATATTTTATGTTTATTGTTTATAATTATTTTTAAAATAACATACTTTTATTCCGGACAGTATTTCATTCATTAATTTTACTCTTTCATCTTTGTTTGCCATTTGTTTGACCTGAAGTTTCATTAATTTATTAGCCACAGCAGCGTTTATTGGAATTAATAATATCATCACAAATAGACCAGCAAGTACACTGGGTCCTAATAGCTGCCATAAAAAGTATACTGCAAGAGCAATTTGTAATGGAGCGGACCAAATACTATTTAAATAAATTATCAGATCAATAAATCTATATGCATCCACTGCCACTAAATTAACTATTTCGCCAGTTGTGAATGATTTTTTTGCAGTGTTTGAAATTCTTAAGGCCTTAAAAAAATTAGTTAAGAAATATATAAACAAATAAATAGAACGCAATTATTATGAATTATACTAACTGTAAATACCAAAGGTGGGCAAGTTAAATAAATAAATAACTGTGGCAAATTAAATTGCTAAGTTAAAAGTTAACAAAAAAAAATTTAATTAGAAAAGTTTAAAGTTGAGATAGTAAAAAAACTTGACTTAACTCAGTATTTTTAAGTCGTAAACTTCCCTAGTATTTTGATTTACACAAACATTTAAGACATTTAACACTGTGTAAAAATTAGATTATTATAATATATTATTAGAAAAAAAATTACAAAAATCTAAAAAGAGTATCAAATCAGTATTATCTAGTTGGTCCCGCATGACATGAAAAGAAAAATAACTCAACTGCACGACAATGATAATTAACATAAAAAGTTAAGTTACAACCATAAAACGTTTTAACTGAAGAAGTTCATAAGATAAAAACAAAAATTATTAACTAGTTATGTTAAAAAGTTTAAAAAAAATATAACTTTTTAACAAGTTTTACTTTTGGTAAATACAAATGGTTGCTTAAATCTATACCTTTCGATAAATGGCAGAAGTAAGTGAAGTACGAACACGCATACCAACGAGATACATACGATGATAGTACTGATATAATATTAATGTTTGCAACATAGCTGTCACCGTCATGAGAAAAATATAAAAATATCCTCTCCATATAGGCTCGGTTGGATTTTCAACAAAGCTTATCAATTGCCTAAAAAAATACTTATTTATAACATGCCGTGAAGACTATAATATAAATTGAATACTTACTTGAGTACTTGAGGACTAACAAAAATTAAGCAGTCTCTAATTAATTTTAAAAATGAACCAAATAAAAATGTACTGCCGAATGATTTACATAAAACAGGAAGAATCGATATTTTGTATTGCTTTTTATGTGTGTATTTTGAATCTATTACACTTACATTATGTTTATTTTTAATGAAATGTACTTTTTTACTATCTTGTAATCTGTAAATTATTTTTCATTTTATTTATTTCAACAATAAGTAGATACCTACTAGTCATAATAATAAACATATAATTTTTACATGACATTGATTCAATATTTTAGTAAACACTACGAGGTTTTGTAATTGTTACCACGAGATACGAATCAACGATCTGCATTCTGCATCATAATCATTCCTTATAGGTATATACTAAGTACTCACTTCGCTTTAATTAATGAACGTTCCCAATGTTTATCAAACACCGAAACTACTTCTCGTGAACTATCATCATAGTTCATGTTCCATAAATCTTTGGACTCTATGGGGCGTTTATAACCAGACCAAGCAAACGAATCAAACCATGAAAATAGTAACTTTGATGGGAATGATGCTTTCATCTCAGGGCATGGCACCTAGAAATTGATCAACCGTTTAGAAATATTAACAAAACAATTTATTAATACGAGTATGTGTTGGAAAATTTACCTGGACGGAGTCATAGTCAGATAGCCTAGGTTCAGAATCGGCAAAGAAACTTAGAACAAACTCTATTAAAATAATTGGGTAGTACACCATGTAACTTGTAAATTGGTAGTTATGTATGGAACCTAAACATAAGGAAATATATTATAAATTATAGGTACAATTTTCTGTAGTTTAATAAATTGAAAAAGATTGGTATTAAGTTATTATACATCATTAAATGCTGATCGGAGTTCCGTACGATATTGAACCATCCCACAAAATGCCATGGATAACCAAAACAGAAATATTAACCCAGATGACCTTAATCCTCTTATTCGATTGGCACTAATTAAAACTGTGACAAATCCCTGTAAATTAATTCATACATTTAATAGGTATCTACTACAAAATGGTATAATCTCTTATGATGGACCAAGGTATATTATAATCATACACCAAAATGTTGAACATTAAAAAATGCAAAACAATCAGTTTCGGTCATGTCACATATCTATGCACCTACACATGTGTGTGTTTATTAATTTTAATAAATTAAGGGGATTCGATACCGTGATTTTCTGTCATTGTCTAACACACGCGCGACATAGGATTTTATTGACGTGTTCTTTGCCAAACGTTCCAATTGATATAGTGAAGCGATAAAAATTCTGAAAACAAATTTTAATTTGTCGTCAAGCCTACTTTCCCACATTTTTAATGTTTTGGTTTTGACTTATCCAAAAATTGAAATATTTTAATTATTCTTTTTTAGTATAACGTTTTAAGGAATATGGGAGACAATATCAAAACTGTGATAAAGTCGATCTTAACTACCTAATCTTGACGACAAGTTCAAATTAGAATTCTTATCGCTTCATTAGATCAATCGGTAGGTTATTGGCAAAGAACACATCTAAAATCCTATGTCGCGCGTGTATCAGACAAAGCCAGAAAATCACGGTACTTATCTAATCCCTAAAGTAAACATTGACGTCCACTAGAATGTTGTTCTTAATGATCGGATATATGATGTAAGTACAAAAGAAGTAAAAGTCGGATTACTTACAAATGTTATTAGTTTTACAAGTGGTGTGTAGATATCTACACTAAATACCGCCATCCCTGATGAATATCGGATTATTGCATATACAAACTCGAGTGTTGATATTATACATAATATAGATAAACCAGCCTATAAAACACATAAACGGATAAATATTATATCAAAATATCAAAATAATATTTGATGTTTATAAAATAAATTACAAACCAAAAACAAGTGTATACTTCAGATAACAAGTTAGTTTAATAACAATACTCATTTCATAACAATACACTACTCTACCGTCTATCAATTGATTAATGTATGAGTGTAGTTTTCGTGTGTGTTATTATACAATATTTATTATTAGAAAAATAGAAAATATAATTTTAGGATTAAATATTATATTTCTATTGTATAATCACACTTATAGTTTTAATAAAGAACAATAATTAATGTTTATTGAGTATTCAAATTAAAAATAAAACATGTTTAATAACAATAATAATAATACATTAATCTGTGGTCAGTATAATCTGTCAGTATTTTTGTAAGTTACTGCTTGAATGTATAAAAGAAACTAACATAAAATGAACGACAACAAATTAAAATGAAAATATTATATATTTTTTTTGTTTGTTTGTAGGTGGTTAGTAGCTAATAGTAGGGGGGAAACGGTTGAAAACACGATTTGTATGTGCAGTGGCAAGGATTCGTTGCTAAAAATCCCAAGTGGTCACCCATCCGAGAACTAGCAACGCCGTTTCTGCAGTTGAGTGTACGCACTGCGCTACACCAAGCCACTTAATTATTATTATTATTATTATACTAGTCAATAATATTTTATATTTAGTAATAAAAATATCGAACTTATGTGATTTTAACGTAGGTGCATAGACCAATTATTAACTGCATTATTACTGGTTAGAAAAATGTAAGCTCTTGGGTTTAAATAAATCATTTTATTATGGTTTCAGAATTAATAGTTTTTATATATTCTCAAAATTAAGTTAAAAATGTTTCCAATTATAAATATTATTTACACGACGTTACAGCTTAGATAACTTCAAAAACTATAGGTGTGTTTCCTCGTATTTCATACTAAACAAAAATGTTATAGTGAAATTCATCTAAGTATAATCAGAATTCATAACGGCGTAGCGAGGAACTTTGTAGCCTTCGGGACAGTCGTCAATATACAATATGTACGTGATATAATAATATTTCGCTTTCACAAAAAAAAATAAGTATATTTGTCATGATATTTAAATTACTTCAAAAACTTTCATTTACAAACTTTAAGAGTTGGGAAACTTACAATTTTCAATGATAGGTAATAAATTTACAATTTAAATTATTTCTCAAAATGTAATTTCAATAGTTGTAAATTCTAAACAAAGCAAAACAGATTGGCATATTTTTGTTTCAGAATGGGTCTAATTTAATAAGTTATTACTCATAACTTTGCACTTAGAGGAGGGTACTTTGAAATAGATCTTTTACATCATTTTCGATTTGCTTTCTTGAATATTGAGAAATGGCAATAATGGAAAAAACAATATACTCGTATTTATCAAAATAAATATTGATTAGTTCCAAGAATAATAATCCTGGGTAAATTGTATATTTTAATATTTGATTATATAATATTAGGTATATTGAGTAGAATTATTAAACTATTTTGGGGATAAATGCAGAATTTATCCAAAGTTTATTATGGTAATATTATAGTATGCATATAGTCATAATATTCATATTTGCTAGTACATTAACATCCAAATTAAACGCTTAAACCCAGTTATAAAAACCTAAATGAGCCAAAGAAAAAAAAACCTTACCACTTTCACCATATTGAGCCAGTTCCATGGTATGTCTCTGTATTTACTATTCACCAAGTAATAGATTTCTAGTGGAGAAAAAAGCCACAAAAACAGGCAAGGTGCCCAGACTAGAAAGGTCTTTTCAAAACACGGCGTGACATCCGGATCGGTGGTGTTCCAGGATAAGTTCCAGTCCTAAATATACGAAAACAATGATTCAATAATATCGGTAACTATATACATTAAACATGTATTTTTAACACGTCACGATTAATAATGTAATACATATAATATTATAATATATACTGTGTTCCAAATTTCATGCGACAGTAGATTTCACCATGATATATTTAAATTAAGGTAAAATGACCCATGTGAAAACCTTTTTGAATCATATAATCAAAATTAATTTGATGTCAAATATTTTTTTTATTAATTAGGATAGGGTGTTCGAGGGTCAACTTTTAATCAATGTAACAACATCCAAGTCCTAGTTATTATAATTTAATATTGGATTGATCATATCTTTAGGTTGTGAAAAGCTGATGTTCTTTCAAAATCTGTTTGATTTTATATGCATCATTCAACTTATGTTGAACGCAAGGTTTAATCATACAAGTTTTTGAAACCAATGTTGTCATTTTGCAGTGTTTAGAAATGTTATATTTAATATTAAGTTGATTCAAACAAAATATGAAAGTATAGGTATGTAAGTATGTTATTAGTTATTACCAAGGCTCGGAACTTAAAGCATTTGCATATTTATTTAGAAAGTGCATATTAAAAATCTGATTCGATACAAATTTGATTCATAGTATCTACGTATATTACAAATACAAAAATGTTTGTTGCATAATTTTGTGATATTTTTGTACAAATTCGCATATTTTAGGTTTAGAAACATTAATTATACGCATATAATATCATAGATTTAACGTAAAAAATTTTTTTTTTAAATTTATACTTTTTTATTGTTTGACAAAATAAGTTAATTCATCAACGGCTATTACTATTGCTCCCAAAAATAATATTATAATGTCTATAGTGCTGAGAACTTGTAATAGTGACCGCTGATCGGCCCGTATTTATTTTTATTCAAATTTACCACTGGATTAATATTTTATACCATGATAAAAATAAATTGCATGATCGTAGGTAATTAAATACATACGTGTTCAGTGTTAATTTTTTTTTAATTTTCTTTTAATTTTTCAGACAACTACCTAATTTAAATTTTTAAATTTTGTATGTAAAATGTATTTTATTCAATAAATTGCATATTTATGCATATTTTCCAAATGTTTAGTGCCTTGATTATTATTTAAATTTATAAAATATGAATAGGCACCTATATTAGTCAAAAATAGAGATAGGTACCTAACTTATTTGTATACATTTTAAATAATTATATGCTGTATAATAACATTTACGCACAATGTGATATAATTAGCTATTGCCTATTTATCAACTGAATGATATATATTTCTAATTGTATATTATAAATAATTAATATTATGTAAAATTATTGAGGAGACAAAACCTGTTCCATAGCATTTATTATAAATAGTGCAATATCCAATATACATAATAATATTATGTAGACGGTATATTATTATCTAATGCGATGTTTTTTTTTTTTATTATCAATAGAATCATATGTGATTTGACCTATGTAATATAAAATGAAATTAAAATACCAAATACCTACACGTTTTATTACTAGTTGGATAGCGTACAGATTATAAAGGTTGTAGGTACTACAACAATGCATCGGCTTATAACAGAAGCACAAAGTATATTATTATTATTATTCATAGATGGAATTTTTACAAAATAAATACAAAATTCGAATGTAAATAGCTTCTTTAATTATCAACCCATAATTTTGAATGATTCGTCAAAATTCGTTAAAAAAAAAAATACTATATTAATCAAATTTCTAAAATATAGGTTCCCATTTGAATTTTAAAAGTTACCCCTGAAATCTCCCCTTTTTAATTAATAAAAAAATAATTAATATCATATTAGTTTAGAGTAAATGATTCAAAGAGGTTTTCACATAGGTCATTTTTTTCCTAATTTAAGTAGATCATGCTGAAATCTGCTGTCACATGAAATTTGGAACACCCTGTACATATATTATGTCATGGACTTATGGTTATTCGAATGGCTGATGACAACATTTACAGAGTCTGCACAAAAATATGAGACTTACCCAAAAAGTCGATCCGCAAAATCTGTCCATCGCGCCGGATGATTCCATTTGATCGGGTGTGTGAGTGAATGACCGTATTATGTATAGTACCTACGTTTGCAACATATATCGCTGTTTATAATAATATACACGAAAGCACTCAACGGTTATAGTGCAAAGATTAAAAGTAAAATCGGTAAACGGAATCGCGTGCTTGTCGCTTACACGCTTTGGCGGGACTGATCATCAAAAGTAAATACTATAAATAGTGATAATTAATCTACGGGACCGACCGTACCGCAGCCCCACGACGTAGCAACCGGTCGCGATAACCGTGATGATCAGTAACGAGATAAGTGCAACTGTAGTTCTACTATTCGTGGTCTGAGAGTAAAAAAGTTCTGTGTTTTTTTTTTTCGAAATTGACTTTTTCAAATATTCCTTATAAGTGTTCAATGGCGCATGTTTTGAGCTAGAAATTAGTTTGATACGAGTAATAATGAATGAGATACACAAAGCAAAAAGGTTCTATGTCTTTAAAATCAACATATTCGTTATTTTCGAATGTATTAGATAGAACCTTTTTACTCCATAACTTTTTTTGAGGATAAAATGGTTCTACATTGAATTACAAAAACATTATTAAGAGTAAAAGAGTACTATCACTACCAATAGCACAATAATATCAATATGTCGATACGATAATTATTGTGTCGTGGTCAAAACAAATGTTTTCCATCCCGCCAATCGGATATTATAATATTGTTATCAGCTTATGTGACTGTTATTGAATACCATTTATAAATAGATTGTTTTCTGGGTAGTGTTTTGAGTGTTTTGATTTAATTTGTGTTTAAATCTAATTTCCCATGACGTGGTGAAAATATATTATAAATTAAAATAGAATTAACTGAAATACCTATGAATTTATTATTAAATGTATTTAATGTTACTTCACAGTATTATACATTTACACAGAATATATAAATAAAAAGTGATTTAATAAAATATTAATAATTGACGTTTTTTATTATATCATATTATATTATATTATGTTGGCCTGACTGATCAAAATTATGTAGTGCACTAAAGGATAAATAGGTTCTATCTATTAAATAAAAAATTTTTTATAATAACTCGCCATTGTTTTGGAAATGCATTGCAAATCGATTTTTTAATGTGCAAATGAGCCATTTGATGTATAAACTGAAAACGATTACGGAGATCTAACTTCACACAACTCCTGACTTGGCCGATCAATTCGAAAATGTGATATAATTTTTCATAACAATTGTTAATTGGTTTTTAGAATTTTTAAATCATTAAGTACCTATATTGTATAGGTCGAATTTTACAAGATTTGTTATTGTTATTGGCGGATACCTATAGCTGACCTAACAGATTTACGAATTCTAAATACAAATTTGCGGTCTCCTTGCAAAAATTTGATGATTTTTTGAATCGATTGGGACAAAGTCGGGGACCCAGCTAACGGACACACAATCGAATCCATAAAAAATAAACTTACCACCTCTATAGTGTATAAAACTACATGAAGCACCCACGTCGTATTCTTCGTTTGTTGTTTTATAATGATGTGTGATTATTTGTATGTCTTTTACCGCCTTTTGGAGCACTAAAAAAGATTCAATTATCAACATTGAGGATAATTTCTAGTTGAAAATTTGATTTGGTTGGAACTTTGGGAAGTAAAAAGTAAATAGGTAGTTTCCTACTTTTTTAAATAAGTACAAAGAAAAAAAATACGTAAAAACAGTAATATTAATTCAATACCAGTTTTCGACAAATCGATTATGCTCTGCCGTAGTTCAAAAATAAATAACAGTCTTGACATTTTCACTGAACATTTAAATTTGATTTTCTATACATAATAACATTTAATGGCTGACAAAGCAGCTAACCTTGCTACCAGAATTATCCCTCAACCATAAATTTCCGATCTACCGACCAACGACATCCAATCATCTATATCAAACTCAAAATATATTCTAAATGGCAACATTTTTCCTCAGTGGCACAACTATAGGGTTAAATTTTTTTTTTGGGGGGAGGGCTGTAACCCCCCTTATATTACATGAAAAGTAACCCGTGGGGCCGATTCCCCCACACCCCCATAGGTATATATTCTCATAAGAATATAAAAAATCATACAAAAAAATATTTATTTACTTAAATTTAATTTTTCACAATGATAATAATATACTATATCTAAGGTAATCAAAAAAAAAAATCACAAACACGTCATGAAAATGATTGAGCAAATATTTTTTAAACGCTATAATTAGTGTAAATATTACATTAATAATATTTAATTTCAAATATATACCTATATACTTCTAAGTTATAGACTTATAGTATAGGCTTAAACTGAAAAATAAAAATTACATTATATGTATACATTTTTTTTAGTTGTTTAAACTTAAAGATCAAATGTTAATTAAAATCAATTAATATGTCAACAAGACGAAGGAAATAAACGGATGAATGATATTTTTTTAATAATAATTAATCTGTATAATATAAATTTACTAGCTGTTTAGTATAAAGTGCGGTTAACGTGAATAAAATATTACATATTTTAATTTTACCTTTTGTCTCCCCCACCTCCTAAAATTTTACTTTCTTCACCTATGTGCAAGTCTGCAGTATTATGCTTAACATTTTATTAACATTAACAATATCATATAGTTAATTTTAAATTTAAAAGCAATAATAAATAATTGAACCATTTTATCTTTGTTTTAATTGATCAAAACCATGATGTTAACAATTATGGGAAGTTTTTATTAGCAACAATATCTATGGCCTTAGAAAAATTAAAAATACTTTATAAGAATATTATTCATAAATCATAAAATGGATTTTTATTGATCGATTTAATGAACAGTCCTCATACGTTGTATAGTAAGTGCGACGGATTTGGTAGTGGGCCTGAACGCTAACGTTAATGTAACATGGTTTTTTGTAATATAATATTGTCATCATTTGATTGAATTTATCATCCCTACTATAAATATTGAACAAATATCAAAAGAAAATATTATTTTACCATATGCTCACCATTCACCTCCTCGTTCAGAATTCGATAGTATAGACAACTTATTATTATAGATAATTCAGTGCAGAGACTTCTTTCGAAGACGATTCCAGGAAGGCCTTCACCCTGAATTCGGTGTGGAGCGATGAATACCTATCAGTTAATCGAATAACTTATTTATTTGTGATATTATGTTAATTCAATATTTACCACGTGGCACTCGCATTTGCGTTGTAAAGAACTATTTAAAGAAAAATGTTCATACAGCATCTCTAACGTAAATGGGAATTTTTTCACAATAATTTTACTCTGACCACATTTTGTTTTTATTTTGTAAAAGTTTTGTAAATCATATAAATGTGAATGCAAACTGTTTGAAACAATCATTCCTCAAGAACTAGAAAACCATCGAGTTTTAATCGGTGATCTTTTAGGGTTTTAACATTTTTTTAAATATTGGTTAGGTATACCTACCTAAATGCACCCATAAACAATAATTGTTTTACTTGTTATACCTAGACTTATTGGCGTCATGGTGTGGACGTGTGATTATTTTTTGCAAAACGACATGTACCTATGTATTTCAACGTCTTCCACCCTGACATTTTTGTTGACATCAAGGAACCGCACATAAGAAGTTGATATAAGTAGGTACTCGTATTTCAAATTGAATATAACATAATATTCTCCTTCGACGAGTTTCGACTCTAATCGGGTTCTCAAAATTAACAACGAAATAAACTTATGTCTTATACAAACATGCAATAGGCAACCGCTACATTATTAGATTGCCTACCTGATAATATACAGCTGTGAATCAAAATTTTTATTCCAGGCAACGGAAAAGTTAAGATTGATTTTGAACACCATACACCGAATATTAAATAAAGAATTGAACAAAGTTTGAGTCATAAAGAGTTGGTATATTTAACGGGCAACGAAGTACCAGTAAATTATATTTATTTAAATGACTACTAGTACAGACTGCTGGACAACGTGGTCCACCTCTCCTCTCTCAATTTTATCCTAATCAATAATGCCATTACAATTATTTTTATTCCGTTAAATACGTACTTCTTAAGTAGACTAGTAGACTAGTTTATTTGAACTAGAATTATAATCCTAATAATTTAAAACTTCTGTACTTATAATGTTATGTGACAAATACAAATCCCTCGGCGCCAGAAGCCTTGCTCGCCTTTCCAGAGGCTGAAACCCATTAAAATTCAACGCTATATAGTAAACGGAAATGTGCGAATGCCGTTCTGCAACAAAATTAAAAAATTGAAATTAGAACCTATTCAACGTTAAATTCATTATTTATTTATTTATATTAAAATATGTTTATATTAATGTTAATGTTTTTATTTATTATAAATTAATTGATGTATAAAATATAAACAATCGAAAAATGTTATACGAGAGAAGTGCAGTTTTCGATCTATGTAAATTACAATATTATTGTAGTTGACCGGTGTTCGCGTGTTCTCGCTAGTGATGTGGGATAGGCCTACAGGGGAAAACCACAATAAAAAACCGCGCCACTTGTAGGTTTACCTCTGCTTTTAAACAACATGAACGATGTGATATAATGTCATTTAACACTTTAACAATTTCTTAAGCACAGTGGCGTGGCGAACTTCATTAACTTATGAGGCACAATAATTTATATTAGTAATTATAAATACTTTTATAAATAATTACGTAATTACTTAAATGGTAACTAATGTTCTATTATAAAATAAGGTAGGTAGGTACCTATTTTTATTGATATTATATGTACTTCAAAAGGTTAAACATGTTTATTGTGTATTTAACTGAGTGAACACGAGCACCAAAAAAATGTTTGAGTAGGTATAAAGAATGACAAAATAACGTAAAAAACATTATACGTTGAATGCCTCCGAATACATAACAATCCACTACACCATATAAAATCATTCTGACCGTTATTACCCCAAAAAAACCATTTTTTTTTTTGAAAAACTACTTCCATACTTGCAATTTTTAACGTATAATCTTAAAAACTATATAAAATGAGAGTGTATAAGTTGCTTAAAAATATTAAGTGAAATTTAAAGTGTTAAATACTTACTTGGTATCCAGAGGAAGTTTGAACTAGATAAAAAAAAACACGTTTTAAGATAACGATATTTGATATTTGATATTCAATATTTGATCGTTTTAACTATCACATTAGACACGTTCTTATATCGATCCAACTGTTCTAAGACCGAAAACGTTAATATTTACCTCCACAGCGACTGATAACGAAAAAAGATAATTTTTGATTCTAATCAAGCGACCCGTTTTACGGTATGTGAAATTACCCCTAGTCTCCAGGACACCCACCACGCTTTAAGCTGAGGCATTTGCCTCAAATAAAGTCCTTCGTCACGCCACTGCTTAAGCATATACATGGTGTGGAAACTTACGCGACGCTGCAGTCATACAATACTACTCTACATTGAAGTAATACTACATAAGTAGATAACACAAATATAATAATAAGATAAAAAATATGTATAACATAAGACCGTGATAGAGATTGAAGATCGATCGGGACCGATCGCGAGAACGTTGCAGAGGTGACAAGTGGCCTAACACTTTGCATATCAGCACCCATTCGCAATCTCGTATCCTCCCCTCCTGGTTAATTGTGTCTTCTGACAGACGTATTTGTTTTTCCTTAAATTTCCATAAATAATTTAAAATTTTTCACTTTGTAAATTTCGCTTTTTTCTTCTTTGTTCTACCCTTTTTATGAACATAATATAAAATATTAATAATAGCCATTGCGCTAATGTTTTTAAACAAAAAATTGTTTCCTTTTTTGAACATTTTTTTTTACCTTTTCATATTATTTTTGGTATCACAAAAATTATTGTTCCTTTTTTTTCGTATAGTTGAGTGTATAAATCAATGGATCCAGATTTAACAACTAAAAAATCGTTAAATTATATATATTAAACAATAAACTCGTTACTCGAATAGTATAATAGTATATACCTACTGACCGTTAGCATTGACGCTACATAAATATAATATTATGTTCCAAGTAATATTTAAACTATCATACACTAAATGCGACGAAAATTGTTAAATAAATCATTAAATAACGCATAACACCGGCGGATACAGCAAGGATAGGCGCCTATATAAACTATACAAGGATTGAAAACAATATTTATTGTGCAGAATGCGTGAACGTCAATATAGTCGAATAGTTTATACAAAATAATATTTAAAATAAATTCAAAATTGTATTTTACATAGGTTATTATAGCTGCATGTCAAAAAATAATATTGTTTGAAAACATTTCGGTTAGGCCCTATGGCCACATGTATACGTGCCTGTAACGATGCCATATTTTTTTCCATACAATTATTGACTTGATTTTTAATACCCTTATCTGAAATAATATCGATCCTTTATCATTAAAAACATAAGTAGGTACAACAGATACACCACGTATGTATGTCGTATGAATATATATTTTTTATATTAAATATATTAAAAACAATTCAAAATATTGAATATAAGCCCCAAACGATACAAAGTTGACTTTATTATCAAATCAAAAATCTTAACATATTTTAAATCTAACCAGTAGAAGTACATTAATTTTTGTTAGTCTCTAAGGTCGTTTTTATCAAAAATTGATAGGGTTTGCAGGGACCTTAACCACTTTTCAGTCATATTGTCATTACTCATTAGAATTGACATAGTAATTACTCATAACTCATTAATCATCAATATTTAATAATGATTTCTGCCACCTAACAATAGGTGTCTAATTTTTATATAATATTTTGGTGGAGACAGAATATGAACAGACAGTTATGAATTTTATATAAGTTAGCCCTTTCTCAATTTTAATATTTGGGCACCGCTGGTTGATTGTTAACGTTTTGATTAAATTTGATTAAAATAATATTTATTTATCTCAATTTCAATTTCAATTCCAAGTTAAATTAAGCAAGAATCTTCATGGTTTAACAGCTAGAAATATAAGAAATTATGCTTACAGTGCTCATAGGTATATCTTATGACACTGAACTCTTTTAAACACAAATAAAAAATAAAATAATGGACAGTGTGTAAAAATATACATTTACATATATTTAATTTGATAATGTGTTTGTTTATAGAAAAAAATCACTGTTATTTTGAATAAAATATACACTGAACAATTTATAACAGTAACATATGTATGCCACTTGTGTACATAGATATAAAAATTAACATTGAAAAACCCTAATCAAATGGCAAGTATTTGATATAACACGGACGGCTTAATATTAAAAACAAAATTTAAAATAAAAAAAATCATTCATAAAACATCATCTTACTGTTATAAGTATACTATGTAATAGTTTGATTATCAATCTGTGACAAAAAATTATAAAAACAAAATCATGATTATTTAACCGCAAAATGAACAAATTTATTCAGGCTGATACGGCACATGAGATTCATCATAATATAGGTTGAACACATTTATTGAACTAGACCTGCATCCTTTGCCATCAAGTAGAAAACTGATGACTTTTCTTGCAGTAAATTAGCAGGCGAGTCGTATTCGACCATGAAACCATTATCCAAAACTATTACCCTATGGAAGAAAACATATGTTAATAATTTAGCTAACTTATCCTATACAACATTGTATAATTTACTTGTCAGAATCCATGATTGTGTTTAGACGATGAGCAATTGTCAATACTGTGCAGTCTTTGAATTCTGATCGTATGGTTGTTTGTATTAGATCATCTGTTTCCAAATCTATTGCCGCTGTTGCTTCATCCAACACTAATAATTTTGTCTTTCTTAACAATGCTCTAGCCAAACACACCAATTGCCTTTGGCCCACACTGAAATACAACAATTAATGTTAAAGTAGTTCACTAATTGTCAATACTTAATATTAACAATTTCACCATATCAACTGATAAAAAGTGTAACTTAAGTTTTACAAATTTTAAATAGACCCCAGAGGGGCAGCTCCAGAGACATGGTTGCAGATGTAGGAGAGCTAAATCATAATTTTCAGAAAACTGTACAACAATTTTTACTGTAATAGTGTAATGACAGTAGCCTGTAGGCCACTAGACGGTGGGCATTGGGCAACGACGCGACGGACTAACATTATTTATAGAATAAGATTATAATAATTCTTTTCAAGAGAATATTCTTAGAATTTAATTAAGGTGTTTACTGTTTAGTATTTCCCAATGGAATGGAACAACAAAGAAAGAATTAGATCTAATTGAGTGAGAAGGAACTTTAAAATGTATTGGAGAAAGAAGAAGGGGAACATCCACACTTCCATCAATTAGTTTGTGCAAAAACACAAAATTAGCTACAACTCTTCTATCTGCTAGAGACAAGAGTTTATTCATCACTGGATGTGGAATACAGATTATTTTGTCATGTTATTTCCGTAGTTTGTACAGAAATGTGAGCTACGCAATTAATGTTTTGAATAATAATATCATAAAATAGTATATTATTATAGTTAATTAATACTTCACAGTATAATAGTTTATATAAGTAAATACATACCCCTACTGGCCTAATTACACACTTGTAACCAATAGTATGTTTTTAATTTTTTAATTTTGTTTTTAACAATATACAATTATTTTTAATACAGGCTTGGGGTATGGGGCCACAGCCCCTAAGGCCCTCTTGGAACCCCAGTCTGTCTGAAATTTTAAAACTTTAGTTACACTTTCCTATTAGTTGCTATGGTGAAGTAATTCATTAGTATGATGTATGTGAGAATATAATGCACATAATATTATTTTTTGAATTTTCATGATCCCATGTCTTCCCAACTTGGGATAGGTTTATAAATTGTATTATATTTTGTTAATAGAACAGCTTTATTACCCAGTGCGTGTTAATAATAAATAAAATGACCAAACGTTTATATAAATATAGAAGAGAACTTTTGTGGTA
The DNA here is from genome assembly GCA_008086715.1 of Sitobion miscanthi. Lineage (NCBI taxonomy): Eukaryota > Metazoa > Arthropoda > Insecta > Hemiptera > Aphididae > Sitobion > Sitobion miscanthi. The sequence continues at coordinate 3,174,636 of CM017798.1, forward strand.
ATGCAGTAATTTTTAATAAAAAAAATTTTTTTTAATATTTTTTATTTTTAACTATGTTTCTTTTGTTCAAGCATAAATTGTTATTTCATTTTTAAGTTATTAGATAAATTAGAACATAAAATTGATATATAATGCACTTATTGTTTTGTTGGACTGCAACCTGTACAATAATAATAAATATTAAATAAACATACATAAGAGTATACAAAGTTAATTCTCTTATATTTACTGAAAACAATTGGTCATATTATGAATAAGAAAGTGGTGTTAGATTAAGCAAAACTATTATTATTTATACTTTCGAAGTTATGCCACAAAATAACAATCTTGCAGTGGTACTTGCAGTGGCATGTTATAAACTGCATTACTATTAAAACTATATTTAAATAAATTTAAAACTTCAGCTCCTAAAAGTAAGTGAATGACTTCCTTTAGCACTGCCATATTAATAAATACCTAAGATTGTCTCCTCCTTCAGACACTTCATAATCCAAACCACCTATTAGTCCTTTGACATGTGCTTTTAAATGGGCTAGTTTTAAGGCGTTCCAAAGCTGCTCATCTGTATTACTATTAGTTGGATCTAAATTCATTCTTAATGTACCAGAAAATAATACTGGATCCTATCAATAATAAATACACGGCTTAGTTTTTTTTTTTTCAATCAATAGATCAAATTTATATGTTACCTGTGGAATGATTGTGAGACGGCTACGTAATGTATGCAAACCAATATTAGATATGTCAACACCATCAACAAGAATTGATCCTTCCGCAGCTTCAACAATACGGAACAAACTTAGAGTCAAAGAAGATTTTCCAGCACCGGTACGTCCAACAATACCTACCTAGATTTTTTTCAAGTAGAAACAAAATTTAATTGGTACCTACATATTTTATATTTAGATAAATACCTTTTGGCCCCCTTCCACTAAAATATCTAAGCCTTTCAATGCTAAGTCTAAGCCTTCACGATAACGAACTTTAAGATTTTTAAATTGAACTTCTCCATTTGTTGGCCAATCTTTGGCTGGCAAATTTGATGGTACATCCCATGGTGCTTCCTATAAAGTAAAAATAATTATTTGTATATGATCAAATAAATAAATTATATTTATTAAATTACTTGAGGTGTTTCTCCATATTCTTTAATACGTTCAACCGCTACAATATTAGTTTCAACTTCAGAAGTCATTCTAACCAACCAATTTAGCGTTTGTGTGATCTTAAAATTACAATATTATATTTAAGAATACTTATTCTCTATTTTAAAAAAAATGTATTGCATACCTGTAGAGCATAACTGACGGACAAACCAACAATACCTGGGCTTAATGTATCTCTTCCCAATACTGAGAACACCGACGAAAAGAAAATAATAAAATTACCAATTGTTTCTAACCTTACAGCTAACCATCTAAGATAAAATAAAAATTAATTAATAAACTATTATATACTTATATCACCTATCAATCAAAATTAGTTGTACCTATTAGCCACTGTACTTGGATAGTAACAAGTTTGATTAAAATCTACTTTTTGTTCGGATTGAATTATAAATTTAGATTCTGCACCATAAGCACGAATTGATGATGCCCCTGTAACTGTTTCACTAAAATGTGAATAAATTGGTGAACGAGATACAGATTCAAGTCTTTTGAGCTGACGTGATGTTGCAACATAAAATCTCTGTAAAAAAAAATTAAATTTAAATAAAAATTAAATCTATGGATTAAAAGTATAATTACCTGTATGAAGTAATAAAGAATACCAATAGGAATTATCACAGCTGTGAACACGGGAGTACTGTAACTGATTACAACCAAAGTACCAACAACCTATTAAGTGGAAAATATAATTAATATATTTTTTTAGTTTTCAAATTGTATAAGCTATTTTTTTTTAGTGAGTTAGCAATACAAAGTCCACACACAAGCATTTTAGATTGTAGTATGATGTGAAAAAGCAAAGCAAGGAAAGAATGAAGACATTATAATATGTTTTTAATTCAAAAACAGATTTTCTGATATTTTTTTTAAATTTTATAAGATCTTACACCACCACTCAGTTTTTAATATTATAATTTCATGTTTGATAGGTTTGCTTTACATAAATTTAATTTATTTTAAGTCCAATAATTTTTTTTTTTTAAATTAAACTATTACAATCAAAACTATTGGAATACTAAAAAAGATAGTGTTTATTATTTACAGCAAACCCATAAATCATAAAATAGTAAACAAATAAGTACATTTAACACTCATAGTTTACAACGAAATGCATTATCCATGAGCAATGCATATATCAAGGTAAATTAGTATTAAATCATCAATGCTATAAGCCTATAACAGATTTTTTACAAAGCAATTAATAAATCAATATTCTAGTCGCAAAAAATTATACAATAAAAAAAAATGACACGTACATCCATGAAACAATAAACTGTATCAGATAGCTGTTGAGAAAGTGTATCAACGACTTCAACGTCTGCTGAGAAACGGGACAAAATTCGACCAGTTGGAGTAGCATCAAAAAATTTCATTGGATTTCGAAAAACATTTGCTGCCATGTAATTATGCAAAAAGACAGACGCCATCCAAGCGCCCAAACACAAACATAGGTCAGCCAAAAATTCAAATAACCCTGTAAATATCGAGAAAAATCTATCATTTCTATTGGGACGCGGTAATACCCTTGAAAATATAAGATATAATATTTTGATAATGCAACATTTTAAGAGCTAAAAACTATCCAAGATCCTACACCTCATGAATATTTAATAAATACCAATACACAAACGATTTACTTATTTGTATCTTGTTACAATGTTCTTCAAATACATGCGGTGTGAATTGAGCAGGGTATGTGATGGGATTAAGATAAATAGTAACAGCCATACTAATCTCTAACCTAATTTTAACATCATAATATAACATATACCAATTATGTTTCTTTTTGTAGATATACATATCATAGAAGTTATATTTAAAAATATATATTTTTATAAAATGTGCATTCTCTAAAAAGAAAATGGAGGCCTCAGACCATTTTTCTTGTTTACCAGTGCAATATTTGAATACAATGAGTCCTTGCAATTTCATAGGTGGCTATGATTTAGTAACTTCTCAATTATTTAAAACAATTCTGAACTGAGGTATTACCATGAAAAATCTGATTTTCATATACACTAATACAATTTCTTTTAGTATATCTTAGGAAAAACACTTCAGATTGTATGTTTAAAAATAAATAATATATCTTTTTTTTTTTTAAGTTATTTTGAATAATTTACACAAAAATTACACAGTAGGTATGTAATAACGCAGTATATTCTATAACTCTGTTAATAACTGATAATTAACATAATGTATAAATTGATTTAAAATGATTTATTTAATTTCAATAAATAAAAAATTATACATAACACTATTTAAATATTTATTTGTCCACCAAATATCAAAATAAACCAAAAATATCATTTTCTAATCGATTGGGTATTTTTGAAATTATTATACCATAATTATTCTATACATACTTGGGTATTATTGAACATTATACAGTCAAGTCACAATAACTCGAATCTCAAGGAGAATAAATATAAATTTGACTCATGTATTTTTTAAATTGTATACCTCAAACACAAATACTTTAAGGGGCAAGGAAAGAATTTGAGTTATTGAGATTGTTAACTAATCAAGATTTGACTGTACTAATTAACAATTTAAATGTTTTAATTCGGTAATATTTGGATAGTAGTTGTTGTTTAACATAAAATATTTTAAGCAATTTCAAAGTAGTTATTATTATGCTGAACGGTAAGGAACAAATGTATTTAACACCACACATTTTTGGATACATAAACTATGTATATGGCTTGGTGTGGCACAAAATATGTTATGTGTTCGCACCGGCCGGTGTTCCCAGATGGGTGACCACCCAGGTTTTTAATGACAAACCCTTTGCTACACATACGCGTTAGTTAACTAACCGCACCCTTCGTCCCTTCCCCCACAGTAACAGGCTAGTAACCTCAGTTTTCAAAGCCTTAATTAAAAATAAAAAATATAATAATATAAAAGCATAAATAATATAATATATAGAATATACATTGTGTATGGTTGGCGGTCTTTAATGAATGTACCACTACATTTCAGTTGGACGACCATGAATTTAAATGGCATTTTATGGGATAGCTAAAGAACTACCAATTGTTTCAATCATTTTTGTTCTAAAAATTTTATTCTTTGCAATTTGAAACTGTATCATATTTAAATGTGAGGTATGTTACTTCAACGTTTCCAAAGAGTAGGTTTCTTAATTTTTGGCATCTATATACCATAATGCGCAAAGTACAACAAGGTAGTAAGGATGTTAGATCCTAAATGATAAGTTGTGAATTTTGAATTTTGTCATCTACTAACTTAAACTGTAAGTCAATAAGCAAATTACTGAGGACGAGCATTTTTTAGAAAAATCTGAATCCTATGTCTAAAAATAGATTTCATTTAAAACAAGGCAAGTTGAACTGGCATGTATGTACCAAATGAGTCAAAATGGGAACATTTTCCAATAAATTATATTTTGATAGTTCCTTAGCTATCCTAAAAAACACTACTCAAATTCAAGGTTGTCTGACCAAAATATTAATTGGTACATTCATTCAATACCCAGATACACTGAATATAATATTATATATTACATAAATATTATAATCAAAACAAATACTAAATTTCAAATGCAGGCATAAGTGAAATATAGATACCCAATTTTAACAGAATCAAGATTATCAATCTTGGACGATAAGATATTTATAACTACATTTCAAATCTATTAGGAACCAGAAAAATTAATATTATCCAAATGTAAAGCAAATTTAAGCATTAATTTTATAGAAATAAACTTCCACTTTGAACAAAACAAATAAGATTAGTGATGCACATTTATCTTAAGAATAGAATTTAAAAATACATTCAAAACAATTTTAACCATGCATAAGCGATCAAAATTAAAATTTATCAGATTGTAGAAGATACATAAGTTGTATACACAATCTACAAAATGGATATTTACAAAAAAATAAATATTTTAAACAAAACTAACATACTTAATTTAACTTTATTTTAGTCAAGAATAATGCATTTCTGTTGTACTAAGTTTATTATAACTCAAACCATGTACTAGTGGCAAATGATAGATATTATCCTATGCACTTACCATGATCAGACATCTATTCCATGACAGCAATATTGGAGGCAATGTTATGTCAATAATGTCAACATCTTTTGCAACTCTATTTAATATTCGCCCACTGGGCGTAACATTAAAGAAGCTCATTTTGGCGTGCATTATATTCTTAAGCATGCTGTCATGCAAAACTCGAGAAGCTATTAGACAACCGACATATAATGTGGTGGTGCCAAGTACTACGGTTAAAACTGGAAAATTGTTGGTAAAATGTATTAATAAAAGCAAAAGAATGTATAAAAATGGAAAACCCAAATCAAATTTAAGTTTTAAAGCAGTTCTAATAATCTTCATAGCAATTACAATAACTAAATTGTTCAAGTATAAAAGCTAAAGCCAAATTATAAGATATAAATACTCATTAGCAATATTTTAGCCATTTTATTAAGAATTTAAGCGCAATATAACCTAGAAGTAATTGTACTTAATAATATGACATGTAAATGTAATGCTATTGTAAATGTAAATGTATATAATAATGGAACTAGGTATGAACACCTCAAGTCGAAATACTCAGAATTAAAAATGCCATCAAAAAAAATAAAATCTTTTAAAATATTCAATGTTTATAAAAATTAATTTTATGTTTAGATGTATTAGGAATGATGGTAGGGAAGTTTTTAAAATATTTGCAACGGGAAATCCTAAAATTAAATTTCAAACTTAAAGTTGAAAAATCTAGGAACTCTGTTGTATAATAGATTCTAATAGTAACTCATTGATGAGGCACTGTAATGGATGTGTTAAATTTGAGCTCAATGATAAATTATTTAATCCAAAAACTTTGAGCGGAAGCGTGGTGTAATCTCTATTTCTAATATATATTATTAGTAATACTGTAGGTTGGCTAATTTTTGCCAAAAAAAAATATTATTATAATATTATATCATATAAAGCTTATAAGCCAATCGCCAATGTACCATAGAATAGTGTGAAAAGACGTTTGTTGTATTTAAAAAAGTGATAACTTTATAAAAGTTTTAAAAATTTTATTGTGTATAGTATTGGTAAATAATAATAGATACACTATACACATAATGACAAAAAGTTTCAAGTCCCTATAAAGAATATATTTTTTAATTACAATAAAATTAGTAACAGCTCTGGTGTACAGTAGGAGTTTGACAAACCTAGTAATTTTTGTAATAGATGTGTTAAATTTAAATTCAATGATAAATTAATACACACAAAAACCGACTGTGAGCGAAGACTTATACTTTAGCCTTTATTACTAAGCATTATTTATACTGCTATTATAGTAATTTATTTTACTATTGGTGATACAGAAGATATAATATGGTATGGTATAGTATAAAATTAACATAATAGGAAATGGCAAAAAATAAATTAAACTAAATATTTTGAAAATGTCATTATGTATAACAAAATAAAGTGATATATATGAAAGTTTGAAGTACCCACAAATATTGTTAAATTACAAAAAAATAACTAAAATCTTTATTCTTTGTTTAAATATCAAATGGTATCCCAATTTGAATGAATATACAAAAAAAATTGTGAGAACTTATTTTTTAGATTCTTAGGTTTCAGTAATTTTCAAACTAAAATAATTTGTACATATATGATATATATATGATTTTGACGAATTTTGTCAATATTTGAATTGCTTATAAAAAAAAATAATTGAGCATATGTACTTTAAATTACTATAAAAGCAACTTATGTGGGATTTTGTATTATATTTTCAAGCTATTTGACTGACCTTTAAGCTTGATATTTTTAGAATTTTTATCAACACAAAAAAATTTTTAAATTTCTAAGAATATTTTTAAATTAGACTAAATATTTTGCAAATTTTATTGACTATAGAAATTAATAATTTAAGAAACAGCGGAGTGTTTCATATTTTCACAATTATACTCTGAATAAAATTTAAAAACTTTAATCATCTAAACTTAAGACACTTCAAATTGCTCATAAGAAATTATTGTGCATTAAGCAAACTTTTTTTAATAATTCAATAAGATTCAAAATATTTTATATCATAACACGTATAGCATAAATGCTAATATGAATATTTTATGAAGATGTCAGTTATTCCTAATTGAATGAGATACAAAAAATAAATATATTTTGTCAAAAACCTAGGACAAAATCTTGTGCTCCAAAACAGACAAACATTTATTTTTAAACCAATACAATATTCTTTGCTCTAGTAAGAATCCAAAAATACTAAATATAAATAAGTAAATATTTATAAGCATGGAATTTTTTTTTGCCTAACATACAAATTCCCACAATATGTTAAATATAGTAATACACAAAACAGTAAATGGCAGTTATAAATGTAATGAAATAATAGCTTTAAATATCAAAATCCAACAACGTCCAAAAGGTTTGTTTAAATTTTTTAAAAAATGAAACAAAGCAATAAACCAAAAGTATTTAGATGATTTAAATAGTATTTTTAATTATTATACTCATACATAAGCACTATTTTAGTTTCATTTTTATGTAGCTGCTTTTGTTTCCTTTAACCAATCAATTACTTTTCAACAATACAAAAATGGTGAAATAATGTTATACATCTATCTAATTTGATTTTTTTTTTTTTTTAAAAACAATAGTAATTCAAAATTAAGATAAGAAAAAACTTGAAACCTAATATCTCAGCATAGAGTTGTTTATCCAAGATTATTTTGTTCATCATGATACTAGTGTTCTCATATATACGCTATTGGTTAATTATTATAAGGCCTATGATTATAGATAACAGTATGAAAAAATAAATAAGGTAATATTTTGTTTGTTCATAGTTTATTAGATAATAAAGATGAGGACTTACATTATAGAATAATTTTCTTTATATATATATAGAAAACCCAGCTCAAAAATGATTTATTGATGGAAATAATTTTACATTACACATGCAAATAATATCTAAAATTTAAGCTTAGGAAACTGGTTCAACCAACAACTAAAATGTATAAAAAATACTTGGTAATGAAAAAGGGTGGTTGCCATTTAAAAATAATAACTTTTACTGTGCATGTGCAAAACTAAATTTAATAAAAAAAAAAAAACATTTACAAATATTATGATAAACAGATAAACAAATAAATTCCAAATAAAACTGACTAATCAACTATACACTGAGATATTGAATATTTTTCAACTATCAAAAACCATAATTTAAGCATTTTATTTGCCAACATTGGTTTTAAATATTTAACTGTAACAATAATAACTAATTAGATTATTCCAAAAATTTAAAAACCAATTAAAAAAACTCAAATTATGCCTATGGTTAGGTTATAATTGATACATTTAAAAAGCAATGTAAATAAGCAAAAATATTTATGAAAAACTACAGTTAAGCTTGAACTAAAACACTACAATGAAAAGCTTATCTAATTTAAAATATATGCTTCTCAAACTACATTCACACATATACAATAATTAAAAATTAATTTTCAACCAGAACTAAGTTTTTATAACAAACATAAAAATAAAAAGTATCAATTAACATGTTTTTCATAGAGCATAAAACAATATAAAATGTATTTTACTATATTTTGTTGCATTTAAAATTGTATTTGTGGCTTTAATGCAAGCCGCTGATTAAAAATTGTATCTTTAGGAAGATAGAAACACAATTTAAAATGTTTGGAAAGGAATGTGGAGGGACTTAAGGGAATTCAATAGATAAATTCTAATCTTTCTATTTTTAAATAAGTTTTATAATAAACTAGAAATAAAATCCTAGTGCTGGTTATAATAAATTAATAAATACGTAAAAAATAATGTACTAAATAAAATGTATAATGTGCAAGATGTAGAAAAATATTGGACACACCAAGCTAAAGTATATACTATATGCAAAAAACTTATATTTTAATTCGAATTTACCGAAAATACAGTTTGGATGGTTGATCTTAATATGAACGGCAATACATTATCAATAGTATCAATGTCCTTCGATACTCTGTTCAAGATACGACCAATAGGTGTTGTATCAAACAGACTCAATGGATTCTTGAAAATCCGTGCATTGATCAATTCATATAATTTTTCAGCAGCTACTACTGTGCCTAACGATAAAGCTATTGCCGCTGTCACCGTCGATACAACTACACCAAATCAAAAATATGTAAAATAAACTAAAATATAACAGATTAGTTCAAAATAAAGCAACATAATTGTTTTGGGTTGATAGCTCCTTTATATTACCTTATTAATACAATTAAGAATTAAATCATACAGAAATAATATACATCAATATTTAACAAATGTATGTATTTGTGTATTTAAAAAAACAGTAACTATTCATACTGAATAACTTGTTAAGATTTTAATAGTGAAATGGACAATTATTAAATCTTCAAACCAAACTTAACACAATAAATCAGTTCTAAAATAAAAATAAGCTTAAAACGGAATATATTTTCTATACAATAAGAAACTGTTTACTTCACTATAAAAATCTAAGTTATTTAATTTGAACTATTATGTATTACATATAATTATAACAAAACATTCCTTAAGGGGTATGAATAGTATTGAACAATTCTATGAAAATATATTTTTGTATTTCCAATAATATTGTTTATAGTGGTTTGAGAGTAAATACACCTATTATCAATATTGTAGTAGAGAAGTTTCTATGCTTGCATACATGTCAATTTACAATATTTTAATTACTAAACTCAATAATTAAAACTCAAAAAGTAAAATATCACAAGTCTTTGAGCTAAATATTGGACATTGAAAATAAAATATCGAAAATCGACTACTATACAAACCTAGAAACTTCTTCTCTTTAATTTGTATAATAGGTGTTCATACTGTAATGTCACTCAGTCAGCTATATTATTGGAAATACGAAACTAAGTTTCAGTGTTTCACTAAAATTCACATTTGTAATTAGTGTGTAAAGTGCTGTGTTACTGACAAGTGCGTACACGTGCGCTCCACTATTTATTTTATAGACAGATAATGCCACTCACACTCATGATCACTTACTACGCACATATTTACACAACCTGCATGCACACAAATAGAAAATAACCTATTTTGAACTTCCTAAAAACAGTCGGTATTCATAC